>JAOVVF010000036.1:24896198-24906943 GCA_028565595.1 Duopalatinus emarginatus | reverse complement strand
CGTTTCACTATGTACTGTACAACACTGTATATGGTTGAAATGACAATAAAAAAACTACTTGACTTGACTTGACTTGAGTGTAACGTCTAGTCCAGAAGGAACTCAAGACCCTGGAGCTCTGAAGTAAATCTATCCACTATGTTCCCATGCTGGCCCACTCACAGCATCCAAAAAGTGTAAATGAGGGGACACATTGTTAGACATGTTCCTACATGGTGCCCTCATAATACACCCATCACTCATAAGCATAATAATGCTGGAGTATTTATCAAACCCTTATATCAAATTTCATGCCTTGACATAAAAGAGAAAAAAGAGAAGAACCCTCAGTTATTACTGTGTTACTATCAGTGTAATATTTTAATCCTCGTCTAGCAGAATACATTCATTAAGCTTTGAAATATCAACTTCAATTTCTTGCATTTAGCTGACATATGGGCTTCTTAAATATGAGACGCTGCAGATATATTAGTGGCTCTTAGCAGTGTTATATATGCAAAATTGATTATCGCTTTAGTTTGAGGGCAAATAATTAATTCGGCTGACAAACAAGCTTCTTAAATACGCAAAGCTGTGTAGAATGGTGCTGTATAATTATTGTAATGCATATGAAACATCAACACTTCTCTGTGAAATAGATAGATAATAGCTATGGGAATAAATATAGGAAAATGCAGATACTTGACAGAACATTTGTCAAAACGTTACTGATATGCAGCTAGTTACGACAAATAGATACTTTAATATGACAATAAATACTTAAATGAACATAATAAACAGGTATACAAATATAAAAAAAAGACACACAAACATCACCGCAGCTTAAGTTTCGACAGTATTGTTTAATAAAATATTCATGCAAAAACTTATAAAATTGTTATGACAGTATAGGTGAAAAACAGCAAAGGGTTGAAATATTTAGGAGTTGATGGCTCGTGACAAGCTCTGAGCCAGACTAGGACTTGGTAAAAACGACTGAGATAATCATAAATAATAACTAATAAGGGGCGTTAAAATGACCTGATTATGTTCTAGACTGCCTTAGCTCAAACAACACACACACACACACACACACACACACACACACACACACACACACACACACATTACTTCTTTGCAAGTCATCCCAACATTCTGTGTAGGTCTAGTCGCTTGGCAGCAAGTCTAGCAGCAGCGAGTCGGCGCTGCTTTATTCTCTTCTTTCTCTGTCTTTCTGGAACACTCTCAGAAATGAGGTGCTTTTAAAGCAAAGCCCAGGGACGGGCGTTATCTCCGCCCTCCACACAGGGAAATACCCAGCATTAATCTTTAATTAAGGCCTTTAGAATAGCAAGGGAAACTGCAGCCATTTTTGTATGAGAGGAACAGAGATAAAGAAAGAGAGAGAGAGAGAGAAGAGAGAGAGAGAGAGAGAGAGAGAGAGAGAGAATAAACGAGAGGACTGTGGCTAACTGTGACAACAGAAAGATGACAGAGATATGATAACGAGCATCACAGTGCAGGAGTGTATTAGAATCAATTTGTTCATTCCTCATCATGTACATCATCTATGACTAAGCCAATTGAAATGATTTCATTACACTACAGTGTTGTTGAAAGCTTGATTCTGATTGGTCAGAAGTTTTCAGAGCACTTTAGAGCATAGCGACGACTCTGACAATAGAGCCAGGCTGCAGTGTCTATATTAATATCATAGCTATAGTACTACTGCAGGCAATCCTCTGGGATTGAAATGAATTGCTGAGTAATAAGCATCGAAATCTAACCATTGTTGTAGCTCAGTGGTTAGGAAAAGGTTGTGAGTTCAAATGCCACCACCACCACCAAGCTGCTGCTTTTGGTGCAAGACCCTTAACCCCTTAACTGCTTGATTGTATAAATGGCATAAATGAAAGTTGCTTTGGAGAAGGACATCTTCCAAATGCCATAAAAAGTATGTTAAGGATGTATGGTTAACATTTACTGAAAGAGTCAAACGTGTCAAACGTGTCAGAGTTTTGTACCACATACAGTGAAATCTGTCCCTTTACGTTTTCAAATAAGTCTTCAGGATGGATGAATCTGTGCTTTGTTGTTTTGTTTTCAGTAACAAAAAAGTACTTTTCTTTTGTACTAATAACTTCAAGAGCAAGAGATTGCCTGGTGAGGGACCACTCGCAAAAAATGTGTTAAAAACAACACAGTCTGTGTGATTTTTCAACACATTCATGTTCTTGTGTTAGTTTTAACACAACAAGTGTGTTATTCCATTTAACACAGACAGTGTGTTTATGTTTTGAACACACCACTGTGTTACAATTGCATAATTTGTGTCAATTTATGATAAGAGCAGTGATGGTATTGGACAGTCATTTCACAAATATTGTGTTGACCATCCTGTCATCAGCAGAAAATAAAACACAATGTATTAAAATTCTATGTGATACTCTTTTAGCTATATTTTCAGGTTGTGCATAAATAAGGAAAACTTTAGATTTTTGGATTTTGGTAAGTTTTATAATTGATACTCATTTGATACTCATTGATGGCTCATTTCTACCAGTATTCTGACTTCAAGTACCTGATTCCTGGTCTTTCTGCACTAGCTTCTGATATTCCAAGCATTTGACTAAGCACCTTTGTAAGTCACTCTGGATAAAAGTGTCTGCTTTAATGCTGTAAATGTAATTTAAAAATGGAGAGGTTGGCAGCCCCTATCCATGGTGCCTGGGGAGCAGTTAGGGGGTTCAGATGTGCCTTGTCAGTATTGGGGGTTCAAACTGGGGACCTCCTGGTCACATGGCTGGCTCTCACAAGCCCAAAGCTGTCCCTACAATAACCGTGTTTTATGTAGAGCCACAGTGCGGTATCCATCATTGATTGTTTACACCACTTTGTCGCAAAAATGAGTTTTATATATAAAAATGACTTTTAATGTATTATATGGTTGAGATGTTTTCCGCAATGTACAGAATATCCACTCCAGAATTATGTCTCGGATTGTGACTGATATTTAGGAAATGTTGGGTGGTTACTGTGACAGTCTGCCGTATGCATGTCATATTGTTTATGCACGCTCCACATGCTGTTGCTGAGAACAAATGAGCAAACAGCTTGCGACAATGCTTACTGAATGCAAATCTCCCAAATCTTTGTCTGCTCTGCTTGAAAACGCTCATAAGAATAAAACGCAACACCAACACAAGCTTCTTATTCCCAGTTGGTTCATTCAGGCTGAGTGCTGAACATTATATAGTTTCATCTCCCATCTGAGTTGGTCAGCGTTCATTCAGATCAGATAATAATAAAATCCTGATGTAGTATGATCTGTGCTCTGCAGCGCTGATGGGGAGTGCTGGCTTTATAGTGCTATCCCATTGAGAGTGAGTGTCATCAGACAGTAGTTAATGCCTATGAAAGTTTAATGCTTTCTTGATGAAAGCCATGGAGAGGACCTGGTGAGGGATTGCGTACTGTGCTCCAAGGGGAGAGAAAGAATAAATGGAACTAATTATCAGGTGAATGTGAATCTGGCTTCAGTGGTTGCAGTGTGTTGTGCTACAGGAGCCAGGAAGAGGCAGATGTAGGTCTTTACCTAGAGCACTGCAGTGGTAACAGATTAACCCAGCTGAGCTCTGGGGAGAGCAGCTACAGGCATTTAAGGGACACAGAGGCACCTGCAGCACTGATTAACACCTGGCTATCACTGTCACAGTCAGTGCTAAATATGGTATAACTGCTGTGATGTTCTTTCATCCCATCACAATAATCATCAAAGGCCTAACCTAAGCCCTACTTATTCATATTTGTGTCCATATGCATTATTGCAAGTTTTTTTTGTACTCACATACCCCATTGAATTGAAAAGAATGCACAGAATAGCTTTATATATAAACATAATCCAATTGTTCAAATATTAGGCACGTTATTTAGTGTATAATTATATTTTTGTAATTTATTTTCTATACAATAAATTCAATAAATAAAATATTTTATTAAACATTTTATTTTATAAATTATTATTTATAATTATTTGATAATGGTGGGCTGTGAATTCTATTACTGTAATAATTTAAAATAAATAAAAAAACAGACCCCCTTGCTATGCTGCATGCTGTGAGGGAATCGCAGAACTTGTCCACAAACTACATTTTCCGAAACACACCACGGCCTACAAACACGACCCCCACAAACTCCACCATTGCAGCGTTCACAACCAAGTTCACCAGAATACTAATTAAACATACTGGAATTGAATCACAGCCTATGTCTTTTTAAGCCGCCACTTCAGAGACTCTGTGTAAAGTATTAGATTGTCACTATACCTACCTGTATCAAGTCTCTTGTCTTTGTTCTGCTACTCCCTGTTTGCCTGTTTAGACTTTGCGCCTGTTTTTATCTTTGCCAATAGTCTGTTTCTGCTTTGCCTGATGCTTGTCTGTTTCTGACCATGCTTTCCCCAAGAGGTTTCACTTTTTGAAAGTCAGCTGGTACCTGCAGTTCATTCAGGTTTTACAGGTAGTCCAGCTCCTTCAGGATTGCACATCTGTATACCATTGCAAAATGCTTGCTGTGTCTCCCAGCACAGTCTCAATAGCATGGAGGAGATACCAGGACACTGGCTATTACACAAGGTCTGGCTATAAAAAGGCATCAACCCAGCTGCAGGACCAGTATCTGCTTCCTTGTGTGAGAGGGAACAGGAGGATCACTGCAAGAGCTCTTGGTGAATGATTTGCTGCCTTCATCTAGCATGACTGGTTAAGCAGTGGGTCAGTGATGGTCTGGAGTGGCATATTATATTTGAGGGTCACTCTAACCGTCATAGCCAATGGTAGCCTGTCTTAGGTACTGGGATGAAATCCTCATAGTCACTGTCAGAACTTACATTGGTGCAGTAGGCCTTGGGTTCCTCCTCATGCAGGATAATGCCCAGCCTCATATGGCCAGAGTGTGTAGTTATGTATCGGTGCACCTGACAAGGTCGAGAAGCACCACAGACTGTCCAGGAGCTTACTGATGCCCAAATCCAGGTGTGGGAGGTGATCCCCTAGGACACCATCCAGTGCCTTATCAGGAGCATGTTCGGATTTTGTCAGGAGTGCATACAGGCATGTGGAAGCTATTCAAACTACTGAGTCACACTGCGCGCTGCTATGGTGAAATTCACACAAATTGGATAAGCCTGTGATTTTAGCTTTTTCCTTAGATTTCTGGCCGTCAGTGGGTTAATGGTTTTGGTTTCAATTTTGGTTTTGTTTTTACAATTATTATTTATACACACACATAAATGTGCATTATGCAATAGGTATATTGGCATGGATTGGTATAGATATCTATCTGTGAGCACTTTATTAGGAACACCTATAATGCAGTTATCATGTAGCGGCATACTACTATGCACATACAGGTGAGGAGCTTTAGAGCCAACTAGTAGCTCTAGTAGTTCACCTCAGGTAGCATGACAATGGGGAAAATCTCTGTCTTTTCTTGCCAGATGGGCTGATTTCCTGGACTTTCTCCTCTGATTTTTATGCCCAACAGTGTCTAGAGCAAAATAGCGTAAAAAACAAAAAACTCCCAGTTGAGCAGCAGTTCAATTGTCAGAAATACACATTGTGTTATGAAAACGCTGAAAACCTCTATTTCCCAGAATACAGGGCAGCCTACAAAAAGGCAGCCCGAGACTAAATTTCCCAATCAGCACAGGCACTCTTATATACATGGTCACCTGATTACTAATTACACACATCTGTGCAGGATATAAGGACTTTCACACCACACTCACCTCATGAAGAATATGTTCTGTGTTTTGTTCCAGACGTTACCAAGGCATATTATTGTGATAAATATTCTGATTCTGTTATCTTGCTTCTGTTTTCTTGTTTATTGACCTTGCCTGCCCTCAGTTACATTGTTTGTGAATTACCTAACCTTTGTCTGCAACACCTGCTTTCCCAGAAACTACATCTCCATCAGTTTTGGCGCTCATTGCACACCTCGACTGGTGACCTGGCTGAGTGAAGAGATTCATGCTACAGTATTTCTTCTACTTTGCAAGCCAAGAAGGAGCTGGAGCACATTATGATGTGTAGTTCACCAATCATATGAAAGTTGCTAATGGGAAACCAGCTTCCAGCATGAGTTTATACGAGTGCTTCATACAGCTGTTACAGAGATTGTTCAACCATGCTTCCAAGGGTAAAGAGATCTGAGAACAGCTCCTCAACCTGAAACAATTGACACAGTATGTAGTAAAGTTTGTACTAAACTTCCACAAGCTTGCCACAGGACTGAAACCGGAGCTGCTCAACTGTACTAGCATGTCATAATGCCCAGGTTTCCCTCGATGCTCTGATTGACATCTCTATATGTCTTGATGGGCTGATCTATTATGGAACGTGCCCACAGATCCCATTCAGTTAAACCTAACGTCATAGAGTGGCATAGGTACCACTGACAAAGACTGTGTTTGGACTGCAGTAGCCTACAGCATCAAGTAGCACAATACCCAGCACATTCTCCTACCAAGGCTCTCCAACCCAGTTCTAATCGTAAACTCATGGAGTGCATCATATGTTACAGCACAGATAAACTTTGGGGCTGCTAGTAACTTCAGTCATTCATTGTTGCTTATATTAATGATGTACTGATCTACTCCCCCAGAGCATCACAGATGCAGCCAACTGTCTTATGGAGAACAATATAAAAAAAGGTCTGTGTCAAAGAAGAGAGGTAAGAGTTTCATGTGCAAATTGTGGCTTTCTTAAAGTTACATGATATATTGTCTACATTAGCTACACTATGCTTAGTAAACTTCTACTGAAGGTTCATCCATGTCTTTGGCATTGTCGCATATCCTCTAACAGCTCTGCTGTTAACGCCAAAGCCGATTCTATGTCCCTTGTAATGTAGATATGGAACACTACATTGTACACTACAACCCTATCTTATTGACTAGAGATATGGACCAGAGTATATATGCTGCGTTTTAGCCTACTATAACCCCTTACTATGCCAGGACTTTGTCATCCTAGCTGCCCAGGTGTACGCCTCAGAAAGAGACAGAGAAATACTTAAGTTTGTGAAATATATAGGCCTATTCTTTAATTTTGCTCCAGTCATTCTGAAGCTTTATTATAGTGACGGCTGTTGGGTTTCTTTGATCCTGTCTCTGTATTCTTCTATATTGGTCTTGCCTGCCCCCATTTACGATGTTTGTGAATCACATGACCCTTGCCCATTTCTTGACCACTCTTTTGAATATCATTCTGGATTTGTTTGCTATAATAAAACCCTGCTGACCTGCACTGGCATCTGCCTCCCTCTGCCTGACACTAGGAAATAATAGATAAATTTGGCTGTGCACAAGATTTTTCCACTTAAAACATAAGATATTTTAGTTTATTGCAGTGCATTGTTGATGAGAGAAGAAGAGAATGGTGGGACTGATTTGAGCTAACAGAAAGGAACTCAAATAACCACTTATTATAAATGTGTAGAACAGTAAAGTATCTCAGAATGCACAATATTGGATGGACTACTACACCAAAAGAGCTCATCTGGTTTCTTGTCTGTCAGACAAAAACAGGGAACTTAAGCTACAGTGTGCACAAGGTCACCCAAACCGAACAGTTGAAAATTGGACAGTCATCATTGGTTCTTATTCCAGTCTTCAACTGTCCAGGTTCGGTGACCTTCTGCACACCGTAGCCTCAGACTCCTGTTCTTTTCTGACAGGCGTGGAACCTGATGTGGACAGCAGGTTTATGTAAATTATTTAGTCGTCTTTGTACTTCTGTGTTGTTTGTATTATTTGTACTTCAGGGCACAATAACATATTATCCTTTCTTATCTTATATGAGATACCGCATTGTCAGTTTATACTTTGTCACAGAATAAAGCTCTTTTTTTCCCTCACATGTTCAGATGTAGTCGTTTCTCATATTGTAGGATGGCTCAACTCCTGAACAGCTCATTGATTTCCATTGTGACTTGGCTATAAATTATTTTCACTGTACGCTAGCAGTTGGAGTAGTGCTGATACAGACCTCTGTCTCTGTATGTTTTCTTTGGAGACACCCCACCCTCATCCACATCAGCACACAGATCACACCCCTGTCAACAGCAGCGCAGAGCGCGTCTAATCGCACAGGGACCTTAGATCAGCTGTCAGACAGTCACCAGCTTATTACAAGCCATTCATCACCCACATCTCTGTTTGGAGCTGCTCCGCTCCTCAGGGAGATGCTTTTCTACAGCCTGCTGTTTACCCATCAATCTGCCCATGCTTTTCTTTGCCTCTCTTCATCAGGTCGTAGAATGGCATCCATATTACTAAGCTTTTAGTTCATTCTCGGCAGTTCTCTTTTAGGAAAAAACGCTAGTAAGTGGTCTGCTGTGTATTTAGGCTAGTCCTGAAAACATGAAGAATATAGTCATGAGTTGATTTTTCTTCTTAAATGGCAAAGCCAGAACCTATTAATGAACATGAGACTGCTTTTAGAATATGAGAGAGCTAATGGACTCCAGCTGGGAACTGTAAACACGCAGCTCAAGAGGGTACTTACGTCTAACAAATGTGCTCAAAATAGTCAAAATATTAGGGCATGAAAGATAACAGTCGCAGGTCTGATCTCAGCAGGTGGAGACCACATTTTCACCTGAATTCTGAATATGTTTAAACATTTATGACTAGTAAAAAACCTCTCAGAGAAAAATTATACAGGTTCTTTTACATGGATTCTCACTGATAAACCTCACACACCAGAATAAACTGGAGCAGTACTAAAATAGGACATCAAATTTTTTTAATATTCTTTATTCAGCTTTTATAATAAACATTATTTTAAAATTATAGTAATTATGTTCAGTTTTTTAAAGATAAGAAATCAGATTTGTGGTTATGGATTTAATTATCGAATTATAACATATTAACATGTCAGTAAACAGTTGCCTCAGTTGTCCTACTGTGCATTTTTGCCCTTTTGAGCTCCTGTGTTTTGAGTTGGTTGGTGTGGTACAGTGTTAACATGATTGGCTCCCATGTGAGCAAACTGGGTTCGAGTTCCGGTCTGGACAGCCAGTCTGTACTACACCAATAAACACTACGTTGGCCTACCTGTAATACCAGTAACCTTGTAAGTCGCTCTGGATAAGAGCATCTGCCAAATGCCATAAATGTAAATGTAAATGTGTTATGTTTCAACCTGAAATTCTTTACCATCACATCGTTTTCCTGATGTTTGAGTGAGTTTATTAATTTCTCTGGTTTATTATTAGTTTACAATAAATTGAAATAGAATATGCTGATACACTACTGCACAATAATAACTTATAATAAATATATACAGTACTGTGCAAAAGTCTTAGGCACATGCAAAAATTGGAAATAAAGATGACTTCAGAAATAATAAAATTAATTCTTTATTACTGGAAAGAAAAAGACAGCAATGTGCAGTAAACAGTAATAAACTAAAGAAAGTCAGTATTATATGTGACGACCATTTGCTTTTTTTCTTAAGTATTAGTCCTAGGTACAGTTTATACAGTTTTTTAAAAGAGGTTTGTCACAATTACTTTTTTTAATGGAAAAACTCAGGATCCTTCATTATGTTTTTTTTTAATTGAACATACTATCTTTAATAAGTTGCTGTCTTTACAGACATACACTTGTGAATTTTTTTTGTAACCTTCTTCTTCTTCTTCTTCTTCTTCTTCCTCTTCTTCTTCTTCTTCTTCTTCTTATTATTATTATTACTAGTAGTAGTAGTAGTAAAGTAAATCTGATATGTTTTTTTTTTTACTGACTGAATAATGCAGAATTCATAAAATAAATATTTATAATAGAATTTGTACTGAAAAAGGGGTGCCTAAGACTTTTGCACAGTACTGTACATTTGACTTATTTTTTAGATTAATGTACCTTTATATAGCGCTAGAGAGCAAAGGTCAAAAAAGAAAACTTCTACAAATGGATCTGTACTGATTACTGAGGTGCATGCAGAAAGGCAGAGCCAGAGGTGATGTAGCTGCAGAACGATGCACACCCACCTCAGGATCCCTTCAGCTGATATTGTGTTTCTCTCCTGTATTTATGCAGCACTGCTGCCATGGTAACCCAGAATCGATTGGGCGGTGTTCCACACACAACCTCGTCCAGGAGTTATTACAATCACGGTATTGTTTTTTGTTTTTTTTTGTGGATTGCTCTGACACCCTTTAAAACGGACATTAGCAGCAGCAATTTCCACACGTCTTGCCAGCCATATTGACTCACCCAAGTGTTAGTTTTGTTCTACCTTTAATGCAGCTTCTGCTGAGGAAGAGAAAACAGCACCAGGTTTTAAATGCTTAGCTGGAAGGTACAGGATAATATATATTTTTTTAAACCAGGTGTTATTGGCAGAAGAACTGATATGTCTGTGTTATTTACAAAACTACAGTTACTTTAACTTTTAATTAAAATTTTAAGCATAATACTCTGAACATAAGGGAACACCAGAAGGCATGATAACTGCTTCTGACCTGATAATAAAAACTACTTTCCAAAACTATTTTTGGGAAAGTTCTTTGACAATCAAATAATTTAAAGCTATGTTGTGGCACCTGTCACATTTGTAATGTGGCTAATTGTAGGTATATTAACCTTACAATCTGAATAGATATATGATGAAGAGGTGAAGCCAGTTGTAGCTGTCGCTGAAAAAGAGTGCCAATTTATTTGTTGCATTAATATTTTTGTATTATTTTCATGCAATATTTTT
>JAOVVF010000036.1:24877134-24896098 GCA_028565595.1 Duopalatinus emarginatus | reverse complement strand
AAACATCACTCTCATCAAGCATCAGTCGATGCGTGGCTTAATT
Source organism: Duopalatinus emarginatus (assembly GCA_028565595.1). Taxonomy (NCBI): domain Eukaryota; kingdom Metazoa; phylum Chordata; class Actinopteri; order Siluriformes; family Pimelodidae; genus Duopalatinus; species Duopalatinus emarginatus. The sequence goes on along the minus strand of JAOVVF010000036.1, from coordinate 24,896,055 downwards.
CTGACCAGAAGAAAAGCGTTAGGGGCAGCTACACCAGTGGTGTATTTATCACAGCTAAGCCTAAAACATTTTTTAATGAGGGAATATGAAAACTTGTTGACAGATGGACAAAGTATACTGAAAAGCAGGGAGATTATGTTGAACAATAATGTTTCTCTTTATATTGTTAATGGATTCCTCTTTCATATCAACCCTCTCTTTTGTCAGCCAGGTGACATGTAAAGTACATTGATGGATGGCAAAGTAAGAGGAGATGTAAATTTGTCTGATAAAATTGTAACTATTAACCTATTTAAACTAAATGGGTACTAAATGCTCTTTAACGTTAATTCAAGATGGTAAACAACATGTTGCCTCAATCTTCATAAGCTACCAATTTGTAACATTAAGCCAGCCGGGCAAATTCAAGTTAAACTTTCATACTAGCTAGTATGGCTTGAGTGAAATAGAAGAGCAAATTACATCATGGGTAGGTAATGCAAGGTAGATTGATGTCTTACTAGCTATAACAACATGAATTATTGTCAGTGTTAATTTTGATATTGTTAGAATGAAAAATTAATTTCCTTTTATGTAATCATGTAAAATCATATCATTATATCATTTTTCATATTAAAGCTTATCCTATAATTATATATTTGACACTGATACACAGGAAAATGCCTAACAAAATGTTTTATTGTCATCAGTTGTACATCAGCACACTGGTACATTCAAAACAGAAGGCTGTCAGAGCACAATACACCGTGCTATAATTTATAAGTTAGATTTTTTTTTTCTAAATATAGGCCTGTGCGTAAAGATATTATGCATGTTGCTGTTGCTGAAACGTATATGCATGTGCAGTCCTGATTCAGTCCGCATTACAAATCTCAATTTAACCCTTCACAATGATAGCTGTGAACTGTGTCTTTCGAAGTTGTCAGAATAAATACTTCTGTTGGCAACATGAAGAAACCAGGAATTTTAAGCAAAGTCATGGGAAAGAAAATTAGATTTTTAAGTATTACTGCGCTATCATTGAGGTATTGTGTTACGCACAGTACATGTATGTAGCACATCCTTTGTTTAGGTTTATGTTCTGTTTACTTGAGTTTTTAAAATATATTTTTTTAGCTGAAGGCAGCCCATTAAACCAGGAATTAGTGACAAGGCAAGAAATTTTAGCTTGGAGGGGAGAATTTACAGATTTTCATAGGTTTCTCATTTTATGTTTCCTCTCGGGTCTGATTTAGTATTGCTGATGAAACCAGAATGCTTATGACAAATGAACAGAACAGCATTTATTCTCCACTTTTAAACACATTTAAACAGAAGTGTTAGACCACTACGCCTTTCTAATCGTTTTCTAATTGTTTTTTTAAGCCATCTAACTAATCAGCAGTGGTTCACTAGGTAACTGGTGTCAACAATCAGTTCATGTTATTTCCTTATTCTGAACTTTCTATTCAAGGAATATTATGTAACCTTTAATGTAACCTTTTAATTTTAGTTAAATGCCCCAATAGTGTATATAATATATTGTGTGGGTTACACAAGGGGATTACACAATAGAAATTTACTTAAAGATTTTTAAACAGACAAAAAAACAATTGTTAATTCATTATGTATATATTAAAATGGCACTATGTGTTTTGAAATGAATGAAAGTGAACTACTTTGCTTTACTGTGTTTGCACACAGAAGGAATTTATCCTCCGCATTTAACCCATCCGTGCAGTGAAACACACACACCAGTGAACACTAGGGGGCAGTGAACACACTTGCCCGGAGCAGGGGGCTGACCCAAACCACGGCGCCCAGGGAGCAGTTAAGGGAATTAGGTGCCTTGCTCAAGGGCACCTAAGACGTGTCTTGCCCTGAGTGGGGATCGAACTCGCTACCTTCCGGTCACGAGACCGGTTCCCTAACCACTAGGCGTTTGAGACAAAACTTAAATATTTTAAATATCCCTCGAGGTAGCAAATTTTAAATAGGTTGACATGCTTGGACTTGTAAACTCTTGTATATAAAAAAATTAGGCTCAAGGGAAAATGTAATACTACAAATGGTTGAATGCATTAATATATGTATGCATGTATATATGTATGCTGCTATGAGTTTTTTCCTCAAGTTTTTTTGTGAAGCTTTGTGTGTTCTGCCTATCTGAACTGTATCTCTGTGTGTGCTTGTGTGTGCTTGTGTGTGCGTGTCTGTGTAAATAGTGTAAAAAGACACTAGAAACACAAATGGTAATTTTTTTTCCAGTTCAAATGGCATTCATTTTTGTTTCAACACTTCAGATACAATATACAAGGCAAACAATTATAATGATACATGTAAAAAAATATACGTCATTTTACAATATACATACAGTACCATATGACAAACAATGCGGTGACGAAATACAACATAAATATACATCATCAAGCATTCTCTTCACTTAACGACCTATGTAGTACACTGAGAGAGATGTACACTGGGGTATTTGGACCAATTATACCAAACCGAGTACAGTATGTTGCTGGTCAAATTCAAAGCAGACAGTTTGGAGACAAGTAATAAAACCTTAAAACAAATAACAGGATTACTCACAATGCAATATTCTTTCCTGGCTCATGCACTGTTGAGTGATGTGTTTACATGTGTTTCATTATTGAGTCAACAAACACCTTCCAGTAATCGTATAATTCAATTGGAAAACCAAAACCAATTCCTCAGGTGGCTTTCTGAAAAGGGACCTGTGCTGTTCTTTAGAGGAAAACAGCAATTGGAAAAAGATTGTTTTGTATGAATATTTGTCTTGTATGCTTGTTGCTAGGATAAAAATGAATTTATCCAGAAGGACTAAAAATCACATGATCAAAAATGGAGTAACCTGATGTGCACACTGGAAAGATGTGAGTGAAGAGATTTTCCCCTACTACTATACCATAATACTCCTATCTATCTTTGAGCATAGCATTAATAGTGTTTAGATAATCATTTGTGTTTGCATTGCTATTTGGTCATTTTGCTTTTAAATGGATTCATCTCACAGAACAGGGAACCCATCTGTATCTGATGTATCCTTGGATACAGCAAGAAAACCCAAAGAAAATCCAATTTACTTGGGCAAAATTGTGCTGAGGCAAAAGAGGGGAAAAAAGAATGAGTGGAAGGTAGAACAGGTCCGGCTCATTTGTCACTGTACAGTTCAATCACAATCCCTCAAAGACAGGTAAACAGAAACACTGTGTTGTGGTCCATGCTTCTGAAGGAACACACCAACAAATTACACACTGCAATTTCAAAACACTAGACTAAAGGTGACCCTCCAGGCCCAAGGTTCGATTGAAAAAATGACACTCCTTTTACCATTTAGTGGGGAGACAATGTGAAGTGCAATCGACTAAATTCATGCCACAATACATTGTATATTCAATGCCACATTGACCAAATGCTTGCTGACTGGATGATAGGATGTAAAGAAAATGGTTTAAAAATTGGGACAAAATGAACTATCGAATAACAAATCTTTGTGTGTATACAATTTCTCAAGCAGCTTTATCATATCATAAGTATGTAAGTGGATGTCCCAAGGCTATTAGTGAAAATACCACTGCAAAATCTGGAACCAGCAGTCGGATTGCTGAAGAAATTATGGCATGATCAGATTAAAAAAAAAACAAAACAGCATAAGCCTACAGTGTACTGATTAATGAAGAATCAGAAAAATATCAATCTTTCAGTTCATCACATCTTTTTTTATATATACTCAAGGGATGAAGCAAAACTGAAGGAATCTTATATAAAAACGAATAAATAATCAAATAAATAGTAAACATAATAAATAGATAATAAACCAAAAAATAAATAGATAAATATACCAAGCAAACTGAACAACTGAGTATTGTGCCTTTTGTGTGATAGTCGTAATGATCCAGAGCAGTTCTCACTGACTTGGAGGCTGAGTAGTCCACAGGCTTATACTTCTGATGATCAGCCATTCCTTCTGGTTTGCTGTGACCACAATGCGAACACACTCAATATCAAAAGCGATTTTATGGTCCACATTGTGAACCTCAATGTTCCCGTGTTTAAACTCTCCTAATGTGATGTAGGAGGAGCACTGCCTGCCTTTTTTAGTTCCCACCAGTTTCTCACCAACTTCTAACGCTCCATGATGCAAAATGTCATTCTGACGGTCATCTGTTCCAGTGCTAACCTTAATTTTGCTGATTTTCGTGGGCTTGTTAAACACTATTACATAAAAGTCCCCAGTGGAAGGAGCCTTGCCCCAGAAGTACTCATCTACACTACTGTAAGCTTTGGCAGCATCATAGCTCTCAAACACATTGATGTTAGTGTACAGTGTAGCAGGGGGGTTGTCTGGGATATCGAGTGAGTCCTCCTCGAAGTCATCATCCTTCAGTTTATTCTCAGCTCCCTTGTACGACGAGTAGTAGCCCATGTGTTGGAAAAGTGATGGCTTGAAGCGGATCACTTCTTTCTGGGCCAAAAGACCTCGGAAATGAATCAGCAGCCAATCACAAGGCATCTCTTGATAGAACATGAGCAGAAAGTGTGCAAGTCTGGGAAGATCCCTAGAATGGTAAAGCTTCCCAATGTAGCCCAGCTTGGAGAACTCCAGAGTGACCCAGTATGACCCTTCTCTGGATGTCACCACCTTCTTTAGAGCAGTGAGAAAATTCCGTGAGCAACGCACGTCATCCTCCAGCATCATGTAGAAGTGGGAGAGGTTGGTGCAGAAGTTCAGGAGAAAAGCGTAGTCTACGTTCTGCTTTGAACGGAACCGAACTCTATCCTCAGGGTCGTTGTAGTTCCGCTTCAGCCCGTCAAGAGACGGGTAATATTCCTCAGGTGCGTGAATGACCAGCAGACGCCCTGCAATGATGTGATGCCCAAACTTGCGGGTGATCTCCTGAACCAAACTTTCACACCAAGCCAGGTCGAAATCCGCCAAGTGAACCACAACTATAATCTCTTTGAGCTCTTCATAGCTGGACTGGTCGAAAATTGATTTGATGGTCTCCAAAAGGTAATTTCCTCGTTTTCTTTTCACTGATGACAATCCGATCGTGAGGTATTCTGTGTTAAAATAGATTTTAAAATGTTAAAAAATCAACACATCTATAATGGGCTTACTGCACAAACATATCTGTTTTCTTCTTAATACTGTCCTGCATTTGTTGTTTATTTACTACACTTGCAATAGTGGTATTTCATAGTTTGCAAGAGCTCCTAAATTTCCTAAAATGCCTCATCATCCATGAAGAACAGGAAATATCTATTTTATATATACTGTAAGTATACTATATGGCCAAAATATGTAGACACCTGATACACTTCATACAATTAATATTGAGTTGTTCCCCATTGTCTGCTACGACATTCTCCAATCTTCTGGGAAGTCTTTTCATTAAAGTTTAGAATGTTTGTGGGGATTTGCGTGAAGAGTATTAGCAAGGTTGGGCACTGATGTCACAAAATAATGCCTGGTGTGCAACCATCATAGTAATTTATCCCAAACATGCTTAGTGGGGATGAGATCATGGATTTGTGCAGGAAACATAAGGCTGTGGCAGTCAGGCACCCACATCCTTTTGGCCATAAATACAGGAATAATGGTGACTTAAAGAGACTTGAAGTATGGAGTCAAATCCTGGTCATAAGTTGTGTTAATTTAAACACTTAATTAATTGAATTTAAAAAATTTAACTTTGATCTTGAACTTGTTTTGTTTAAAAATCCTTTTGAATAAATTAAGCATCATGTAGAAGTGGGAGAGGTTGGTGCATGAGTGGTGCATGACAACATAGTCTATGTTCTGCTTGTAACTCTATTGTTAGGGTTGTTGTAGTTTCTCTTTAGCCTGTAAACAGATGGTTATATGTGCGTAAATGACCAGTGGATGTCCTGCAATGATGAGATGCCCAAATTTGTATTTCATATTTTGCATCTTAACACTTGTATGTAGCAGTTCGCTACATTTGTATAGCTCTGTGAGCTTGCAGATGGAGTCTAATCCAGGATGAGATGCAGGCAAGAAAGGTTATTACTTTTGAATAGACACAATAAACATGCCATTTTTGTAGCATGATATCTTAATGTAGGGAATTTGCTAAAGCTGGAAGTAAAGGGATAGCATTAATTATCCAGCTAGCTATTAGCTAGCTAGTGTTCATGACCTAGCATAATTGCTAGTGCTAGAGTTTTCAAGCATTTAGTAAAACTTATACTTAAACTAAAACTACACTTATTTTTTAGTTTGAATGCATTATTGCATTTTCCAAAGTTTAAGATTAAAACTGAAAGTTTTAGTTTCAAATTTAGTGTCAGTTTTTCAGCTACAATTTTGTTTTCTAATTAATGAAATCACTGGCCCAGGTTTGGTCCACAGACAGGTTCCTGTCTTACTGTACTAATGACTGTGAACAATTCTGGAAGGAAAATAAAAAACTGCACTATTTGAAAAAGACATAGCACTGAATGTAAGTAACCCATTATGTTGTCCATTATTTTGCTTGCTAGAGTTAGGTTAAATTACAGGCACATCAAAAAAGACAGAACGTCACATTACACCACATTATAAGAAATAGATAATAATACTTTTTCGAGGCAAAGGCGTCCCAGCAAGGTAGCGATATGTCACGTTAATGGTTCCAGAAAAATTGGTGATGTCTTTAAAGGTGTGAACATATCGCTCAGAATTTAGCGGGTGCATCGAGACCTCCCTCAGCTGCCGTTTATCATCCTCCTGTGGACATACAGATGTATTAATACAGAAAGAATATATATATGTATGTATATATGTATATATGTATATATATGTTTCTCATTCACACTGTACCCATCTGTCAGCACAATAATATAATAAGAAAGGAGGTGAAAAAAAATGAGTGCACCTATTGCTAAAACAGAAGAAAGAAGGTCTTGATGTTTTTTTCCTACTGTTATGGGGTTTTCTCCAGACACACAAATATATCCAACAGCTTGAGGGCTGAGTTTGATAAATGGTTAGTTTTACTTAAACAGATGCCATGTTAGCCAAGCTCAAACATCAATTCTTCAGCAGCAGGCTACTCCTGGTGCTGTGTCTCCAGAAGGCTCCATTATTCTGCTTACAGAGCAACTGATAATTCTGCAGATCCTCCTTTATAATAACTTTCTGCTTGTTTATTCTGTGTCTTACATAAAAGAATGCTTAGTTTCAAACTAAAGCACGTTACACATTTAAAATCATACATATATGGTCATCTAGCAGTCTGTTATCTGTTCCCTTAAAATTAAACACAGCATATAAGCTCCCTGTCTGGTATATTAGGAACACATATATATCTAAAGCAATATAGTAATTCATGCATATATAGGTCAAGAATGTTAGTTACCGCTCATATCAAGCATCAGAATAAAGAAAAAATGTGATCTTAGTCTGATCGTAGCATGGATATTGGTTCCAGACAGGTTCAGTAACTGTTAATTTGGACAGAATGCTTAAGTTGGCCAAAAAGGAGCAAAAAGCAACCAACCAATCAAACAAACAAATGATTCACCCAATCATTCAGAGACTGTGAGTTCGAATTCTGGGTGATGCTACAGCCATCCATATCTGGAAGTCTAGAGAGCAGAATTGGCTGTGCTCTTACAGAGGGAGGTATGGTGTACCATCTCTCACCTGTCAATCATAGTAACACTAGCCAGTCATGGCCGTCTATGAACTCGTGCATCCAGAGTTGGGAAGAAGCGCTTTCATTCAGGTGCGTTACACCACCCCCTAACGTTGCATGAGCAAGCAGCACGTATGATAGTGGAGACAGGCCTAATGGGGTGGAAACTGCTCTCATAGTCATTGAAGTCAGGTGTTTTATTCAGTCCCATTGCCTCAGGTGTATAAAATCAAGCACCTAGCCATGCAATCTGCCTGGGTTATTCAAAATCTGAAAAGGTCATTCAAAAGGGCTCACTAAATTCGAACTTGGTACTGTAATAGGATGCCAGTGTAACAGCAAACCAGTTTGTGTTTCAGTTCTCCCTCCATTGAGATATCATAATCAACTGTAATTGGTATTGTGTTTAGGAACTACTCGGCCACAAAACTAGCCACATGGTTACAATACAGCTGTGTGGAAGAACACACAGCCCTGACATCAACCCCATCGAACACCTCTGTGAAGCAGAAGAACATCAGTGTCTGACCTCACAAATGCTTTTCTGGATGAAAAAGAAGAGCAGAGCAGACGAAAACTCAGACACAGACACTAAAATCATGTAGAAAGCCTTCCCAGGTGAGTGGAAACTGTTATAACTGCAAAGGGGCTTACTGATTTAGAAAAGGACATCATAAAAGCTTCATTAGGTGCAAAGTGTAGGTGTCCCAATACTTCTATACAGTGTGTGTGTATAGGTATATATATAATAAATAAGAAAGGTATGTATTTATACCTTTTTATGATTACTCCTAAAACTCAGAAATTCGTGTTTATTTTTAATTATAAACATCTCATAAATAATTCATACATCTGATGTGTTATGACCACAAAATTTTGATCATTAACTCGGTCTCATAAATAGTAAACAGGTCTCTTGCATTAGGAATGCATCATGAAATTTTAACTATGATGCATTTTGAGCTTCATATTTATGTGCACAACACATCAATATCAATGTATCAAATTACAAGACTCCACCAACATCTACTTAGGGAACCTAAAGAGCAAATAAACCTGGAAACTTGGATAATGCAAATTCATAGTCAATAGTCCATGCCAACACTGATTTCAAAAATAATAGTCCTCCTTAAAATGAATGTTTTGTGAGGAATAACAGAAGTGAAAATCTTTGTGTGCTGTCTAAATATATTGAATAACACTTTTAGACGGATCTTGGGGTTCTCTTCCATGCAGGATATTTCAGGCTCCTTTATACAGTATTTTAGGTTTGTGCATGTGTACTGTAATAAAAAATACAGATAAAGTTCAAATTTTTAAAAAAGTAAAGTAGTTTCTCCAGCTGTTTGTGTGCATTATTTATTTCACACAGCCACTTCTGCCCGTTTTCTCTTCTCACTAACTCTGGAGCTGACTGTAACCGGTCTGACCTGTCCTATATAGGACTTCATCATTTATAAATGACACAAAGAAATGCCCTTTAAAAATGGCACAATAATTCAGTAACTGTGTCACACACACTGGACCATAGGCAAAAAACATGACATATCAATTTAACTTCTTTATAGTCAGCTTCAGAATTACTGGCACCCTGATTACTGGTAAAGAAAAATGTCAAAAGTTTGTGAACAAAAGGTCTGGCAGTTGATTCTTTTAAAACCCTTTATTCCGGAAAAATAAAAACCATTATCAAGGAATAGTATTTTTTTTTAAAACCTATGTGTCCCGAATGTTTGCAGCTCTAGTAATCAACACAATCTAACTGGAGCACTCATCCATCCTGTTAAAGTATAAACAATTGACACAAAGGCAAAATTCCCTTACTAATTCCTTAGCATGGCAAGGATTAAAGAATACACAAATGGAATAAGTCGAATGTGTTGCTCTACATAGGTCATTCATTGTAATACTTATGACAAGTATGACAACCAGCACTGTAATTTTAATGAGCCTCATTAGTGAACATTTAGGGAACACAGGAGGAGGTTAAAAAGGAACCATTTTTTTACAAGCTCGCTGTGAGATCTGCAGAAAATAGTCAAATTTCAGGTCAGCACATCTCCGAATCTACTACTAGATACCACCTTCATGCTAGCAAACTATTTAGAATGTGTGCATGAAGAAAACTTTCTTTAGTCTAGTCACAAATGTACACATCTGGAGTGCACTAATTGGGTTATGTGGTCAAATAAGACAAATACAGAGCTTTTGAGAAACAAATAAAAAACAAAACAAAACAAAAAACAACAACAACAACAACAAAACACTTAAAAAGGGTAAGGCATAAAAAAGATTGTTATTCAGAAAAGACCCTAATGCCTGCTATTCAGTGTAGTGGAAGGTCTGTGATGTTGTGTGGCGTTTTTTTTTTTTTTTTGCTTTTTCTGCCAAGAACTTGTTTGGATCTTCAAGCAAGACAGTAACGTACTATGAATGTCGCCCTAATTAGGCACACATTTCTGCATTACTGAGTCAGTAATAAACCTTTTGGATTTCTAAACATTACTTTTCCACAATTCTGAACAAATATATAATATTTCTTAAATATGTCTGTAAAAAACAATGTATTACATTATAGACCATTTTTCAGACACTAGAAACTAGAAGAGTGCAGACCTCTGCCAAAAGTCAACTTTTCCATGTTACTATAATGAGCAACTGCAACACTATATATGTCTGGATACACTGGATACAAAGTTACTAGAACTGAATTGCTTATCAGAGTCGTACTTATGTACTTATCAGAGCACACACAACATTTGCAGGGTAAATCTGAATGAGTTACAGTTCACACATTCTCAAACGCAAGTTCACTTTTGTCCTATCTTGCAATGTTAACAAAAGTAGAAATAATACATGGATCCACCCCGAGACTCGGATCTGCACCATAATTCCTCCTTGGCTCATGCTACACTCTTCCACCAAATTTCATGTCAATCAGCATTGTAGCTGTTCTGCAATCTTGCTGAGAGTCAAATAAATAAACAGACCCCACGAAAAACTTACTATACCTGTGAATAATAAAGTTTTTTTTTATGCAAAAAGTTGTCACACCAAATATTAACTTTGTCTAGCTATTACTGTTAACTGAGGTTTATTGTTAATTCTTTAATCATTTTGGTTTGTTTTTCAGCATTAATTTACATATAAGTAACCCAAGTGTATTGTACTATATCCAATCAAATCCACACTGAAAAATGGTTAAATGACCACAGAATCAAGCTTTTGACATGATAATACGGGTCACCTGAGGCAACCCCTTTAAAATCTTGTCGTGTAAACTAAGAGGGAGACTCCACAAGAGAGGCCCTATGAGGATCTGGACAGATTCAGTATTAATGCATTAAGGCTTTAAAACAAAAAAAAGTAAAAAATAAAAAAACACTCTCATCGATAAGTAGAAGATACAATAATAATTGTAGGGGCCCAGGTTTTATGTTGTATTATTATTATTTACTTAAAATCAATTTAATTCAACTAAAGTTTAGATTTCTCTTATATTTTCCATGTGAGATAAAGCTAATTAATCACAAAAACATTTGCCAAAACCTTTTCGAAATTAGTGTGTGCTCAAAAAAGGTAAGAATACTCACCAGCACATAGCCATCCTCCATGTAAAGATTCATGAAGAGCAGAAAGGTGATGAGAATCACCAAAAAGGGGATGGTGGACCGCTTACGTAAACATCTCATTTTATCCAGGTTCTTCAACAGAAGCCTCATGATGGTGACACTATTGCTCAGATCTGCCAAAAAACCCAACAAAACAAAGAGACAAAGCTACATCAGTGTTACATTATTAGATAATATAAGATGCCTTAAAACGGGACCTTTTAAGCAAAGGACAATGCTATAGATTCTTGTGTTGCACTACTAAAAAATGTAGTGCTGAACAGTATTGGTTAGTTCTGGGTAGAAAAAACAAGGGTCTGTGTTAATCAGCAGCTCTCTATAAAGTGGATTGCCGAATCCTGTCTTGGCTATAAAAAGTCTAAGCTGGTGTTGGGAATGGCAGAAGCAAATGCTGTCATGAAAAGAAGCTTAGCTCATTGTTGCAGAACACTGGTACAATCATGTCTTCAGAGAATTATCCCCAGGCTCAAACTGCATATCTGTACAGAAAACAGAGTGTAATCTATTTGTTTGTAAGGCAATGCACCGGGTAGAAATTCTGTCTGAATATAAAGCCACTTTCCCATGCACTACATTCAGGAATTAACCTGACAACAATGTTTACAGATTTCAGATTAGAACTAAATGATGGGATTAACATTAGGGCCCACTTAGTATTAGCAAACTTGATACTAAGCATCTATTATTTATACTCATTGTAAAGTCTGTGTATTTTCCTAAAAATCCACATAAGGAAGGATGTTTTCATCCATTCAGGACAAGAAGAAATATCACTATGAGCTAAGATAGGATACAATTTGTGGTTATTTCGAAAGCTGCAGAGGTCCATTTTATTCTCAGTAGCCTTCATCCGAGGAAGAGTGGATGTACTGTAATAATCTTTTGGCTTGGAAAAAGAAAAGCACCGTTATATGCAATATGCAGACTTGGGGTGTTCTTTCCAATGTTAAATTACAGTAAACAAGACAAAAATAGATATAAAATAAGAAGTGTTATTGGAGATTCTTGTGAAAGCATCAGTGAAGCCTTTTTCAACAAGTCTTGCTAACCACCAAAGACCACTAATGGAATACAAAATAGCTCTTTCCTAGATTCCGTATCCAGATAGGTATTGATCTGGCTGACCACCGGTCTGGTTCACCAGGGAATTGGGCAGTCACTTGCTGCCTGCAATAACAGCACTTACGATGTTTACACCAAACAACAGTCAGTTTCAACACCTATGGATATATTACAAATCACTGGTTAATGCTCTTTTATGGAGTTTTTTGTAAAAGAAAGAAAAAAAGATATTGGATATAAGATATCCATTTGCTCTTGCTCTTATTATACATTTAAATCTTTTATAGATGGTATGAATTAGACATTAAATATTCACAGTGTGAACACACATTATGTCATCTCTCATCAAAACAAATGTCTGCCGGGTAGAATCACTGTCAATGCTGTTTGTGAACCATTGGGGTCCCTGTGCTAGACTCTATTTTAAATCCTGCAACCTTACATGTTCCCTGGTGGTTTAGGGCCCTTTAGCATCCAGCATTCAGTCTAGCAGATATTTTTGAGCAGCTTTAGTCATACTCTGCTTTCAAACTGTGTTTAAAACAGCATTTGTGCACATAGACGTGCTAATATTACTAACAAGGTTCACCAGTTTTTAGCAGAAAAAAAGAAAACCTCACACAAAAAGACCTGAAACGATGAACCAAAACCATCTGGCATTGGAAAATGTAGAGCCTGTTCTTTGAAAATCTTTTTATTAGCCTTTGTCTGAGAAATAAGGTCACTCTGATGCTCATTCCTTCCTGATCCATGGACATTATCCACGCCATAATACCCCTCACCTTCTCTCAAACTTTGCAATATAGTAAAGTAAAATAGTTCTGTACTTCACATACACAGTATCTACACTTTGCCTTGTAAGTGCTGTGTATTAGATCTAATTCATTGTTTGCTAGGAATCTTGATGGCTAGATTTTCTGCAACCCAATCTGGCAACTGCCCGCCCAAAAAGCAGGGGGATTATTAACTAATTTGTTTCACAGATGCTCCACAACACTGAACACAACTCTTAAACAGAACAAAATATCACCCCTTATTAAATGAAAATTGATAATCATTAACAAAGTGTGTTGGTGTACAGGGAATTAGACACTTCAGGGCACGTTGTTATAAGAAAATAATCTAATCATCTTTGGGATATTAACAGTAACTCTGCTTTATGTCAGACTGCATCACACCCTCACACTCTGATTAGTTTATAACACTATACCAGCATGAACAAGTAAACCACTACCAAACCAACCCTTAATAAAGCCTCAACATAGACATATTCGTATTACAATAGTAAATCTGAAGAGGGTTTTTTACACCACAGTGGCTGAAGGATGCACGAACACATTCTTGAGTGCGACACCCTTGAACTTGTCTTTCCCTCCTTGCCCCAGCTGCACTATTGTTCATAAATAGAGAAAAAAAAATCACTTTGCCAGACCATTGGAGGTTTACTGTACAATTACACATTTGGATGGTTTTTAAATTTTCTAGTTCATGCTGTTTTGCATCTGAGTGGCACCGAGGTTATGTCGTGATAATGCAGATTAATGGTGGGTCTGGATCCTTTCAGCTGTTTAGGCTGCAGGTGGACTCGGCTTCGCCACGGGAGGTCACTCGGGGAAGCTGCTTTACACTTTACTGCTGATGCGGTAAGAGAAACTGGGGCAGGGATCTACACAGACCTTTCAGAATATGATGCATATACAGCAAAGAATACAACAGGATGACACACTCCTGAATAACACATATCCGGTGTGTAGAACTGCATTAGATGGTGAGCGAAGGAAAAGTGTTTTTTTAATTTAGAATGAAAAGCATGTCTTTATTTCTGAAAAGGGAAACAATTTATAAATATATTATGTATGTCAAGCTTTCTCAACCCCTTTGATTGCCCTTTATAAACTCCATCCTCATAAGACATGCCTTCTGCCTGACTCCAAAATGTTTTAGATATGTATTAAGCTAAATGTTTTGTTCATTAAACTCGAAAGAGCTGAACTTTAATACCCATAAACTCAACAGTTTTGAACAAACAAATCCTCTGATACGAGCTGTTCTTTTTAGTGACCAGATATTGTAGGATTGAACAGTTAAATGCTTCTGACACGGCCAGATTGAGCAAAAAAGCCCTGCTTACATCTCAGTGCTGTCTGCCAAGGATCTCACTTCTGAAGGAGGTTTTGGTGGAAATGGCTATTTAACCACTCATCAGCTACCACAGAGGAACCACTGCACTGGGAAATTAAGCATGTAGACTACAGAGACAGAACTCATCTGGACGGTGTTCATTTAAAAACACAAGATTGTAGCAAATCCACATATTGGCTGGTCTATGCATCATATTGTTCATTTAAACTCACAGACAATGACAATATATTGGCTGTCCATTGTTTGTATAAATAATAAAAGATGCATTCATTATAATTCCGGGGTGTTCTGTTGAAGTAAAGCGAAGGGAAATACACATACACACTAGAGAACAGTGTACAGACATGCCCAGAGCCGGGGGCAGCCCCTATCCACAGGGTCTGGGGAGCATTTGGGTGTCTTGTCAGTTGTGGGAGCTCAAACTTGGAACCCAAGGTGGGTTCCTTAACCACAAGCCTGCGGCTTCCCCCAGAAGACTAGAAGACCAACCACGGTGCTGATTATTTTCCTATAACAGCACACCCTAAAGCATGTATAATTTGTATTCCACAGCCAACTCTAACTAATGCTTTTTATCTATTTAATAATGTGGAACACTTGCAAACAAGTTCTTGTTGCAATTTTGCAGACATTTAACTCACTTCAGTGATTTAATACAACAGGATTAGTTACAAACATTTCAACTTTAGACCTTCATCAGCACAGGCACCTCATGGGGGAAAATCATTATTAACCTTTTAAACCTGACAGACTCAGTGCCCGGTCCATTAGAACAGTACTATAAATAACTTGTGTTTTTTTTAACGTTTCTAAAAAGTCAAGGCCTTAATGCTATAAAAAGTAAGAAAAGAAAGAGAATATGTCACCCAAACCTTTATAAAGAAAGGTGGGTGTAGTCTGTGAGTGGTGGAAATTAACCTGTTACCTTAGGCTACGGTGAAATAGACGTTTGCCCCCCTAACATTAGTTACTTAATATCCTCACATAAAATGTGCCGTGTTCACATTTCACTCCTCTTTCAGCTGACGTTTAATCATTGAATGCAAACTTTTAGCAAGCTATTCGTTAAATCAGTTGCCCCTGCCTGATGCCAGACCCAACAGATGCAGCTTTAGGCCCAGCAGCCCCATCTCTTCATTATCACCCCCTTTAGCACTACTGAGTTCCAAAGTCCATAGATGTTAATGTTAATCTATTGTTATTAAAGAGGTTAATGTGTCTTTAAGTCATATTTATTTTATGTTATTGATTAACTTAAGAGAATTCAGTCAGTTATTATCTTATCTGCTCAGTCTGTCAGGGTCACCATTTGTCCGGAGCCCACCCAGATGTATGTGTGTGGTACCGTGCAATGGATTGGCGCCCTGTCAACGGGGTGTTCCTGTCCTGCACCCAGCATACCTTGGGTGTAATTAAGCACATCCAATACACCCACCATGTGTGTTTTTTGGAGCACCTGGCGAAAACCCATACGAACACAGGGAGAACACACCGAACTCCTCACAGACATAGACTAGAGACGGGTTGGAACCAACAACCCCAGAACTCTGAACTGTTTAGCTCACAAACTACCTGTGCCACCCCTTAAGAAAATTCAGAAAGTTTATTTTTAAATTACATTAAAATGGTGAATGTTGGGTTTTAGCACATTCCTTATAGACAACATTATCATATAGTAAATAACAGTATATGCAGAATGTTGCATATATCCACAGTGTTACATTTTGCAATGTGTGGTTGAAGATCTTTATCCCCCTGTTCATCAGGACAAAGTGTTTAAGCACCATGTGCATGTGACATAACTGGGGGGTTACCATAATGTCAAGATTTTGTATGAACTGACATGACTGATGATGTGTCCATGTTAACTCACTCATTTTGCTCACTCATTATCTAAGCTGCTTATTCTACTCAATAGGCGATAAAATGGGAACCACTCTGGGTGGGTCACCAGTCCATCACAGGGCAGACTCACAGAAAGACACATTACATTTCATTTCATTACATATACGGCATTTGGCAGACGCTCTTATCCAGAGTGACTTACAAGGTTATTAATATTACAGGTAGGCCAAAATAGTGTTAGGAGTCTTGCCCAAGGACCCTTATTGCTGTAGCACAGACTGGCTACCCAGATCAGGAATCGAACCCAGGTCTCTCACATGGGAGCCTAGTGATGTTACCACTGTACCACACCAACCACTAATTTTTAAAATAAACCCAGCAACCATGATTAGTAATCTCATTTCCACTGCCTATACTCACAATTTTACTCTTTCGACCACTACTCATTTTACATTTATGGCATTTGGCAGACGCTCTTATCCAGAGCGACTTACAAGGTTACTGGTATTACAAGTAGGCCAACGTAGTGTTAGGGGTCTTGCCCAAGGACCCTTATTGGTGTAGCACAGACTGGCTGCCCAGACCAGGAATCGAACCCAGGTCTCTCATATGGGAGCCAATGATGTTACCGCTGTACCACACCAACCACAGGGGAATTTAGTATCAATTCACCTGACTGCATGTTATTTAGACTGTGGGAGGAAACTTTGCAGAAACCCACACAGACACGGGAAAAGCGTGCAAACTTAAACACAAAGAGGACCTACAGTAAGATGGGGTGGGATTTGTCCAGGTAATCGAACCCAGGCCCTTCTTGCTGTGAGGCAACAGCATTCCCCACTATGCCGCCATGCCACCCTTATCTAATCCAGTTCTATTAAATCACTAAGCTAAATGTGAGCAGAATTTCAAACAGATAATATTCAGAGAAGCTCCACTGTTTAATTCATGGTCAAACAATTAATTAACAATTAGGCAATGGTATCAAATATTTACTAATTGTTAATTTTGATCTATTATCTATCTGCTTAGCCCGTCATAGTCGCGGTTTGTCCGGAGCCAAATCGGAAATGGGTGTAGGGCAGTGAACCCCCTGGACAGTCCTCTAATTTATCGCAATTTACCACAAACACACACCCATTCATGCATACACTCACACCTAGGGGAAATTTAGCATATCCAATCCACCTACAATGTGTGTTTTTTGGGAGGCAGGAGAAAACCAGAGCACCCGGTGATAACCTGCGTGAACACAGCGAGAGCACACCAAACTCCTCATAGCTACTGAAAATGTAATATATTAAATACAAGACAGAATGTCATTTGTCTCTTGGAAAAGTATGAAAAGCATTTTTTAAAATGCATGGCAATGTTTGAAGTGATGACAACTTGAATGTTTTAAGTCTAGGTGTAAACTTCTGACTTGAAGTGAATAAATAACTCTTTTACTTGCTGCATGCTGCATTACATCATCATCTTCTGGAGTCCTATTACAGTTGAGTAAAGAAAACTCCTATATAAGAAAATAAAAGATTTTCATGCTCTGTGTATGAAACTGATGTTGATGAATTTCTAATCTAGAGGCTTAACACTAACATTTTCTTCAGTTATACCAAGAGTCACTTTAACCTTTTTTCATTCCAGCTCGCAAACTATTAATAAACCTAATGGGCTGTACAGCCACTTACTATTTACTCGCTAGTAATCATTATATCTAAGATACAATGCAGCACAGAGTTTTAGGCATTTAAAACATCTTGTGTCGTGCACTTTCTCTCTAATCTGACTGAGGAAATGCGTGTCAGGTGAGACTTTTTTGTATTAATTAGGACACAAAGGCACACCCTGTCTTAATATAAAAACCTGGAGAGAGTGAGAGGGAAAAAGGCAGTTTGACTGAGAAAGAAACAGATTAATAAAGCTGGCAAGAGAAAGCAATTCTCCAGCATTTGATCTTGTTATCTGTTTTACATTATTTCCCCTGGGTGTGCTGCACCTCGCTGATACACAGCTCTGTGCAAATAATCAATTAAGCCTGCAGCCCTCACTCTCTTTGTGTCACAGCTTCTGCCAGTTAAATAGGGTTTTCTTCACCATAAAAGAGCTGAAAAATGGCAATAAATACTGTGGGGTGCATGAGATAAGACTGCTTCAACACAGAAATATATGAGAAATAAGACAGAACATTCTGGAAAGAAAAGAATAATGTTAAAAATCCTTTGTCATGATTAAATAATGCACCTTTTTTTGTGAAGATTAAAAAACGCCCTTGGGGTCTTTATAGAAAATCTTATAATGCTACACATGGGAAAAGGAAGGTGTATTTATTTATGGTGCATATAGGATGTGAAAATGTGGAGTTTTGCCTGTTTGTGAGTAATATTATTGTCAATACTTATATCAGGGTATTGATTAATCATTGGCTGTTGCCTCAGGAAGGGAATGAAATATCTTTCATTATTAATGCCTTCATTATATTTCACAGCTTTCTTCTGTTAAATCATTTGTTGTAAACTATTCCTATCTATCTATCTATCTATCTATCTATCTATCTATCTATCTATCTATCTATCTATCTGTCTGTCTGTCTG
>JAOVVF010000036.1:24828712-24839207 GCA_028565595.1 Duopalatinus emarginatus | reverse complement strand
TTTAACCCATCCGTGCAGTGAAACACACGCACACACCAGTGAACACTAGGGGGCAGTGAACACACTTGCCTGGAGCGAGGGGGCAGCCCCAAACCATGGCGCCCGGGGAGCAGTTGGGGGAGTTCGGCGCCTTGCTCAAGGGCACCTCAGTCGTGTCTTGCCCTGGGCGGTGATTGAACCCACAACCTTCCGGTCAAGAGACCGGTTCCCTAACCACTAGGCCACGGCTGCCCCCGTTTTTGTATCTGTTCGGAACACATCTGTTTATTCCAAATAATGTATGCGTACACCAGTATATTTCATTGTTTTATGTCTTATATCTGCACACAAAGTAAAGCAGACCAAAGTGAAAATGTCTGCTACAATTCTCAGAGAGATTGTTGCACAATCTTTAGCGTCTCAGACCCAAATCTTGTTCATCTGCTGTGGGAAATCCTCCCCTACACTGCTTCAGTCTTTAATCTAACACAGATCCACACACATAATACAAAGTTAATTGTATAGGCAAAAACTGTTATTATAGTCAGATGGGAATGAAAGAAGGGATTTCGAGTCTGTGCTATGCAGTTTTCAACATACAGGTAATACTGTAATAAAAAGGTGATAGCTCTGTAATACTTTCCTCTTTGCTTTCAGTCCCTTCATAGAAAGATATTTAAAATACCTCCAGATGACATTTGCAGATAAAAAGGCATTATTATTTTTTTTAAAGCTACTTCAGTTTGCTGCACGCAGAGACTTTTTCTTTTTCTGGCTGAGCTTGCACTCTTTGTCTCTGTTTTCTTGTTGTAGAGAGTGGGGGATGATGAGAAGTTGGACTGCATTCATCGTGTGCAGATGGTGGTCCATAATGAGTTTCTGACCAAACAGGACATGCTAAGTCCACACAGCATAGCGTTTCATTCTCTAAGCATCTCAGCCAGCCAGATCATGAAGACAGTGAGTAGGAGCTGTCAGTAGATCAGTGCCAGAATGGTGAAAATCACAATTTCACAATAGCACTAAATTAGATGTGTGAGAATTTCTAAAGCAAGCCAACATGCCTTGTATCACCTTCATATTCTGTTCTCTATAACAATCTGTGTCTTGCTCAACCTGAACTATTCCTTTACCCTTTATAGCAACATGACTATATAACTCATTCGACAAACAAAATCCTTGATTGGAAATCATTCTGATGAAAGGTGTGTGAGCTCAGGTGTGAGCCCAAATTAGAGAATGGAAGATACTTCCAGGTTTCTCACAGGTAACATAAAAGCTGTGAATAAACAAATATTGCGCTTCACTGATCAGCCACAGTTTGCCTAATGTTGTTTAGGTCCTCCTTGTTTAGGTGCCACTAGAACAGTTCTGACTCATTGAGGCATAAACTCCACAAGACCTCTGAAGGTGTGCTGTGGTATTCAGTACCAATACATTAGCAATACAATATCAGCAGATTCTTTAAGTGCTATAGGTTGTGAAATTGAACTATTTTGCCTTACTGTGTTTGCACACAGATGGAATGTGACCTCTGCATTTAACCCATCCGTGCAGTGAAACACACACAGAAACACACCAGTGAACACTAGGGGGCAGTGAACACACTTTTGCCCAGAGCGGGGGGCAGCCCCAAACCACAGCGCTAAGGGAGCAGTTAGGGGAGTTAGGTGCCTCGCTCAAGGACACCTCAGTCGTGTCTTGCCCTTGGTGGGGATTGAACCCGCAACCTTCTGGTCACGAGACCGGTTCCCTAACCGCTAGGCCACGGCTGTGATGTGGAGCCTGAATGAATCAGACTTGTTTGCCCAACACATCCCACAGATTCTCGATCAGATTGAGATTTGGGGAATTTGGAGGCTTTTTCATGTTCCTCAAACCATTCCTCTCTAGTGTACACTGGCTTAACCCAGTCATTTTCCCGCTTTCAATAAATCAACTTCAAGAACTTGACTCACTTGCTACCTATATCCCACCCCTTGACAAGTGCCACTGTAACAATATAATGCAGGTTATTCACTTTACTGCTCTGTGGTGTTAATGTTCTGACTGATCGTGTATGGCACACTAATGTCACACTGTACTACCTTCATCATATGCACTAAATAAAGAAATAATACTAACTACATACAAAAGTATAGATCAAAACTACACAATTCAATGACAACAAGAAATCTATATCAGATGTTAAGTGGAAATGAAAGTTATCCACTGTGCTTGTACACACACTCGAGAACACACACACACGAGCGCACTTGCCTGGAACATTTTAACCTATATACTGATATATACAAATAGGAAATAAAATTTCTTTTTGCATATAATTGCATTTTGTCTTGAATGAAATAAGAAAAAAAATCCCAAATCAAGTGTAATTCCATAGTATTATTATACAGCTCAGTATTATTTCCATATGTATTGTCTTTGCTGCAGAAATGTCACAATAAAATATAATAATAAAGTAAATAATAAGTTATACCACAGCATTATTAGCTGCTATTGACATCTGAGTGGTAAGAAGGTTTGGATTCGTTTTCTATTATAGCAGACAGCAGTTCTGACATGTTATGTTTTATATAGTAATGACCTATACAGGAACTGTAATAGCTGATATGGTGATATGGTAATGGTTGACATGCTGGTGTTTTCCAGAAGGAGACTTCAGTGTCAGTAGTTTGTAATAATCAGAGGTGAAGCACAATTTTTTATGTTTTTTTCAGTCTTCACGCCACAGACTGAGCTGGACAATAAAACAGTTGCAAGTAGGAACAACACAAAAGCCATAAGTAAAAAAAATAATAGTGAAGAGCAAACAAAGAGCAAAGTCATCAGAGAATAAAAAATGAAATGTAGAAAAAGGCTGAACAACGTAAAAGGACATTCTTACAAAACCTTTTAAAGATAGTGCTACACATTTATAATGGTAATGAATGAAAATGAGAGACAGGCAGATGAGCAGGAATGATGAAATATTTAGGTTGGAGAATGGAGCAGTGTGGAAGGTGGACTGATGCTGGTGGAGATGGATGTGCCACTATAAGAAGGGGAAATCTGTTTTTCTCTGTAGCATCATAAGCTGCATTTTTTAAATTGGTTTAAAAATATATATTTTTTTAAATCGTGGCTTTAATTAATTAATAGCTTTTTATAGCTGTATATAAAAATAAGAACTTGTTTCACAGGCATTCTACAACATTACACATAACTAAAAATATGAATGTATGTGTTGTTCTTTAGGATATATAAATAGTTAAATAGTAGTAGCGTGGTGCACTGGGTAGTGCATGCTTACAGCATGCAGGCTCTGTGCCTGATTCCCCACCTGGGTGGCTGGGGGCCTGTTCTTCCCATATATAAACTGGAGATATTTAATTGCCCCTAGGTGTGTGTATATATATATATATATATATGTGTGTGTGTGTGTGTGTGTGTGTGTGTGTGTTTGCTCTGTGATGGACTGCCAAATTGTCCAGGGTGTTTCTCTGCTTGGAAAATAGTCAACTACATGGAGGTAATACCTTTCACACACTTGCCGTTCTATAATACACCCTACTGTGTCTTATTCCTTGATTGCAGTAAATATCACTGTCTGGATGTCAGACAATGGTGTTTGAGAATGTTCAGCTTTGAACAGCTATGAGATTGGAGTTTTGGTCATTAGATGATTTTTTTCCTGGAATGTTAAGTGAAATTCTTGCTTTTTCTTCCATACTATACATCATTCTCCACTCCATTTGAAAGCATTGTTCACTCTTTAAACCCAGAACAAGTCTCTCAATTTGCTCTGTGGAGATATTAAAAATTAATAGGCATGAATTATAGAACCAGTTCGCCGTGTCATAAGTGTGTCATTCATGACAAATGCTCTCCTCTCTCCTGAGTGTGTGATAAGTATGAGAAATCAGGAAAATATCACATCTCACACCACCTCCTCAACTCTGTCTGCTAATGCTATAAATGATGAAGTGTCACTGGAAAGAATCAAAGGTGGGCAACAGATTCATTAAAATATCAAAGCAGCAATAAACTCATTCCATGAGAAAAATGCAGGACGGACCACATATGCTTCATTACATTGATTTTTATGCTGCAGCCAAAATAATTATTGTGGATTATTAGTTTTTCTCAGCTCTTTCTGCGTATTATTATGCCGTGATGAGTGTGGAGCAGGTGCGGGTGGATGGGGTAGTTTTCATTTTAACACTCCTATCACCTCTGATGTTACCAGCAAACAAGTGAAGGGCAGGAAATTAAGACTCAGATAAATGTATGAAAGAGGCATCGCGGGCGAAATACATTTTTCCACCATCTATTTGATTCATTGCATGCTATAGTGCAAAAATAGATGGTCACATCCTCCCACAGTTCATTTCTATTGTAGAGGCATGGTGCAGGAGAACACAGTCTGGGTCTTAACTATGTGCACATTATTTTGTAGTCACAGCTCGTCACATTTATATTATACAGTCATTTTAATACGTCAACATTCATAATGCAATAATTATTTAAATAAGATGTCACTGTTTCTGATCGCTATAAAAGCGATTAAATAAAATGCTGATACGGACAAAAAAAATCAATAAAAGCCAAACAGAAAGATTGAAATATTTAGAGCAAAAAAATTATGAAAATCCTTCTAAACAGCAGACACATCAATCAACTCAGTGTGTGTTGTGTTTTTTTTTTTTCTTTTTCATTACAGTTGATGAGAGGAAGAACACAAAATGCATTTGGGGCTACTGCACTCTATAAAGAATATAATCAATTCTCTATTATTGCATTCGGGAGGCTCACAGGCTGTCAGGCTGCAGCAAAATGATATTGCTGGAGACCAGCCTAAGACAAATTTATGTGTGTGGTGTTCACGATGACAAATGGGATTGGGCGCTGTCCAGTTTGTGTGAGTCACATTAGTGATGATGGATGACCTCTCTTGGAGTGTCTGTGATGTGTCAACAATGACCTCAGGTATGTCACGTGTCGCTATTGATGAGCACGCTATGACAATGCTGAGCGACACGGTTCTCTTTTACAAAATTACAGATATCAAACAAAAGAGACCCCACCGAATTCCCTCTGGATATAATTGGGTGCACATTAAACATCCAGACAGGTTATAAATCTTTTCTGACAGGTTTATACTTATTTTACAGCCACAATAAAGGATGGCAGATCAGCAGTGTCTGAGCCTGTATTTCAGACCCGAGGATGTTGCTTTGATGCTCGGTAAGATGGCGCCATTAATGACATGTAGTGCACACACAGTAGTGCCTGCAACATCAAAAGCAGATGGAGTTCTCACTTTGTGTTTCTAAGCACCATTTAAAGACACCGTTTAAAATCATTTTGAATAATTCATCACATCCAGCTTTAATGGCAGCCATTTGTTTCTCTCCCTCCAAACTTTTTCCCTCCGTCTTTTCCACTAATCGCATGTTTGTTTTTCATTTTTGGGAAGCTGCAAGATGGCTCCGTGCAAGCTAAGAAATCAATACGGCAGAAACAAAAACAATAAACGCTGGCAATTTTATAGCACATTCTATTAAACTAGAACATAACCCCTCCAGGACCTGACTTCTGTCATCAAACTCTAAACAGTAATTGGTTTATCAAAGGTTAATTGCTCAATAGATAGCAGAATGCTGGAGTTTAATTGTGCAATTAAATGCTCGTGCCACAGCCCCGGGTTTGGGTAATGGATGTTACCATTTGAAAATATTATTTGGTGGCTAGAAGACTGATAACGCTGTCGAGTACTGAGAAAAGCGATGCCCTCACATTCACTGCCTTCACCATGAGAAACAATGAGCTGAGCGCCATGCATACACACACTCTCTAAAATGAATAATTATATTTGACTAAGGTCTATTAATCTAAATTCAGTTTAAATGACTCATCATTCACTTACCAGTCTTACCATCACTATTTGCCTTTTATGAATGGAGCTCTAGCTCATATCAGTCGGTAACTACATCAGTATATGCGATAAATGAAGAATCATGCAGACAAATGATATACGCATATACTAAAGGGGAAGATGATAAACAATAAAGGACTATTAAATGACAGATATCGCAGTTTTACAGCTACTTGAAATACTTTGTGTATACTATATAATGTGTCAATGTGTCCAGTGTGTGAGCTCCAGGGATATAAATGCACCGATATCCCTGTATTAAATCCATTTTAAAGAAATTTTGTTTGTTTCTCCCACTCTCTACTGGATGACTCGTTTAACAGTTATTAGAGCAGTCATCATATCACATCAGTGACCTTGAATTGTGCTTCAAAACAAACTGTTTTATCTGTGCTCCATTTATAACAACCTCCGTCCTGGTAATTGATCCCAGCGGAGAATTTATTACGAGAGCAAGAGGAAAGCAGACATGATATACTATTCTGCAGTGTGAGCATCAAATGTCTGTTGTTGGCTGAGTGATGACTCTTGATAACATGAACACATCCTTGAAATTTTGCAGATTTCGGAGAAAAAAAAGAAAGAGGCTATGCTATGCCACGCTGCATGATGGTGTGTTTTTACAGCTGATCCATGGATTTTTATCATTCATTCATTTATTCATTCGTCATAGTTTTTTTGTATGTAAAGGTAGTATAGACTGCCAACCTTGAACTTAAATCCCAGAATGCAATGCAGCAAAAGAGTGTGCACAGACATGCTCAGTGACAGGACGTGGACTTTTAATAAGAAACTAGAAAAACAAAGTCCCAAACACAATACAAAAAGTCTATGACCTATAGATAAAACATCGAGGCATTAGAGCATTGTGATAGAGCAAAAAATGTTGAGGTTAATATCAGCAATTTCTGCAGTGTTTTGTTAGCAAACTGGGTGAATGAGAGACAACAGATGGAAGTCACAAGTAGACCAGTTCGTGATGGTCATGTAGTCATTGCAGTATGCTAAATGATGAGGTCATTTAGATATCCAACCATAACTAGAGATGTGATGCTGTGCCTCTGGATTTTTTCAAAGTTTATGGGGGCAGATTGGGGTCCCTATGAAGCTGGGGGGTGTGTGTCCCCTGTCCTGCCACCATCTGGGTTCCTGCTGCTATCTATCTGAATTTTGCCACTTAGCAGCTGCAAATATGTTCATTAAGCAGTTCTGGGTTTCATTCGGCTCATTACTGGCATGAACATTAGTTTATACAGATGTCTATTATCTGACTTACTACGGAAAAATAAAGAAATAAATAAAAAATGTTGAGTGTTTGTCAATAGTGTTGGGTAATCAGTTATGGTGTATTATTACTTAAGAGCATAATCTGTGAAACAGTGCTAATATATTAGTATTTCTAATATATAATAATAAAACTAAAGAGATCATCATAGACTTTAGGAGGGCTAGGAGTCAGGCAAATCTCCCAATTCTATGTGAATGGAGCGATGGTGGAACGGATGTCCGTCTTCAAGTTCCTTGGTACATCTCAGAGGATTTCTCCTGGTCACTTCAATTCTGGTTAAAAAAGCACAACAGCACCTTTACTTTCTACAGAGTCTTAAAAAAAGCTCACCAGTTCTCAGAGATATTACTGGACTTCTGTCGCTGTACCATCAAGAGCATTCGAAGTGTGGTATGGCAACCGCTCTGCATCTGACCGTAAGGTGCTCGAGCGGGTGGTGAAAACTGCCCCAATGCATCACTGGCACTCAGTTACCCATAACTGAGTGCATCTACCACAAGCATTGCCTGGGTAGAGCAAGGAACATTATCGAGGACGTTTCTCATCTTAACTATGGACTTTTCAATCTCCTACCATTAGGTAAGCGTTATAGGAGCCTCTGATCCCGCACCAGCAGACTCAGAAAGAGCTTCTTTCCTGAGGCTGTAACATTATTGAACTTTAATTACACACTGCACTTACTTGTATATATATAGGGGTTCTCAACCTTTTGCAAGCTGAGCCCCCCCAAACCCCCCCAAAAAGCTGGTTCATTGCAGTTGGGGCCCCCTTCCTCCTGGGGTCCCACTTCCTCCGCAAAATGGCTCAAAAGGCTCAAATACTGTATTGGTAAATTTGAAATGAAACTGTGTGTTTGATTTATTGTAATAACCTTGAGGTGAAAACAACAGGTTGGTAGTCAGGACTTTTTACTGAACATGCCATTAACACACCTACATGCGCCACACGCACCCGGATCTCACGCACTCTTCTTCACTCCCTGCCACCTTAACCTCTCTACCACCACCAACAGGTCACTTCACAATATGACATTCCCATCTACTACATGTATTATTGTGTTGTAGTAGTTCAACCACTTGCATTTTCAACATGGGAATTTTCGTGATTTTTTTAATGATATTTCCCCTGATTTTTTCCCCTCATCCTAGCCTATTCACGTCCCCCCGGGAGAGTGCCCGTGGCCCCCCCAGGGGGGCGGGCCCCACCGGTTGAGAACCACTGATAGATCATCAGCGTCTATATGTATTTTGGTAAAACTGCATTTTATTGGCTTTCTACCTGTACTCTGCACAATGACAATTAAGTTATATCTAATCTAATAACTAATAAAATATTACTCATAATGGCTGTATATTAACCATGTAACCACTGTTATAAATAACAGTATTAAGCATAGGCTGTTTCTTTCTAAAGAGCTTGCAAAAGTGTTCACCCGTCAGCTTTTCCCTGCCACTATTTGATACAAACAAGCCATGCAAATAAAAACAAACACCCCTGCGACAAAGAGAACAACATTTCCAGGAAATAGAGCCAGCTGTCATTTCCAGCAGAGCAGAGATGCAGTGAAATGCTTGACAGGGTGTCAAACACCAGCGCCACCATGATCTAATCCTGACCATCGTCAGCACAAAAGAGGTACAAGCACTTTTCCATCTCCTCTGAGTGCGGGACCTGTCAATCTACTTATTCAAAGGTCTCCCTTTCCCAGGGCGAGACTGTTTCTTTCCATCTGCCATTCACCCTTGCCTGTAAGTGTCACTTCAGTTTAGAGTGCCTGCGGAAGGATCCGCGGGACCGACGGAAAAATCCGCCGTTTCATTAGCAGTATGGGAGGGATAAGCTTTTAAAGCGGCTTCGCATCATAGCACAAGTCCCTTCAACCTTAGTGGATGTGTGCTGAGATGATTGTCTGTGTAGATCGAATGTCACTCCAGGCAAAGTGAATCAGCCATTTAAACTCTGTAACAGAATATTTATATTCAAGTTCAGTATTTTTACACTTTTTATGAATAGATGTTAAATAATGACTGAGAAAAATAAACTGTATAATAATGGATAAAGTATTTCAGTGCTGCATGTAGGGGTCACCACACTGGCTCATCCATTTGCATATTTAATTTGGAACCAGTTTTAAGTTGGAACCCTCCCATTTTATCTGAGATAGGGACTGGCAATAAATGTTTCCTGGCTTGTGCAACCCCAGTGGTTGGATTTGTTCCTGATATGGGGCTTCAACCTACAACTCTGAGTCTTATGCTCTACTGATAGAGGTTGCTGGGCATAAGAAAAGGAACAATAATAATACTAATAATAAGCCAACCTGAATCGCATAAAATTTAACCAGTCTTTGTCCCAGACTGCCAGTGAAAGAGAAGATGGGCCTTATCAGGGAAAAATTCTGCAAGCAAGGTGAAATTCAATACGTTACTGAGCACAGAATGTATGATTCCTAATATTAGCAACTTCAGCCTGGTCTGAGAAACAGACAATAGATCTGGACTCCCAAGGATGCACATACACACACTTTTCTCTTGTCATTTCTGACCTACAAACTTTATTTAATAAGTTACTTATTTCTAGGCTTGCGAATGGAAAAGACATGATGAAAAGCATCAATGCCTGCTGTACATGATAAATATCATAACAGTGACTTAAGTTAGGAGTGGCTTATTAAATATCCTAACCAGCAGTAGTAACTGCACACCATTGGACCAGAGAGCACTACAGAGGCTTGTCAAGGCAGCCCATCATATCACTAGTACCCATGTCCCAGCCATAACAGACATTTATCAAAAACAGTGCTTAAGCAGAGATCTCAGCATCAGCACAGACCCTGCTCATCCAAGTGGGGCTGTTCTCCCGTCTACCCCACTGTAAGATGTTATAGGAGTCTTCAAACCTAAACAACCAGACTCAGAAACAGACCCCCCCCACACTTCCCAAGCTGTTAAACATCTAAACCTGTCTATTCATGACTGACTGTCTACACCCCATTCTCCCAGTTCCTCTAATTGTGCACCTTCACATCTATTGCAGGACTGCCAGGTTGCTATTTGCACAGCTGCAAACTGCTGTCTTATATACATTTAACGCAAATGTTTACAATTCTTATTTAGTAATGATATTTGCCATTTGCACATTTAAATTAGACATCGAAATTAGACTGTCGAAGTTAACGTGATAATAACGCATTAACACAGTCTCAAATTATGCGATGAAAAAATTGTGCTATTAACGCAAATTCTAATTTGGCCCTGCGATTCACCTGTAGTTCATGTTGAGGCTTGTCGCGCACTGCTTCAGTAAGAGTA
>JAOVVF010000036.1:24814434-24828612 GCA_028565595.1 Duopalatinus emarginatus | reverse complement strand
GTCTTTTAATGCTATCAAATTCACACCAAGATCTTTTCTAAAATGATTAATTTGCGTCAATACTTGTTACTGCTAGCAATCTGACTGCATAATGTTGAGCAGCATGTCTGTGACTCAGTACATGACTGCACAGACATCTGATTAAGTGGTGAAGCATAAACTGATGGGCAGAGAAGGAACAGTCCCAATGAGAATCTCACACTCAGCACATGGCACGGCTATGCCTCGAGCCTCACACTTCTGCATTTCTGCACAGGGACATTTTGTCCTCTAATTACCTCAGGGCACTGTTTGGCAGTTACCAGAAGCACATAAGACAAAATCCAAGCGAATGAAAATGAAAAATACAAAGATTTCATGCTAACAAAGTGATATACAGTGTAACTGTTAAAGTTTCTGTAAGGTGTAGAGTGAAAAGACACTCGCTGAGACAGGAAAGACACAAATGCAGATACTTTACTAATAAATCCATTAACATTCCAATAGCACTAATACTCTTCATTGAACTGATTAAAGCACAGTGCTTAAATATGTAAACTAAGGCTAACTGAAGCACAGGTAAAACACTCAAAGTTTGAACAATAAACAGAAAACACATGGTAAACACAAAGTCATTGAGGGGGAACTGGAAACGCAAAGTAAAATAGCTGGTGGTGGGCTTTCTGATTGGCTGCCAGGAGTTTGGGGAAATGTGGTTGCCTGGGTGGAGCATGGCAGGGTTGAATCATTACATTGTTACCTGGGATGGAGAGGTTTTATTTCTCCATATCAGTTAGTTGGGAAACTTAGCCAAAAAAAACATGTTGTACAATCTACAGACAAATTTTTCCATCTATAGGTTCTGGCACCAGATTTAACAAAAACTAGATTCTAGCCAAAAAAACAAAACAAAAAAAAAACTTGAGATTGACAGTAGTAATAATAATAATGAAGCCACAAACCAAATGAATTCTTTTTTTTTTTTTTAGGATAAACTGGAAATCTTATAAATGGGATGTGCAGGAAGCATGTAGGAGTAATGGTACCTATTGTGCTAGATAACATGAATCCTAGTGAGAGGCACACAGCCTAGATGTCTGAATAGCTGAGTCACTGACTGACTTAAAAGGAGGCTAAAGATCCGCCTCTTCATGAAGAATTCAACTTTGGTCTGTCAGACAATGGTGCTGGACTTAATACAGCTGCATAAAGGAATTGATATCAGGCAGGGAACAAGCATTTCGCCTCTGCCAACAAACATCCAAGCAGCAATTAAGTGTTTACCGATATCGACATGCACAGTTTCTATATTAACTCCTCTTTACAGCCCACGGTAACTTTCCCCTAAGGAGTTATCCAATTACAAAAGCAATTTTCTCACACCAATAATTTACACTTGGCATAAGTTAATGTTTTACAAGCTCCGTTTCTTTTTGTGTTTGTTTATTGTGAAGTTGAAATTCCAGGATTTATTTTCATGATCATAACCACCAAAAACCAACATAAGATTGGCACATTTTTGGTACAGGTTGTGGTTAGATATTCTTTTGTATTATCCAATCAAGTCAGCTCCTTGATTTACATTTATGAACAGACAGTGTTTTTTGAATGTATTGATTTTCTCAATTTCATTTAATAAGGTGCAGGAATGAACATGAGGCACACGCTCAGGAAGGCTGTGGACACAAGCAAGCGTTTATTAAAATACTGAGCAAACAGAGTCCAAAAACATAATCCAGAGTCAAGTTCAGTGAAACAGGCAATGGGTCAGGCAAGACAACAAACAAGCTATCAGAGACTAGACAAGAATCAGAGTTGAATACAGGCACAGTCAAGCTTATAGACGTACTAGGCTTTACAGGACCATGCAGGAAACCGAATAGTTCACAACTTAAAAGTACACATGCAGGTTTTAAATAGACAAAGAAGAACAGGTCTAGCACAAAACATTATAAACACAAATAAAAGAACAGAGCATAAACAGGGAAAACACAACTAAAACTCCAGGTCTGAGAACGAGTGGGAAATGAAATATTAGGCATTAGTGGGATCATGACTGGATGTCGTGGATTCTGGGAGTCAGTACATTTTTATTCCAAATGCGAGCACGCAGAAATCCACAATACACTTGGTGGGTTACATACAGAAGAAGATTAAAGTGCACTAAACAAAGTGTATAGTATAGAAAGTGAACCAAAATCATTGACCTCTGTGTGCTTGTACACACAGATGAATTTGACCTTCACATTTAACCCATCCGTGCTGTGAAAGGGGCAGTTAACAAACTTACCCGGAGCGGTGGTCAACCCTATCAGTGGTGCGCAGAGGGTTAGGTGCCTTGTTCAAGGGCACTTCAGTCATGTTAGTACAGGAAGCGAACCTTCTGGTCTGAAAGCTGATTCCTTAACCACACGTCCACGCCTTTAATTGTTAGTTTGTTACTTTCCATACTTTCATACTTTGCTTTCATGAATGTAACTGAATGCCTATAGGACACTGCATACTAATTACACCTGAGTGAAATACATTGAACACATGGTGCCTGAAGGGTTGAAAGATGAGTTTCTCTGTAAATCTCGATCTCGCCCACATCTGTTTTGTTTCAAAGAAAGCCCTACGTATTTCCACGGGATTAAAGCCACACACCCGAGAGCTTTGTAGGTAATCTCATTCACCACAGTGGAAAACAATTTTTCGCATAATTTTTCTTCATGTAGGATGTAGAGTTGCTGGCTCTTTTACTCATTGATGAGATTATCATTTGAGAGAGAGGAGCTAAACCTAAAGTATCACTGGAAGGCCATACAAAAAAAAATCTGTTTTATTTAGTTAGTATTCGGGTGAAGAAGCCTTTATGTTGGAGAGGGATGACAAGTAGTGACTACCCATTAACAATCCAGACAGCACTTTGCTTTAAGTGAGAAAAATCCTGTTTTCTCCTGCAGATGTGCTAAGAGAGATGGCACGGCGGGATGACAACATTCATCCATACTGGAAAGATGGCAACATTCATCCATTTTTTTGACCAAAATTGGTTCTTTGCAGCATTTAACACATGCTACCATGACAGTAGATTATATTTATGAACATAAAAAATAGTACAGATTTCAAAGGCAAAAATATTGGTTTGCACCCAAAATACAGAGAAATTATTTTTGTGTCAGCATGAAAAAATAGAAAACATTTCATCGGTTCCATGCCCATATCTCACTTGTGACTTCTTAACCATGCAGCTGGTATAGCTGTGTTTTTCTGTAGTTCTACAATATGTCATCTGGACAACCATTATTACATTTGTATCAGCCATAACATGAACAACCATGACCTGTTTAATATTGTCTTTCTTCTCTGTGCCACTGTGAGCTGTCTAGCCATGGAATCAATAAGGCCGCTGAAAGTGTGCTATGGT
Organism: Duopalatinus emarginatus; assembly: GCA_028565595.1. NCBI lineage: Eukaryota > Metazoa > Chordata > Actinopteri > Siluriformes > Pimelodidae > Duopalatinus > Duopalatinus emarginatus. The sequence continues at coordinate 24,825,224 of JAOVVF010000036.1, read as the reverse complement.
ATCTGGCAGCAGGAGTCATGTATGTTGTAAGGTGGGGCCTCTGTGGATCAGACTTTGTGTCCAGCACATCCCACAGATGCTCAATCAGACTGACGTTTGGAAAATTTTGTAGCCAATTTAACATCTTCTGTCATGCTCTGTCATGTTCCCCAACCCCCTTTTTTGCAGTGTGGCAGGGCTGAATGAAACAGGCCATTAGCAATCATGTACACCATTGCCACCAATCAGGTCTACTGTTGCCACCAACTGTGTATACCAGTGTGTCAAACGTGCCAAAGTAACATCCACATTAATGCTAGGATACAAGAATCCCATCAAAACATTTCTCAGACAATCAGACTCTCACTATCAGTGGTTTAAATATTATGGCTTATTTTGTGTATATATTTAAAGCTATTTATTACGTTGTTTACTTAATTTTAATAAGATTGAATGTGAGAACTGGTCTTCAGTGGTGTTTCGCAAGCTTAAAATGACAAGCCCCTCCAGGCTTATTTGTCATGCTCATGGTTAGATGTATGCTTGTTGTTTGGGGATGCTGACAATGTCTGTCCAACTACACCCAGAGTTAAAAATGCATAAAAATAATTTCATAATGCTAATACATTTTGTAAAAAAAACCCAACATACCCATAGTTTTTAAATAAGTGAAAAGCAGCACACTGTATCAGAGTGATAATGACATCATCTCTCATAGTTAGGTAAAAAAATATATCTTGACTGTTTTCTAAATAATATAGTCTGATATATAATTAGCTTTGCTCTGATACATCTTAGTTGGCAGTGGTCATCCTTTAAATCCTTAAAGCTGACCAATAGTAGCTAAACTCTGATAGGGTAAGTAATGCCATCCGCACAACTAAGAATACAGATGGTCATTTAAGGATGACTCACTTTTAAACTTACTTTTAAATCTGATGTATTAGTGACAATGTTTCTTCCCAATATTTTTCCAAAATAACAGCAGACAAAGTAGGGTTTGAGTTTGACTGAGGCATTCATGCCCCAAAGAGTTACAGATGCCCATGACTGACTAGTCTCATTTATGCCAACCCTAATAACGCCAACCCTCCCATCCAGAGATCATGGGCAGTTTTGTTCTTTGGACTCCTGGTCACAGAGATTTGTGATCCCAAAATAGTGATACTGCAAATTATTTTCTGTTGCACCGCTTATGTTTATATCTAAATGTAGACATTAATGGTAGCTAGCTAATGTTACCTTAAGGCTTTCAGTCTAAAAGGATAAATCTATTACAGTATTAAGTACAGCATTTAACTTAACAGTATACTATATACTTACTGTTTACAGTAAACAATAAACAGGACTGGTGGTCAACTTTTTGTAATTCGCCAGTTTTCTTTCTATGGCCATTACAGACTGGGAAGGTAACAGTTCGATTTGAGGCCAAGTACATTCCCAAGTTACATCCATATATCTTATTACAAAAATGCAAGTAAAAACAGTTTTCATGGTATATACCCTTCAAGAGCTTGCCTATAGTACTTAAGCGTTGATAGCTCGAATTCTGTGATAGAAAAGCAACCTTTTATACCGAGAGTAATTTAACATAGCTCTCTATGGGCAGCTAACACATTTGTCACGCTGGCTGCAATGATCCACTTGATTGCATTCTGCTGATTAGGCTGTAAGCGACCCGATTTCCCATGCTCCTTTCCTTTTTTCAGCTTTCTCTTTAACACTAACTGTCCGGACCATGCAGAGACCTTTAGAAGGACACATGGGGCTGCAGTAGTAACTGACTGTATTCAATGAGAATGTAAAACCATTTTTTAAAGCACTGTATTATTGCAATTATTATTTGAAGATTACTCACTAACTTTCTTTCTGGTTGTTTAGAGGGCATGATTAGCCAGTGTATCTGGACAGTGTAGGAATAATACTTATCTTTCAATGTATGCAACATATATATATATTAGAGAGAGAGAGAGAGAGAGAGAGAGAGAGAGAGAGAAATAGTGTCTTTTTATTTCATTGCTTAATGATATACTTTAGCCACATCTTTTTAACTTTGAAAACAGATTACTCTTGTGAACTGCAGATTTTCAATAAAACCACCAAGGTCATCGAAATTGACTGTTAGCTTGAAAAGAAGATTTCTTATATGCACTAACATGCCATGAAGATTACCTTAGAAGGCAATAAATGTAATATGCACAATATAAATGATATCAACTACAAACCATGTGGTTCGAACACCAGCATGGTAATTGAGCAGCCTTTTTTAGCTATCCATTAGTTATCCATTTAGCATTAGTTGCCATCCACTTACATATTTCGTTATTTACATTTACATTTATGGCATTTGGCAGATGCTCTTATCCAGAGCGACTTACAAGGTTACTGGTATTACAGAAGGCCAACGTAGTGTTAGGAATCTTGCCCAAGGACCCTTATTGGTGTAGCACAGACTGGTTGTCCAGACTGGGAATCGAACCCAGGTCTCTCACATGGGAGCCAATGATGTTACCACTGTTACGTACGTTATTTGCCCATATGTACCCCATTCCTATAATGTAGATTGGTGATGCCCAGGAGGGTAGGATGTTTTGTTTTAAGGTGATATTTTACAGTAAAAATGACTTCTTTGGTAATTAAATTCGGCGTTGCAAACTGTGTAGCTTACTTTTGTTTTCTCCAATGATCCAAAGACTTTTGCCTAAAACTTCATCTTTGCCCTTATCCAACTTCAGCCAGCATGATTCGGTTTGGCTGCACACATCGTCACAGATCATAGGTCAGCCACAACAGGAAATAAATAAAGCGCAGCTGTGGTAATTGTGATCCCTCTATGGATCTTCTGTGGGATAGGACCAGACAGGCTATGCTTCACACCCTATGCACATGAGTAAGTTATAGGTGCACATGACCCTCTCGCTGGTTTTTGGGCGGTACTAACCACTGCATACCAGGAACACCCCACAAGACCTGTTTTTATGGACATGCTTTAACCCAGTCGCCTAGCCATTACAAATTGGTCGTGTCAAAGCAAGTAAGATCAGATCTTGTTACAGGTGGCACCTAATAGGAGGTATGTTATGTTAGGTAGCAAGTAAACAGTCCATTGTCAAAGTTGATTTGTTGAAAGCTGGAAAAATGGGCAAGCATCAGGATCCGAGTGAAGGCTAGATGAAGCAGATCTTGTGGCATGTTCCTGGTAAACAACTGGTAATACCTACCAAAAGTGGTCCAAGTAAGGACAACTGGTGAACCAGCGACAGGTTAAACCACTGTAATAGAGTTAGTTAAAAATAGTAGTACAAAAGCCAGTGCCGATCTTTGTACTTCAAGGATATATACTAATAATACATAACTCAGATCAGCTGGGTTTCTGTCTGTGCAGGCTCTGCATTTTACCCCAGAGAGGCTCTGTTATCAGCACTCATCAAATGCATTGTCAAGAAAATGGAAAACTGGGACTTACACGGTCTGTCTCAAAAGCTTCCCCTATTTAAATGAGACAGCCTTATTAATTCTTCAACATCCAGGCAGAAGCCAGAATTTTCAGCCCAGACTAATTTTGGCACATTTACGGAAAATAAAAACGTCCAGCCTTAAACACCTACACAAATGACCTTAAAGTCCACCTCCATATTGAGCTGTTCTTAGCTGTAGTTAGACATGCAGCATATGAAGCTGCCTGTCAATAGTTATTGCACTTAGGTTTAAAAACAACAATAAAGCCATTATATATAGCAAGCATGTTATAATATATAAAACAAGGATTTAAAAGATAGAGGAAGCATTATCAAGTACGTCCTGAGTATATAAAGCATTAGGTTTGTTACTAATCTGACTGATAGCTCAATCGGAACACAATACATCCATGTATACACCTCAGTCGGAATAGAGTGGTCTGATTGGGGTCATGCCAGTTACATTTTCTATCCAATTGACCAAGCCGGTAATAATTCAGTAAATAAAAGAATTAAGTATAAATAAAATATAAAATACATTAAACATTAAATATTATAACGTATTTAAATATTAAATAAATTCAACATTAAATATATATATAATCCATTAAATATAAGAATAATAGCCATGTAAACACCTGTATCCGATTACATTCCCAAATGGATAGTTTATCTCCATTCTGCACATGTGCACGCATTATAACAGAAGCTTACAATCCTCAACATGGCAAGAGTGAAAAACTGGTCAGCAGAGGAGACTTAAAAATAGTCAGTGTCATATTTGCTAATAATGAGTTCAAAACGTTTGAAGAACATAAAAACTTTATTCAACCTCCGTACAATTCACACATACCGCATATAAGACCCCACTCTCTTCTTCTCTTGTCCCCTATTATTAGCCCTAGAGCTCCCCTGCTTTCCCAATGAGCTGTTCAGACAAGTATTTAAGCAAATGCAAATTACTTGGCTAATTGAAACTGCGATTGAACTCACGTGAAGCTTGTTGACATGGTAACGTGTACAGTAAATGTTACTCTATGTTTGTGTGTTATATTGGATTGAATTACTTAGTAGCTTGCATGTAAATGAAGATTTTAATCAGATTGTTCAGTAGAGTGTTCATATAAACACCTTAATCTGAATCTGTAATCGGAAATGAATTAAATCGGATTGGAGAAAATCTTTGCATGTAAACATGCCTACTGTGAGGCAAAGGAAAGCATCTTGAGAGTTTTTTTATACATCAGTAAATCAACAAGAGCTGTTATATAGATGTGTACACTCCCATGTCATCCTTACAGTTACACTGTACACTTCTTCTAGACATTCACAGATATTGAATATCGAAATGATATCTGTGCCATTTTGTTAGGTTAATTGCATTTATAACATGTCTAAGCTACAGAGAAGAGAAGAGAAGAGACGAGACGAGAAGAGAAGAGAAGAGAAGAGAAGAGAATAGAAGAGAAGAGAAGAGAAGAGAAGAGAAGAGAAGAGAAGAGAAGAGAAGAGATTGCTTTTTTGTCCCAGATGGGAAAATCTGCATTGTTACAGCAGCAGGGATAAAAAGTAGGGAACAAGAATACACTACATTATAGTATTGCATGTCTACTGTAGTAATAAAGATGTCAGAACAAAACAGCATTGTTAATTTAACAGTTATTTTGCACTCCCAGCCTACTCTTTATTTGACATTTCATTGAAAAAGGCCTTCACAGCTTCACCACCAAATCACACCAGGTCACACAGCAAATCTTTAAAAAAGCTCAAGTCCAGAACTGAAAATTTTGGGTTCTAGATGAACTACATTCATGAAATTTAACATGTGCATTCTTATTCCTATTTTGAAGCATATAGAGGAATATTATACTGAAAATAGCATTAAATCTAATTTATGTATATAATTAGGTTAAGAAAATATTAATAAATAAATCACATTCCAACAAACACTTTTGTTAAAGACTCTCTTGTTTCTAGTGTCTTTACTGTGAATTTAACATTTTATTCTAATTATATAATCGTAGACTTATAGTGTTATAAAATATATAACAAATAGAAAAAGTAAAAATACAAAATATACTTGTAAAAACATCAGCAATCCTGACAGAGAGTTATTGTTATATCTACTGTTTAAAAAAGACACTATAGTGCCTTGCCTTAAGGTGCTGTATAAAAGATATTTGCTGTCAAGTTAATAACTGAGGAGCAGGAAAGTAGCCATATCAAGCCCGACTAATTGGCCATTAACAACATTTGCACTGTTAAGACAGAGAGAGGGCTATACAGCAGCACTGAAACGAAAAGTGCTGCACTGACATTTATGAGAAACGTCCATGTGAAAAAGCCAGATGTCAGTTTTGCCCACCACATTAACCTGGCTGGATTAGGAAGCACACATTGAAAATGTCATGTGTGCAATTCCCTTCAGCCAAGTACATCGTCGAGATTTGCTCCGGCCTTCGCTCTCGTTTCGAAAATTATTCGTCATATTAAGATGTGCGTCGTATTAATTTAAATGGAAATGGGCTGTACAGCCTGTCTGATGGAGGGAGGGGAAAAAAGAGCGAGAACGAAAGCGGCTTGACTTTGAAGGAAGTTGCAAAATGAGAAAATAAGGTGATTAAATTGGATGAATCTCTTGTTGATACATATGTAATTGGAATTCTCAATCAGGTTATCATCCATGAAGGACAGCGCGAGTGTGTGCACAAGCACTGCTGCATATTTGCAGTAGAGTAGCAGTGCACTCCTTCACCACAGACTCTTGGGGAAAGGAAAAGACAGAAAGGGAGGTCAAATGAATATGGAGAGGAGCCTGCATTCTATAAAAATGAAACCCTTTCTCCATTTCCCTGTAGACAACACTACAGCACAAAGAGTTTTTTTTTTTTATTAAATCAGTCCACAGGAGTTTTTATTTTTTTTCTTTCTCAGCAGTGGATTTATGCGGTACATCAAAGCATTCATTATCTTAATTACACATACTTCAGAATCTATTAGCAGCGGCCACTTGGCACATATCTGAGGCAGATCTGACAGTGTTTGTGAAAAACAGATCTTTAATGCAAACTTTCAGATGTATAAGGGACATGTTGATGGATTTCAGTGTCACCGAGAGCTTTTATTTGATCTTATTATAATCCTCCTCATTTTTTTTTCTAACGTCCACGACTAACGAGTTGCTCTCGTTTTTATTTCTGCATAAAACTGAAACGCTGAAATCTCAGATATAATGTTGTTATTTATATCCAACAAGCAGCAATGATCATCCATTATGTGCATACAAAAGAACAACACAAATCCTCTAACAAACCATTAAACCTTGATGAACTCCCCAAATAATGAGCATCATTGAAATATATGACATTTCAGCATGTGCTTAATAAATCATTTGGATTGGTAGTGTCTCATGCTCTGTATTTATAATGAATACACCTTTGCCTGGCTGAAATCTGGACCATAAAGCTAGTGGTTCAGTCTCTTTCCTTTATTAAACAAAAAAATCCAAAGACTTAGTGGCTATGCTCACATGCACCTTAAGACCCATAATAATTATTGTGATATTTGTAAGCAATGGCCTTTAGACAGAAGTACTGGAGGAACTAGTGCACCAGTCACGGGGCATGGATTCAACAAGCTTGGAGATATATTCTATAGGGAATAACCACCATACTTCTTGCAGAATGGTTCACAATTCTGTTATATTTAGAGGTGTAGGATTTCTGTGTTTCACAGCACATTGCACAGCATCCCAGATGTGTGCGATAACATTGAGATCTGGTGTGAATGTAAACACCCCAAACTTAGATGTGTGTTCCTTTGGGTTCATCAAAGTTCATGCATTATACTGACTGATGGATTAAGTGTGTAATTTTATTTTACTACAACCAGACCATTCCTGCTCCTTTATGTTGGACAAATATGAAACTTGCTGTCACATAATGTATTTTCACTTATGTCACATTTGCATGATGTTGTGCCGAGACAGATGTAATTTAGAACACAGGTGGCAAGCAAAATCAATACAATGTAGTATTGTATGTTACATATTATTTATTATATCAATATTATACAGCAGTACGAAGTATCATAAGATGGTGTAAAACTGTGGTTCCACCGACTGTGTGGCAGAAAGACAGACTTAGTGGCTGTGTTAGCATTCAGCATGAATACCGCAAAAAAAAAAAAACACCTCTAAAATGTGAAAGAGCTTTCATGCAACGGACTATACAAACAGATTCAACAATAAATCTAAGGTGTCTTTTTACAGACTGGTAAAATATATAGAAAAGAGAAGCTGATGAATCATTGCAACTGAAATCGCAGCACTAAAACGTGGACTCTTATGCAACACCTGCAACCAAGCAGCAAACATGGTCAGCTTTTTATGCTCCAGTTAATAGTATTAATGGTTATAAAGAAACCTTTGAAGACTCTAAGACTCTCAAAAGAAGGAGGAACCACATGTACATTAAACTCATACAATTTTGGTTGAGTGACTTTCCTATACTTCCTATAATTCCTATTTCATATGCCTTATTATTGCAGTACTTATGTTATCATCGATGATTGCCTTGCAGTGTAATTGAGTATCGCAGAATCACTTATTGTCATGGCCAATGTAGTAGTATCGCATTGTGAGCTACTCTGTCATTCCCACCCCTAATCTGCATTATGCCACGAGCATTGTGATATCCTAAATAAGACTCATATGCGTTTCTTTCTTGTTTGTTTGTTGTTTTTTCCCCTTCCTAATGTTCCCCAATTTGGTCACCAGCCAATTCCCACCCACCAGTCAGCACTTCCCATCATTCAACGACTACCAACACAGGGGGAAAAGGCTAGCATGTGCTTCCTTTTTGACATCAGAGGCTAGCCAACTGCATCTTTTCGCATTGAATTACAGAGCAGTTTAACACACTTGGAGGAATGCTCTATCTACACGCTTCTACATACATGAGCTTACAGGTGCCTGTGTTCGGCCAATGTCACTGTGATTGACACTGTGACAGCTGGCTATAAGTCATGACCTCTTGACTTTTGTTCAGCCACTCAGGAACTCAGGCTCATAGTTTTTATGCAACAGTGAGAATAAACCATTGGGTCAGTAAACATGTCACATGCGTATAAATAAAGATTATCACAGTGTTCAGTTTAAGATGCATATAAACAGTTCATTCAAAATCTACAACCAGAGTTAATTCATTTGGATCGTCTAAATTCGCTGCCATTGAGAACAGTAGATCAACCCAACCAGACCATCTCACAGAGGAACACGGCTGTGTGTTTTTCTTTTTCCAGTCAGTGATTCTGAAGTGGCAGGCAGACCTCTAGCACAGGTGGATAATCCGTTGCCAGAAATACAGGGACAGGGGCATCCAGCAGTCTTGCATGGTACAATGGTCGAGTGCCTCTGCTCTGGAGGTCAACATCCAGCTGATGGTGAGTCAGTGTGGCGGGAGATCCCATTGTTCTGTTCCCTGTTCACTGCGGAGGCACTGAATCGAAATAAAATGTCCCTGCAGAACTCTAAAAACATCTGAGCAGTTCAAGGTAATGATTATAAAATGATCACATTATAGTGGTCGTTTGTTAGACTGCATTGAATTAAAGGGCCCTCTCCTAGATAAAACAAAACTGGTAGCAGGTTTCCCTTTGTCTCTAACGAAAAATAATATATATATATAACAGGAATAACATATTTGAAGGACAGGTATTGTGAAATAGTTCTTTGAATAGGACCGAGCCATTAAAAATAAGAATGATCTCTCTTCTTTCCCGGAGAGGTGTTTATTTTCATGACCTTTATTAGACATTCAAGATTCACTACAATGCACAGCCACTCAATGGATTGCTGTAATTACTTTTGCAGATAGAGGTGAGAGAGAGTTCAGAAGCATCAGAAGAGGGACTTGTGTTGGTCAGGTCGCTGTATTCCCCAGGTGTGTATGTCACTGCAATCTCTAAAGGGGTTTTTTGCTCATGCCATCCAATGTTTCTCTTCTGAAGTATCTTGTGCCCAGCGTGAGCTTTTCCTGAATTTAGTCATTTCCAACTCCATTCATTTCACCGTATCACCATAACTGCCATCATGTCATTCTGACCTACACAGCATTGCTGAAAGGCTTCAAATGACTGAATGAAAGCACTAATTACTTCACTATGCTGCTGTGCAGATGCTGGGACTAAATCAGTGCATCACGCAAAAAAAAAAAAAAAAGACTGCTGCATTGAGCTGTCTTACAACCGCTTTATAAACATGTAAAATGTCCACTTTAATAGGAACACCTGTACATTTGCACATTCATGTAATTATTCAATCAGCCTATCATGAGGCTGCAGCGCAATGCATACAATCAAGCAGAGTGAGGTCAAGAGCTTCAGATAATCTTTATATCAAATGCAATAATGGGGAAAATGTGATTACAGAGACTTTGAGTGTGCCAGACAGTCTAGCTGTATGTTTCTGAAACTGCTGATTTCCTGGGAATTTTACAAACAACAGTATGTATTGAGCAGCAGTTCTATGGGTGGAAATGCCTTTACTAGTTATATTAGTGACTTAGACAGTGAAATATTCAGCCAGAACTGACAGGAAGGTTCAGATGCACAGTACTGTGCAAAAGTCTTAGAAACATGCAAAAAAAATGTTGTGAAGTGAATATGACTTCAAAAATAATGAAACAAAGTCTTAACTACTTGAAAGAAATACACCACAATGTGAAGTAAACAATAAGAAGGCCATCCAGACTGTGCAACAGTTTCTTTCCCCAAGCTATCAGACTCCTGAACAAATCAGTCTGGTCGGAACAAATGCACACACACCAGTGTCTGAACTGAACACACACACACACACACACACACTAACAGTGCTAACGTCTGCTAACGTCTATCCAGCTTATAATATTAGTATTTTGCTGCTAAATAAGAGTACCCGTTACATTTACACCAAAAAATGGACATAAATGCACCTTACTGCCCCCACTTCCACCAGGCTAACTGCACTGTCCCCTCCCTATATTAATTGTTTATTCTTCACTGTTATTGTAATTTGTCTTGCATATTTATTGTATATTGTCTTGTATATTTACTGTAATTGTAATTGTCTTGCATCATTGCACATGTTACTGCACATGTGCGCTTTATGTTGTATTGTGTAGTTTGTTGTCTATGTAGCACCTTGGTCCTGAAAGGACGTTGTTCTTTTTACTGTGTACTGTACACCAATGTATATGGTTGAAATGACACTAAGACCCATTTGACTTGACTTGACCAAACTAAAGAAGTCAGTATTAGGTGTGAGTACCAAACTATTTGATGGTTAGCATTACTGAGCATCTTAGAGAATCTGTT
>JAOVVF010000036.1:24802778-24814334 GCA_028565595.1 Duopalatinus emarginatus | reverse complement strand
ATGCTTCATTCAAGCCAAAACTAAAAGAAAAAAAGGTAAAAAATCTTTTACTTACTTCTTTTTCCTTTTTTTTTGTCTTGAATGAAGCATATAAAAAAATCAACAAGGTCATTTAAGCTGTGTTTATGTCTCTATGGCTTTAATGGCCACAATATTACACACAATCCACAACTGAAAATAAAAAAAGTCAGTGATGCGGAACACTTGGAAACTGAGACTTCATGAGAAACCATTGTTATGTTTATAACACTCTGATTTTCAAGAAGTAAAATGCAGAGCCACATACTTAACACAACAGCACAGCCGCTGGAGCTGGTATCTACATTGCCCAAGCTGCCTAAGCAATCTCTCCTTCTCTCTTCTTCTGTCTCTTTCATCCCAATCCCTCACCCCAGGAGAAGGATACTGAATGCCACAGATGCACATTTTCTCATATTTCATCGTCACATTCTTTTGTCTCTTTTAGCCTTTTATATTCTCGGGAAAGCTGGTGCCATTTCAAAGAGTCAATGTCTTGAGAGACCCTCTGGGTCCCTATCTCACTCTCTCTCTCCTGTCTCTCTTCTCTCTCACACTTTGACTAGAGCCAAGGCCTGGCGTGTGCATTTTAAGGAGGCTCTCTCTCTGTCATCACCCTTACCTAATTTTACAAAACAGCCTTGCTACAGTCTCTGGTACAGGTTTATAATGAGACCTTTTGATCAGGCTTCGGGTGTTAACAGCTGATCTGCATTAATCTCTGCTCCTTTCTGCTTAGTCCTGCTGAACATGGGCGAAACATGCACAATTCTGGCAAGCATGTCTGCACAAAAAAAGAGATCGCTTCTTTCACTTTTGTATTTTTTTCACCAGCTACAGTAGGTCAGCATGGATAAAAAATTCACTCACAGTCGTTCCCTCAGCTCCGTCAGCCTTATAATTAGCTTTCTGTTGCAAAACAAACCTGTTTACAGAGTTTCCAATAATAAGATACGGTGGCTTTTTGAAAATGACCAGGATCATAAAGAGTGCATCAAACATGCCATTAAGTAGTACATCACTCGTAAAAGCCTAGTCCAGTTATCAGGGAGTCAGAATGCATAGGCATAATTGGAGACAGACAGTCTTGTAGAAAATGTAGTCATTCTCTTACTAGAATAAATATCTGCATGCTTGTCATATCAATCAGTGAGCAAAAAAAGCACAGTTGCACTAAAATATTGTCTAATGTGTCGGTACTGGATTTTTATAATAGCACACACACACACACACACACACACACACACACACACACACACACAAAGGTAACCTTGCATAAAACACTCAGATTCCAATGACACATGGTTGAGAAACAGTGTGTGTTGTGTGTGTGTGTGTGTGTGTGTGTGTGTGTGTGTTTTTCTAGCTCTTGAAGCAGCACAAGCCTGAGAGCTCTTCCGTTTCCTATAACCCTGCCATGCCCCTGCACTCCCTACACCGACTTCCTTTGCTTCAGACGTGACTGTTCAAAAGAGTTAAAAGTGCCCTAGCACGACTGTTATATTTAATATGAGGCTTGGAAAGACAACAAGGCCCACATTGTCGCCATTACACCACAAGCTAACAGCTGCTGTCAAATGAGGAGCAACACCTTGCAATAGTTTTTCATCAGAAAAAAAAAAAAACAGTGCCAACTGTTCTTTCTAACAGAGAAAAACAGGATTGTTACTGTGATCTCCAGCAGCAACACTCTCGTCTGCACCGCTGCCTGTACTGTGCGACGGAGCAGCTGCAGGGGGAGGCGCGAATCGTTCTGTCTCTGACAGATAACTGCATTTCCCTTTCATCAAGGTCTGAGCAGGAAGGACAAAATATTTATTCTTCATGTTGACTGAAAATCATTATTGCAGGAGAAATATGAAAGAGACCTGTGTGCATTGCGGTGCCGCCGGGAGCGAGTGCATCGCCTCGGCTGTTGCTCACCGGTGAATCCTTCGCGAGATTTTGTCAGACACTGTTTATGTTCTCTCCAGTGAAGGGCTGTTTTTGTTATTTGGCTCTGAAAGATTTGCACGATCTATCATTCTCCTTAGAGAGTTCAGTAATGGCTGTGACGAAAAAGAAGACTTTTAATACTATAAACACTGCGTCTAACAGAAACAACACCGAATCATTTTTATTTGTTGTAGCAGATGTGTCGGGCAAATACTAATGGAGAAAGGAAAGAGGATTGCTATGCTAGCATAAAAGCTGCTGCAGAGAAAATGGCGAGCAGGTACTATGAAAAAGTACCTGATTGTTATTAAGGAAGCCGGATCGTGGAGCAGTGTTGTGTTGTGAATTTCATCAGGTGATGGAATTTATAAATAGAAAATAATGCACATATCTTATTGTTAATCAAACAGTTGTAGTAATTGATCAGTCAAGGTGTTTAACCTTCCTCTAGTGTTAGGGTCATGACCGACCCCTTTGTAGGTTTCAAATGCGTAAAAATACTAAATAAATTTGTTTATTGCATTAAGACTTTTTGACTTTGTCAGGAACTTCTATTTAAACAAAACAAAAAAAAAACAATTTTAATAAATTATAAAATGCTCTTGTTAAAATTGAGGTTGAGTTAGGGGCTTCTATATTTGCCTGTTTCACAAAACAAAGAAAGACAGACAGAAAGAAAGTTGGTGCTCTGCAGAGTATACATCTGAAATAGGGAGTATACTCTCAAAAGAAAAGCCCAGGAGGCCACAACCAAAATATTAAAACCAATCCTTTCATGGATGAGGAAGCTTAACAAGGTAACCAAGAGGTAAGAAACAAATTGGATGATAAATAATTGTTTTAAGGGTATCTAAGGGCTGATTTAAAACACGGGTCAAAACCGATACGTTAACATAAGAAATAGTAGCAGAAAGCTAACACAAGAGGAAGGTTAAGCATATACAACTGCAAATCAAAAGTTAAAAATGATGCACTGTGAAAAACAGTGATGGACAATAACAAAGTACCCTTACAAAAATTAATCATTTACATTATTTGGCAGACGCTCTTATCTAGAGCGACTTACAAGGTTACTGCTATTACAGGAGGCCAACGTCATGTTAGGAGTCTTGTCCAAGGACCCTTATTGGTGTAGCACAGACTGGTTGTCCAGACCGGGAATCAAACCCAGGTTTCTCATATGGGAGCCAATGATGTTACCACTGAACCACACCAACCACATAATTATGGTTTACCAAGCATAAAATCCCTAGTGTTCTGGTGGAATAGAAACTATAACATGGTTACACACAGTAGTTACTGTAACTACCATGGTAAAACCAAGGTTTTTTATTTTTTTACTTTAACTCAACAAATTTATTCGATTAAATTTCCTTAAATTCTTATTTTTGTGTACACAAAAACATGTCCAAATGAAAGAAGCATATAGCAAGAACACCAGTCAGGGTACAGAGCATGCTTTATTTTAAATTTTAGTAGGTAAAAGCAGGACGTGTTAATGCAAACACTGACTGCCAATCACATATCAAAGCATTAGTGAACTGACGTAATAAGATTTGTTCCTGACTTTGTGGGTACATACATTACCACAGTACAGACATTTCTACACACATGCAGCTGTGAGTGGCATGTGTTTTTTTTTTCTGAAACACTATTCTCTTTTATAGTAAAAGTTAGTTTTATATTTATGAACAGATGCAAAATAGCAAAAGAAAGTGAACCTGTGGTTGAAGCTAGTTTTTACTAAACTTATTTCAACTAAGGTACAAACAAATCCTAAATAAAAACTTTGGTTGTTTGGAAAAAGTTATTTTATAGCCACACTAATGGAAATTGTTTGTTATCAGTTCAAGTGTTTTTTTAATTGTACAAACCAGTGTAGTTAAAGTTGATATGCAATTATAGTTATGTGTGGCTAACCTTGAGTCTCTCAGGGATCTCAGGTCCCCCAGGTAATAAAAACTTTTAGAACGTCCAAAAGCCATAATTAGATGTAGTTACCCTGATACAGCTCTACATGTCACACTGCAAATAATTATTCTTTGTAAATTACTTTTAACACAATAACTGACTATGCATGCAATTAGTTGAATTGTACACAGAAATTAGTATTCATTATTTGGCATTTTGATAAACCGGGACCTTGGTGTACAATCTGTCAAAGAATATTGAGTAGAATATACCATTTGTTGTGGTATAAATGTTTGTCCCTTAATTACACACAGCTCAACTGATGCATGGTTGCGTTGTGCATATTGATTAAACCTAGCAAAAACCCCAGGGTCCCAAATCTGAACTTTCACCTAATTAAAACTGGAACAGTTAGCAATCTGACATTTAAACTAATTTATAATGACCAGAATACTACGCCTGAGCGTAGTATATTCATCTGCTAAAATGATATGCACAGCAATATAGTGACCATTAGTGACAACCTTCACTTAACATCTTCCATTACCAGCAGCTCTTCTGTGTGAATGCCCATATTTCAAAGAATATATGTAATCATGTTGCATTTTTTTTTCACTTGACAAGAGCTCGGCTGTTATCACACACTACAACAGACGTGAGGGAAAAAAATGGTTTTGCTCACTCTCACACTCCTGGCAGATCTTTCATCCTGGCACACATCTGGCACAATACACCAAACACTTGAAATATATCAGCTGTGCTTCCTGCACTCGGTCTGGTTGGAAATCAGAACACATGGCTTTGCATGATAGCGTTCTGTTCTAGGAACATCTGTTTGGATGAATCTTTAATGCTCGTCCCTATCAATGTTTCCCTCTGCCACTGTACAGCTGTACCTCCCCTCTGTGCTGTTCCAACTGCCCATCATCCATCTGGCCTGTGTTCTTCCCTGCTCATTAGAGCTTGTGTCACCAGGCCACTGTTGGCTACAATGTCATTATGGCGGGACGATGGATCAAAATAGAGCGGCTATTACAAGTCGGCTTGTTGGGCCATAAGATCAGCATCAATCATTCGTCGTAAAATTCAAGCTGTTCGAGACCTAAAGACATTGTGCCTACATGTTATGTGTTGCCCAGTGCAAACATGAGATAACGGCGACAACCTGACGGGAAACACAATAAAAATAAAAGCATGTGCTATTATTTAGCTAACTAGAACTACATGAACCACATGCTCTCAATATGCCTGCACATAAACTGTGCAACAAGACTGAAAAATAACTCTTCATAATATTACATGTATTTTTAACTGCACATGTGTTAGCACCATCTGTTTGGAATTTGAGAATGATTAACGTAAGAACAGCTAGTAGAACAGTGATTTAATTTTTTGGAATGCATGCAAATTGAAAATATAGTGAACGTTAGGCAACAAACTTTTGCGAGGAAGCAGTGCATTAAAAAAAAAAAAAGCTCTGAAGTAAAAAAAAATTAAAAAATTACGAGCAGTAGTTGCTCTCACTGAAATCCCCTTGAAAATTGTATAGTTATGCCCTCACTAAGTCAACTGAACAGCTTGCTATTGCTTCAAACAAGACTGCATATCTCTATAACACTGCTTCTCATACTAATGTGTTTCGATCTCAGGATTCTATAAATGCTGTGGGTTGTTTTTTTATAGGCTTTTCTTTTTCACACCTTTTTCTTTTCCCAAAGTCTGTAGCATATACATGCATCCAGCATCTGACTGAAACAGAAGGTTATGAAAGGGAATTAAACCGTTCGTTTTATATTCCAGAATTACTGCTAGAATAAGGTAAAAGTTAAAACAAAGTGACTGACCAACTGTGCTCGCACAAAGAGGAATATGACCTCAGCATTTAACCCATCTATTGGACCCCCACCCCTATGGAGCAGTTAGGGGTTAGGTACCTTGCTCAAGGGCACTGTCTTGTTGGTATGGGGGATTGAACTGGCACCATTCCAGTCATGTTGCAGTCCCTAACCTTGAGCCACGACTGCTCCTTTATGAACGTTTAAGCAGAACTATCTATCTATTCCACTATTCCACTTCCATTACAGAATATTTTCTCTTAAGAAAAGTCATATCACGTATTATTTCAGACTGTGATGGAACCAAGTACAACAGCACCTCAAATAGTCATGAAACAAGGATTTCTTTCTACCCAGACTGTAGATCCATGCAGTCGTGTCAGTTTATTATACAGAGAAAAAAAATCCCTCAAGACTAGATATGTGCATTTAAGCCTATATCGCTGACTATATTATTATTTTAACCACAAAAGGCACAATTTTTTAATAAAAAACACAGCTGCCTTTCCATCTTCAAGTGTGTGTGTGTGTAATAGTTGCTGTTATATACATTATGCTATCAGTGAGACCTCATGATGTAATGCACTGCTCAATCCAAGTATCATTTTTATCATATCATTATCATCGTCATCACCATCATCATCATCACTGTTTTGAAAAAAAACCCCATTAAACAGGTATGGAAAAAACGCATGGATGGATTTTTAGTGAAGAAAAGCACATACTAGGCATAAATCTATGGCATTTTTAGTTTTTTCCATTTCGTACAATTATATATATAATCAGATTATGATGAAATGAAGAGGTCAGAAATCAGGAACTGTAATTGAAACCGGGAATAAAGTGCAAGTCTGTGACTCATACTGTCTTCAATATACACGTTAAATGGTGAGCTGACATAAATAAAAGAATAGCACAATTTACCTGTCTACAAAGCTCAGATGGTATTGCAGGAGACTGTCTGACAGTTGTAGAAGATGACATGTGGTGCAACCAGCAACAGTGGATCGTCTATAAGCTCTGAAACAAAGGGAGGTGGGAGGATTGTTCATTTACAGGTACACAAGCATGAATTCCTGTGAGAATTTAGAAGCCTAAGCTACAGGCAAATATAAGCAGACATACATGAAAAGATCTGTGTGTTAGTTTGAGAGACCCAATTGGCCAAAACATTTGAGATTTCCATTTCCCTTTATTTCCACATTGATGGAGCAATGCTAAGCACCAGCGGAGGGGTGCTGGGGATATCGAGGAATTCTCTCTCTATATCTCTCCATGTGTGTGTGTGTGTGTGTGTGTGTATGTGAACAGCAGACTGCTGTGGGATCCCAGAGCACTCATACACACACACACACACACGCACACACACTAGTGTGCGTCATAATTGGCTCTCGATGAAGAGCCATAACCATACATCACACAGCTAGTAAAGTGCCATGGCCACAACCAAGAGAGCCAAAGCCAGATCTATTTATTTTTACACACACACACCAAATGTGCCTGTATATGCAATATATAACACACTTATGTCACAAGTGAACATTCACACAAAAAACCCATTCAGTGCATTTAGTCCAACATACTATACTATTAACTAAAGACACACACACACACACACACACACAAACACACACACAAACATCACACACATCACACACACACACACACACAAACACACACACACACACACACAGGTGGCTCAAACAAGTCCATTTCTAAACACTTCTTTGTTGCGCACCAGAGTTCCAAAGCAAGCGGCCACACTGTAATGAGTTGCACTAACAGAGCAATTGCACTAGGGTTTGTTTTAATTGAACCAAAGCTGATAAGAAACAGCACAGTTTAAGTGTGTTCTGTATTCACTATTTAGATGTTTCCTCAAGGCACACATAAAGAACGTATATTATTTCCCATATTATCCAGCCATCAATCCAGCTGTAAAACCTGCATCAGATATGTGATGACAGGACATGTCTGAGAAAGTCTAACCTTCACAGGAACAGACATTCTGTGCCTGACCCTGTTTTCCTGCCTTGAGGGAGAGAGAGGAAGGAGGAGAGAAAGTCCTCCATCTGGATCTTCACAGGGGAAAGACAGCACAGGTTCCTACTCATTATTCTGCCCAGGCACTTGAGGCCAAAGGAAATATCTTTCATTTTTCTTCAGTCTCTGTTAATGGTGTGCTCTCAGTCAGTGGTGAGACACAAAGCAGGATTTGGCCCACTCCAACCATGTATGGAGTCACAATAAGCACAGAAACCCGTTCTAATGAATGTTACCTCCTCCTGTTTCTTCCACTTGCCTCGGGCAACCTGAACACTTGCTGTTAGACTGAAAACCTTTTCACATGCTGTAGCCCCTGAAATGGGGTTAAATTCTGGTAAAAAAAAAAATAATAATAAAGTAATTATATTTACCACGAATTATTTTACATCACCTAATTTTCTATGTGTATTATAATAAGAGATCAAATGTCATTGTAACTGAACAACCAAAGTTTGTTTGGGAGACAGGCCAGCAGCAGTGAGAAGAAATGTACATATAATAATGTACAAATATATATAATTGTAATTGTATGTAATTTAGTAATTGCAAAACCGGACTGCCGAAGAGTAGAATAGAATTAAATAAACAAACAAACAAACATGCTGTCTCAGTCTTCAGCTGTCCCGTTCACAATGTTTAACGTGGTACATTCTGAGATGCATTTCTGTTCACCATGGTTGTAAAGAGTGCTTATTTAAATTACCACAGTGTTTATGGGACCTTGACCCAGACTGACCATTCTCCTCTGATTCTCTCTTCACTAAGGTGTGATTTCCTTCAGAGTTGTTACTATTCTGTGTACGCTCTCAGGACAGTTTTCCAAAAGATCAGCATTCTAAAAATACTCAAATCAGCCCTTATCACCAAAACTTTGCCACAGAAAAAAGGAATAAGATGATACTTTTTTTCCCATAATGATATTTGATATGAATATTATCTTTAAGCGCAACACATCTGAGTCACTGGACCCCCTGCCGTATGCATACCGCTCTAACAGATCTACTGAGGATACTATCTCTGCTGCACTGCACCTAGAACACTCTCACACCTGGAAAATGATGCTTAGATAAGAATGCTCTTTACTGAAATCTGAAATCTAACTTCAGTGTGATGATAATGACCGGTAACCCACAAGGATGTGTCCTCAGCCCCATGCTTTATTCACCTCTCTATTTTCTTTATTCACCTCTCTATGCACTGCTCACCTATGACTGCATTGCCTCTCACAAAGACACCACAATCATTGGACTGATCACTGGGGGCAATAAAACTGTATTCAGAAGAGAGGTGGCAAGTCTGATGGAATGATGTGACAACAACTCTCTTTTAACATAGACACGACCAAGCAAATGCCTAAATGAAGCCAACTTATCAACCACTGACATCCACTGACTCTAAGCTGAAGAGAGTGAGCAGCACTGTTTACATCATGTAACATCAACCAGTCGGTCAAGCAAGCACAACAGCAGCTATGCTTTATTTAGGAGACTGAAGAAATTTGGCATGTTGCTAGGCATTCTCAATGCTAGGCATCATAGAGAACTTCTTGAACAAGCTGCATCACCATGTGGTATGGAAATAGGACTGCTATGGACCAGAGAGTCCACAGAACAGCCTGCAGGATCATCAAAGACCGCACCCACACACAACACATGCTTTTCACACTTATGCCCTCTGGCAGGGGGTACAGACGTGTGAAATGAAGAAACTCTAGACTGAGGGAAAGCTTTTATCCTCAGGCTATCAGACTGATCAACAGATGGAAACCACTGTCTCTGCTCCACACTAGTTCATCTGACTATACATTACTGAACCCCTTTCGCAAATACACTTTACACGGCAATCAGAAATCCAGTATATGCAATTACTAAAAGATTTCATAATGTCAAACAGAAAAGATGTACAACACAGAAATATCCTATGAAGCCCAGGTTGCTTTGATAGTGTCCTTCAACTCATTTGTATTCCTGTTTCAGGTCAGCTACACATGCTGTATAGGGTTGGGTGGCCAATCAAGCACAGTAATATCATGGTCAGCAAACCATTTGGTAGTAGTTTTGGCACTGTGGGCAGATGCTGAGTCTTGCTGGAAATCAGTATCTTTATAAAGCTTGTAGCAGAGGGAAGCATGACGTGCTCTACATGCTTCTGGTGGACAGCTACATTGACCTTGGACTTGATAAAACACATGGACCAACACCAGAAGATGACATGGCATCCCAAGCCATCATAGACTTTGGATTCAGTGTCTTGCCACTCGTCCTCCAGACCCTAGAACCTTGATTTCCAAATTAGATGCATCACTAAGACTTGGTATACTGGTTGTCCTTTTAATGGATGACTTTTGGTAGGTACTAACCACTGCATACAGGAAAGACCCCACAAGACCTGCTGTTTTGGAGACCTGGTGGCCATTGTGAAAGTTACTTATATCCATTTCATTTTCAAGAACTGACTGTTTATTTGCTGCCTAATATATTCTATTGGCAGGTGCCACTGTGACGAGAGAATCAATGTTGTTCACTTCACCTGTCAATGGTTTTAATGTTACAGCTGATAACATATATACATAAAAACACGCCATGTACATTGATCTACAGGATACTAGGGGTCACCGGTGACATACTGTGTGAAGGTTATAGGATGTTGTATGAAGGACATTCGGTGAAATGATGCAACGGTATTGAAATTCTCCAGCATCTTGTCTTCAAAAATTGCATGTACATAATTAAAGTAATTGAAATGACAGCAAGTCGTCTGCTTTTTTTAACCAGGACTGATGCAAGTGCTGTCACACTATCTGTCATCCATCAGTCTCTATATGTATCCTCCACTCTGTAACATCTGATACCACACTTTTAATTCTGCATCCATCTATCCTATCGTCCCCAGCTGGAATTCACACAAGGCACAGCCGGATCCTGTGAATAGGAAGTGCACACAGGCATCATTAACAGGAAAGTGCACAGCGTACAATACTGTGCTAATAAAGAAATAAATAGAATAAATAAACAAATAAAAATACAGATAATTAAATAGAATTAAACATTAATAGATAAAAGGTTATTTGATGTAATGTAATGACTGCTTTTTTTTCTTTTAGGTACAATTTAGGTAGCTTTAGAAGTAAATTAACTGCTTAATTTTACTGATCGTTCTGGAAATTCTCCAGTTTTACTGAGACGTTGACTGTCACACTTGTTAGTTCTGCATGAAAAACCCAAGAGCCATCATTATGTTTTCTCTCTTTTTTTTTTTTTCTTTTGAATGTGGTCTTTTACATAATAAGTTGCTTTTTTATTAACATACAAACGTTCTTCAGTGACATTAATTTTTGCAAAAGTAATCTTTAGAAATCAAAAATGGGTTCATACTGTCTCAATAATGCAGAATTTATCAAATAAATGTCTTCAACAAAAACCTTTATAGAGTGCCTAAGACTTTTGCATAGTACTGCATGTTACTGTTTAATAGAGCTGAAGTAAAGTAGGCCTTTGCCTGTGCCTGTGGGCGTAAATGTTGGTCAGCACAGTAAGAAAAGAGGTCAGAGAGCTGATTCCTAACAGCCACAGATAACCCCATGTTGTATGAGCAGTGGCCTCATCTAGAGTGCATATTCTGTTCTCTCTTCACACATGTGAGCCTGAAAACTTCAAGAGACAAGCTTGCTCAAACACGTAACCATGCTCATGCAGTATATATAATCACATTTTTATTTTTTTATTATTTTTTATTATTATTATGTTATGAAAAAAAATTATTGTGTCTTGTTATGTGTGTCTTGTCATTATGTATATTATATATACATAAC
>JAOVVF010000036.1:24758534-24776735 GCA_028565595.1 Duopalatinus emarginatus | reverse complement strand
ATATAGTGATAACCAATTTATGGTTTTAAATTACACATCTGCATTAAGGCACTATATACTACATGGCTAAAAGCAGTAGAAGAAGAAGTATTCAGGTCCTTGTTTTCAGTAAACGTGTCAATATAGCGTGTGAAAATAGTCAATTACATGTAAAATCCCTGCATGAAAATGAATGCTTAAGTAAAAGTGCATAAGTGTTAGCAGGAAAATCTATTTAAAGTGTTAATGAAATATTTCGACTGATATTTTTTGTTATACATGTCATCATTTAATGATTAATACTGAAGTATCAGTGTGTACACCACATGCGATTATGGTAGCTGCTGGTGTGGAAGTTTGAAGTACTTCATATACAATTGTATATACAGGGAAACCAAATACACCTGAAGTGTCATGAGATGATTAATCCGAGAGGAAACAAACAAACAAACAAACAAAAAAGTTTTAATCATGATACATAACTCTATTTGAATGTTTTTGGGGTGGAAAATCATTATATGTTAACAACTGTTAACAACTGTTAACAACTGTTAACAACTATTTGACTCTTTGGCCTAACTGCACATTGCTTTTTGACGTCAGCAGTCAGAAAGGCTGAAAACCACTGGTTTATCTTCAACAATGTGCTGTATTTTAGGTTTGCTATCTAGTATGCAAAGTCTTACAAGTAGCTAAAAAGAAATGTAATGGAGTAGAACAGTATGTCTCTCTGTAATGTAGTGGAGTGGAAGAGGAAGTCTAAAGTAACATGACATGTTAGAATTGTACAGAACTGTACTTAAGTAAAGCACTTGAGTAAATGTACTTAGTTACTTTCTACCTCTGGAAGAAATGTATATGGACACTTAACCACCACACACATATGTGGGCTTCTGCCAAACTGTTGGCAAAAGTATAGAAGCAAAAAAATGTCAAGAATGATTTTGTATGCCTGAACAATTCCCTTCACTAGAATTAACCCAATACAGCATGACAATGCCCCTGTGCACAAAGCATAAATCATAAAGATTTGAAGTGGAAGAATTTGAGTGGCCTGACATCAATAAATTGGATACAATTGGAATGCATCCCCAGCCTCTTTGCCTAACATCAGTGCCTGATCTCACTAATGTTCTTGTGGCTGGATAGACAAAAGCCCATAACCACCTTTCAAAATCTAGCAGAAAGACTTCCCAGAAGAGTGGCGGGATTAAATCCAGCATAGGATATTCAACAAGTACATATAGGGGTGATGGCCAGGTGTCCACAAACATTTAGTAATGTAATGCTGCAATGGACTGGTTTGCCATTCAGCTCTGGATCAACCACAAGTCTGACTAGGATGCAGTTCTTATTGAAAATGAATAGATCAACTAGATGCTTATAATATTTCACACAAAGTTTACAATTCCAGATGAGTGATAATAATGTTCCAATCATATCCCCATTCTTAACAAGTACAGAAACATGAAATGTGACAACAGTCAAGCAAAAGAATTAAATTATTCTAAATAATAAGTTTATAAATAAATTATAAACTGAGGGACCATGTTGGGTGTGGTGTTTTTATAACCATTACTGTGATCATCACTGTTATATTAAGAAATTTCATTTTAACTTATCAGGCAATAAGAACCTCGATCAATATTTGCTGAAATTCTTCACATTTTTAATTAATGTTCTGTTCTTTTGCGTACACACACCCACACACACAAATTACAGTCTATCTGATTTTATTTAGTCTGTTTAGTTTATATTGATTTAGTCAGTGTATACTGCATAATTAGTGTGAAGTAGAGTTCTTGGCGGTATATGAAACATTGGTTAAAAATGATTATTTGAACATGTAAATAAACTTTTTACAAAGGGATGCAGAAATCCTGGAAATAAAGTAACCACAAGAAATGCTAAATAAATGATTAAATGGTTAGAAAATTGTGAAAATAGGAAGAGCATTACAGCATGCTTTTCCATGCTGTGGGCAGAATTGGCTTTTTGGCTTTGGATTAATGTCTGTATTAGGTTAGCTAACCTGCAGAACTTCAAAACTTCTATAAGAATGTTTGCTTCACTTCCTGCAGTTTACTTAAATCATGTTTGAAGGCTGAATCATATTCTCACTGCAGTTAAACCACACTAGATTTCTTCTACAACTGGACAGAGATCAACATTTTCAGGAGGTCTTGGTTTTAGTCCAGGCACAAGTGAGCTTGCTGTTCACATCTGCCCAAATCAACCTACAGCAAGTGAGTAAACAAATCAGGGTTTAACTCAAAAGGACAAAATTCTGCATTAGTGAAATTCCTTAAGGAATAATAGCTTAACCTATATACGATTTTTCCACTTCTATTTTATAGCCAACTACTCTGGAAAAGTGTTTGTCTCCCTCTCACGGCTTGCATCATTTTGACCTTTCAAAGCTCACTGTATCCATATGACCTGCTGTTCTATGCCTGCTATTATCATTCCTAATTGCAGCCACAGTGATGACTGCTTATAGAATGACACTCTCGGTCAACAGTTTGGTAGAAAGTGTGGGGTGGGGGGGCTGGAGAATAACAGACAGCAATAGGCAGAGAGTGAGATGGAGACAGATAAAACAGGGTAGAGAGAAAAATAGCTCTGCTTTGTCGACCCCACAATGCGACCCGCTCCCAGAGGAAAGCAATTTACCGCTTGGCTGCACCCAGAACAGTATATCTGAATCACAAAATAGCCTTAGATAAATTACAGCCAGCTTCCTTCTGTTCTCCTTATCGGAGGGCTAGAGACTAGTAGGTGCAACTCGCCTGCGATTCTAAACCACACAGCAAGTGGCCTCATGGAGAGCCGTCACTAAGCAACATTGGCCAAATTGGACATGTAGGGAAGTGCTGGGTGGGAGTATGAAGACAAAGACATGTCATCCAAACAGGCAATGCATGACTCTGACTATGGTCCTCCAAACAGGAACTAAACGTACTGTTATCTTTAACAAACAGAAAAAGATTTTGTCTCAGTTCTCTATTAAAACATGGCATTCAGTTATATGTAAGGAAATATGTCTAATATCTGCTTTTCCGACAAGTGTTCTTTGTTAAACCTCCACTTGTCCCGAACAGATCTCATGTCTATTTGTTGTCTGATGAAGAGACTAGGTGTCTGTTTTCTTCTGTTTTCCTACTTCCACTGCCCTGCTTTAGTGTGATAGCACAAACATAGACGGATTCAATTACATGGTGACTGGGGTCCTGACATCACCTTGGGTTTGTTTCAATCACCTTTGTGCAAAATATTAAGAGGTTTAGAAGAGGTGGAGAGCGAGGGCAATGAGGCATGAGGTGGCTACAGGTCCACTGGGGCCTGGGCTAAGAGATGCTACAGATAGCAGAGTGAGAGAAACTTGAATAAACAAGAGATGCAAATTCTACCAAGGGATTACATGTGTAAAAAAAAAGTGATAAACTTGGCAAAGCCTGAAAGAAATGTAAGCCAGTTTATAGGATCAATAGAGGATTGTATCTTTTACAAGAGCAAAATATTGTGTCATCCAGTTTTGTATGTTTGTCTCACCAAATATGCAATTTGTATCATTTTTACAGTGTAAAATAAGTGTGGAGTCAATGCAAGTAGATCTACTAGTAACTCTACTTAAGATTTACTGAAGCCTGAAAGTCACTTGTGGGACAGCGATTGTGTGTGAAAATGAGTATGACTAAAAAGCAGTTATTATATTTGCAGGTATAATATCTGCCAGTTGAAGACCAAATTATACTATTCAATTTTAAAACGAAGAAGGTTTACTATGATTGTACCTTAATACCACAAAATGAGTTCTGTGAAAAAGGATGACTAAATATTACACAGACAGTGCAAGTTTCTAATTAGAGATTCACTACACCTTCTCATATATAATGCCAATAGTATTTAAATGAAGCCTGGGAAAAGAACCTACTAAACTCATAATAAAAGCATTTTAAAATTTTAGTTTCAGTTAATTTCTTTTCTGGGAGTCTCTTACATATCTGATCTCACCTCAGATTTGCTTCCTCTTTTTACTTTGTACTTTATAGATTTTAAAATATAAAATATATAATATAGTGTGCATTTGCGTTCACACATTATCATAAGGGTCCTTGATACGAAACTGTTGACAACCACCTTTCAGTAACTAATATCTTAATGTTTAATATTTTGTAGCTGAGCTGCTACAACACAGCTCTATGTTGGATTCCATGTTTGGTTCTGAGCTCAGGGTATAATATTAGTAATTCCCAATTATAGTATTAGTAATATTCAGATCTGGTACATCACAATACTTTCACAATGTTTATTTATTTATTTTGGTGTCAAATTTGGTCAGGCCCAATTTCTACCCATCAGGCTTCTTTGACATATCATATGACAACAAAGTCTATCACGGTTTTTTGAAAAACTTTTGCCGCTTACGATGCGTCTCATTTAGAGAAAAGTGTTTCGGCCCATTTCTGTATGCATGAGCTCACAGATGCCCTTGATTGGCTAGTGTCAGTCTGATTGATATGGGAGAGAAAGTATGTCACCCATCCCTCTCTGACAGCAGGGTAAATTTTGCTCTGTGGACGGATAGCTATGGCATCATCGTGATTCAAACTCATGCTTTCCATATGATCAGGTAAACACTATGCTATCGTTGTCATTATAAGCCTCTATCATTATAATTTCTTGAGCACCACATCCACCTACTAAAATAAACTGAAATTCTGGGCATTCAGGAATAATTACACGGAGAATCTCTCATAAAAACCAATAGTGTAATCCAATTTTCTGTTCAAAGACTGACTTGCTAATGTGTTGATGAGGACTGGCAGTCTGGAACTTTTAAATGAACAAGACGTGATGAACATTTATTACAACCAAAACCAAAAGCTTGGATATATTTCTGTCTTCTGAACAAATCCTTTTCTGTATTACTGTATGCACTGTTTTCAGAAGGAAAAATGTTTGTTAGTCATTTTCACTGTTACTTAACAATAGTCTGATTCCCAACATTATTTAAAATCCTAACCATGAAGGCCTATTGTATTTGGTATATGATATTGCTCCCATATTTCCATAGGTGAATTAAATGGTTATACGATTACAAGCTTCTAAATGATTTTGCTTATGCCAGACTGTATGTTCCCAGTTATGTTCTTGCTAGCCTTGTCTGCTGGTAATAAGGTATCTAGATAATTTGAGGGTTTCTTGATATCTCTGAAACCCCAAACACTGTTCACATAAAGGCCTTTTCCAGTTTCAATATCATCATCATCTTCTTCCTTCCCAGCTAACACAGGAGGTTATTTGATTTAGGAAGTTAGGCTGTAATGCTTGCTACGTAGACTATAATAATGGCATGCTTCAAATGTTGCTCACCAATGTTTCCACAAACATTTTCATAACATCAGGAAAAGCTGGCACTTTTGTGTTACTATAAGAAAACTATCCAATAATTGCGAGCTGAGTCCTCTTTACTGCCAGTTATCAGCTTTTCTCAGCTCATCCATGCTTTAATTGCTGTTCTTTGTGTTTAAGTATCTAGGTCTTAGTCTAACATGGCACAGTAAGAAACATGAAAAAAAATGAATTAAGCAAAGTCAAAATTAATGAGGAAATCATTAAACTATTTATTTTGAAGCCATTAGCAAATTCGTTTTTCACATTCCTTCAGAGCAATCAGTCAACACATAGTTTTGAATAACGTAGCTGCGTTTTGAAGATGCCAACCATGAATATTTAGAAATCTTTTTGTTCATTTGCAGAATGCTAAGCATCTACTCATCTGTCACTGGAACAATATCGGGTTAGCGAGAGCGGGAAAGAGACAGACTATTCCACAGTGTGCTTCTAAGTTAAAGCTCACATAGGGACCTCAACCATGAGGGAGTACCAGCAGGAATCCCACTTAAAGCTCTCAGGTGAAGTCAAGGGGAATTTTAAGTATTTTGCCAAGCAGGTAACAAAAAAAAAATTTACATTTTGTACACAGTCTTCAAATGCATGGCCTTAGGCTTCCATGAATAAAAAAATAATTTCAGTTATGCATAAAAATTTCAGTTTAGTTGTAACAAGTTATTCTGTAAATTTATTTTTTACTCTTGAAGTTAACGCAGATATTACAGCAGGTACATGATTTCACTGGAAAGCCCATCAGGATCTATAATTAATGACCATGATATTAAAGTTTCCACCTAAATGCTCGAGTGTGACCTTTAAAAATGACCAGAAATCACTACTGTAAACTGGAAATTCTCAATATGATGTAAGGTTCAAACTGCAACCTGTTGCACATTGTTAGGAGAGTAAAGTGACTGACAGCAAGATGAATCAAAGCAATAATTTATTCACTCAAAGGTACAAAGAGTTAGTGATATCTACTACATTACAGACACAATAACAGACTCGATTAATGTATTCCCTCTCAGGCGCTGCCTCAGGATGATGTTTTCATGTCACCAGCCAAGAGCTGTTGAGGCCAATGTGATTCTGCACACAAGCACATTGTTTAGTGAGGAGAAAGAGGACAGAGCATATTGCCTTGTCCAGGATCTATGAATATAGCTCCGCAGCTTGATGAAGTGTAAAACCATGCAGCACTTATGTGAACTCTGCATTGTCACACTTCACTCACGGTCAGAACATATTTTCTTTTCCTCTAAAGTCTCTGGATGACTAAACAGCCATTTGTCCGAAAAGGGGACCTGACCATTTAACTGCCATTTCCCCCAAGGTTCAGAACGGACTTCCTTCCAGATTCGGATGGGCTATGGCCTAGGTTAGTGTTTTTTTGTTGTTTTTTTTTGCAATAATTGTAAATATTAAGGGTTTAATAATCAGCCAGGTAAGAACAAAAACAACCAAAGCCATCGGCCAACAGGATCGGTTAATTACACGAAGGTATACATGAATGTTGTAAAACATTACATCTATTCAATAAAAAGCTTGCATGTTGTCCAGCTCTTTAGTAAAGACAGGGTGTTTGGACATTGTTTTTTATTTGTTTTCATTAATAATGTGCTTGGAAATTATTTAGTCAGTTTTCTATGTTACATAACTACATTTTAGTCAAGGTCAGATAGACAAATATTAATTAAAATAGTAGAATCAAATACTTTTGTTTTGTACATTCAACAACCTAAACAAGCAAACAAACAAACCAGTAAATAAATTAATCAATACAGAAATATTCTGCAGGCAATGAACACCATACTTCCTGCAGAACGGTCCACAATTCTGTTGTATTCTGAGGTGCAGGATTTCTGTGTTCCACAGCATGTTTCATGGCATCTCGATGACACTGAGATCTTGTAAAACCCCAAACTCAAATAAGTGTTTCTCTAACCATAATTTGATGTCTCTAGACATGTATGGTAGTGCATTGTCCTGCTGAAAGAGGCCAAGCCCATCAGAATGAATGCAGGACATGAACAGGCGTAACTCGTCTGAAAGGAGGAACACACAGATAGCATTCACCTGTCGGAGACGTTTGTAGACGTACCAGGGGTCCCATGGAATGCCAGCATAACAAACCACATACCATTATAGAGACAGCACCAGTCACTACAATTTTTAGTTACAATCTGTACCAGTTTTCTGGCACTTCAGTGTATAAACACTAATAATAGGCCTATTGTATGTATTTATTTGTTTTCAGTATCCATTTTATCCTGGTCAGGGACTGTAGTGAATCCAGAGCTATTCCCAAGAACACTCTTTTCCAGGCAGGAATTTTCCAGATGGAAGGACAGTCCATCACAGGGCATCATTCACACAAGTTCAAAATTGTGTCAATTTAAAGTCATCAGTCTGCCTAGCTGCATGCTTTTGGACAAAGAAAAAAAAACAGAGGACCTGAAGCAATCTCACACACACACACACACACACACACAAACATACGAGTAAGCCGAGCTCAGGATTGAACCCAGGACCCTGGATCTGTGAGGTGGCAAAAATATTGCAAAATAAAAATATTGCCAAGTGTTATCTCCTCCTGTGTCTGTGTCTGTGATCATCACCACCACCATCAACACCAACATGCCCTCTCTCAGTTAATCTCACTAGCCAACAATGAAGGGAGACACAAGCCTGCCAAAATACACATTCTGGCAGACTACAGACACAGTTCACACGCAGTCCAACCTTCCAGCCTATGAGTTCTGCTGCACGTCTGCATTTCACCCATATGCTTCTATTAATTTGATTAATTCTGTTCTACCACCCTATAAAGCTCTTTAAAACATCATAGGAAAGTGCTTGTGAATGAAAAATGCCACACATCACGTATTCACAGTCAAAATGGTGTCAGCAGCAGATTAGACCTTCAGATGTCGAATGTAATGACTGCTATTTTCAGAATAGTGTTAGAATCTTTACTAATGCAATATTAAAGTTAAAAATCCTCAAATTCTCCCAGTCTCCCAGTGTGTTGACCTTGCCTGTGGAAACCATTAATGTACTTTTTTAAATGCCTTTCAAATTTTAATCATCCATGTCATCAATACTTAATGTAGACTTCAGTCTCAGCACACTGCTCTGGAGAAGCGAGGCACGGGAGGATTCATCAGTTTAGCATTCAAGAAGATGGAAAGACGTGATGGACTGACAGACCTAAGAACAGACGATTATTGTAGGACAGACGAGTCTGTCATTTACACAAGTCCTTACATGGCAGCTTTGTTTTTTTTTTTTTTGCTACCGCCGCTTGATGCAGATAAGACATCCAGAATGTTCGCTTTTTGTACTACTTCTTTGTGAGGTCTAATATATTCCAGCCTTTATCACCTGTGTGTGGATGTGTCACAACAGCCTGTGACACTGGCACAAATGACTCCGTACTAACACTCACAGACCAGCTGCAGAAAGCAGTTAGAACAAACAAAAAGCATAAAGAAGGCAGCTGGATCAACATCATCCACTCCTGGCAAACCACTGGGACATAACACATATATCATACTATAGTTAGTAGTGGTAGTGCATTGAATTGTATATTTAATATCATTTATTTGGGAAAATGAGTGTGAATTTCAGTCTGAGTGTGAAAACAGCACATTGGAGATGCTGGGAGTGATAATTAGTTATATTTTAAGAACACAGGCGGCCAATGAATATTTAACAGCATGTACTACTTAACCAACAGAAATCTAGCTATTCATTCATCAGTCTGTATAAAAGGTGGTATCATTTTTTTTTTTTTACCAAACTGCCAAATCCAGTACAGTATACATAATGTACACTGACTTATAAAACAAACATTATAGCATATGCACAAATGAGGATTCAGCATATATACACACAAGATTTCAATCAAATTAGCAATGTAGATGAATACGTGGGCTGCTCAGAAAACACATTTGCTCTGTTATGATTTCAAGAGCTTATCATATCACATATTCATAACCCTATTCAAATATTCCTTTCCTCATCAGTTGTGCCTGAGGAGATTGAAATTACATTGGAATGAGTAGCACACATTACACTGGGTTTATTGCATCTGCTAGTTTTACCGTCTGCAATGTATATGCATTATATCCTGAAGTTAACACACAGAGATGAATAGTAATAATCTACGTTTATTATGTTTCATACATAATCTTTTTTCTGAGAGCATGAATAAATAATCAGCTAAATATATATTAATATTCCTTAACGTATAGAAGAACATGATTGGCTGGTATACGCTAAGAAACAAGCACACAGACACAAGGTGTTTGTGAAAAATCAATACTGGTGTCAAACATACATTCAGAAAGGATTATTGAATGTGACATGCCAATCAGATATGATATAACATTTACAAAAGACAGAAAACATGGACTTCATGTCCTGACTATGTCGGAGACGGCAAGACTGCAGTGTTAGTTAAGGGTCATTGGAGTTTGTTGGCTTGCACTTCATGGATTATTAAAGATGTACATAAACATTTACTATTCATGAGTGCAATATGAAAGTAAGTGAGTTTAAATGAAGCTTTGAATACGGCAGTGTGTGCTTCAGGCATGCGTTTCACAAATCCCCTCCCTTTTTTATTCCATTGATTTCAATTATTTATTGGATTAACCATCCTCACACCCTTAGTAAAATTAAGAATCAAAGACAAATTTGTGAAGACAAAGAATTTGGATCCAAATCCAAAGCAAAAATGTTTATTATAAGGTTGACAGTCAAAGGAAAAACCCAACTGTGTTTGAAAACTGACATGTTTTGCTGCTGCTTACATTTCAATACTATAGAAATTTTACAGCTTTAGGACGTTTTAAATAAAAAAAAAAAATTGTTTCCTATATGTTGCCCTTGTGCAACTGCGGTGAATTTGCAGAGGGAAGCTTTTGGTAATGCAACACTATAAAAGTGGTAGTTAATAAAGGCCACATTGTGTCTTTTATAGAGAACATTACCTTTTCCCCTATCCTGCTGCTCGACTTCCTGTGGCGATGGCTGCCTCCCATGAAGCCGTAATGTATGAGATTTGTCAGTGTCAATTTTACAGCTAATCTCTCTGGTCCACTTCAGCCCTCCCATCTCCTACCCATTAATTCTGTACAGCCTTCTACACTAGATAGAACAAAAGGATGGGGAGGGGGGGGGGGGTGTTGGATTTCCAGGAAATCATAAATGTAATGGCTGTATTATACCTTTAGTCAACCACAGTTAGGAAACCCGCATGTGTTACTAAAAACAATAAACTGTCAATCAAGCTGCCACAAAAAGCTATAGGGCTGCTGAATGCAAAAAAAAAAAACCCATAAACAAACAAACAAACAAACAAACAAATAGATCACAGTGAAGAACGTGACCTAAACGTCAATGACTGAATGTCCTCTATGTTGGTGTGGACACAAAGACAGATTTAATGGTGGTTCTATTAACGGGCAAAAAAAGTCCAAATCTAAGACAAACCTTAATTCCTAGTCAGTGTTAGTCAGTGTTAAGACTAAATTCAAGTTCAAGAGTCGTGCAAAGATGAGAAAACCAGGAATATCGGACTTCAAATAAAAACAAGGGGTAAAAAACACAAGCAATAAATGAGAAACTCTCTCTGTCACACACACACACACACACACACACACACACACACACACACACACACACACTTGCATGTTTTAGGGAGTGGTAGAACACACAGAAAAGCCATATTAACATGAGACGAATATGAGATATTGTACAGACAATGATCCTGTTCGTGTATGTATGAATAAACTCTGCATTATTGAGTCAGTACAAATCTACCTGGGACTATTTAAAAGAAAACAAAAGGGTAGTCACCGCTAATACAACCTTTCCTTAGTTTATTACTGTTTATTGCACAGTGTGGTTTTAAATAGTAAAACATTTTTTAAGTCATATTTAATTTGCAACATGTTTCTTATGCGCCTTATAAGACTTCTGCACAATATTGTAGATAAAGTCAAATTGTCATGTTGATCCAATCTGATTTATATAGATAGCAGCAATGGAACCTTAAAATACGACTGAGACAACAAAACAAAACCAAAAATATTGAGCATGACAGCAACATTCCTCAGCAACATACACCAGCGCTTCCAGAAAACTGCCTCAGAGAAAGCATTCAGATCAGTATTAAACCCACCACTGCTGGATTATGTATCCGCAAATTTGTATTCGGTACCCACCACTGAACACTTAAAAGGGCAAAGCTTACTTGCATTTATTCACCAGTGAACTGTACCTAATCCACATATAAAGAGCGTGAGTCAGTGGGGATTGGTAATATTTACATGTTCAGCATTCAGTAGCCACATACACACACTACAGCAGTTAAATTAACATTTCACTCTGAAAGGTCATTGCTTCTCTGACTCTCGCCACTGTTTCTGTTTTTTTATAGTTTTTTTTACAGTGCCAAATACAGTGAGCTGTCTGAGGATTCCCCACATTGTAAAGATAACACTTGATTATGACGAGGCGTTACCTCAGAGTATGTCTTGTACAAATTTTGAGGTGCTTGTGGCAAGGCGACAAGAATTATCAGGGTTCGAACAAGGCATGATCGTGGGTGACATCCGGGAAGCAGTTGAGGGTTAGGTGCCTTACTTAAGGGCTCAAACTTCTGACCTTATGGTCCCAAGACATGTTCCTTAACCACAAGCCTATGGCTGCCCCCATGCTTCATAGAATTTTATGAATACCTCACAGAAGGCATTACCACACACAGAGGACAGCACAGTGGCTGCCCACAGGCATCTATCTAGTGTGAACAGACAAGCAACTCAGAAGTCTCATAGACATTTAATGCAGGCCCCTCATGGATATCCAGAAAGACAGTGCAGTGTTCTTTAGCTTCCATGAGACATGGGAGCCAAAGACCATCCAGGAAACATAAGGCATGGACCAATGAGTACCAAATGATTTAAGCTGATGGTAGGGTTTGTGTGCCACAGACCCCATGAAGCCATGGACCCCAGTTGTCAACAAGGCACTCGATATCCTGAACATACAAATACCACAGAGCTATCTAGACGACATGGTTCAAAATCCCGCCAGACGTCTTCCGTCTGTTTGTAGAATTGATGCCATGTCAAGCTGGGGTACTTTGCCAGGCTAGAGGGGGAATACGTTTCTGTTTCATGGGTTTTGGCATGTCAGTGTATATTAGAAAATATAGCAGTAAGCTATGAAGTGTGAAAATGTCATTAGTTGGTCATGTGATGTGTGACATCATAGTTAGACAAAACTTGAAATGACACTCCCAGGCTGCATCCGAAATCGCATACTTCCGTACTGAACAGTACACGAAAACAGTACACGAGCGTGACTAGTGTGTCCAAATGTAGTATGCGAAAAGTTCTCGGATGACACACTGTTTCGACAGCCATTTTGCAGTATGCGAGCGGAGCACACTGTTCTATCCCATAATGCAATTCGAGCAGAGCAGACATTCAAAACTGAAGAGGAGCAACATAAAAGTATTTTTATTTTAATAATTTCTATATTAATAATTTCTTCCGAGGTAAAAAAAAAACATTTTAAGGTTTAAAAAAGTACATTTGGGGATTTAAAAAACAGCTGTGATGTGATGTCATGGATCACATGACATTGGAAAGATGGCAGATGTAGTGCGTCTGAAGCTGTGCATACTGCTTGCTCGTGTACTGGAACTGCGTACTGTTTTAACGGTAAAACAGTGCACACTGCTTCGAATTCAGTATGTACTGCTTGAGTACGCGATTTCGGATGCAGCCCTAGACTAAGCTACAACACCTTGCAATTAATGGCATTCTAACACCTGGGTTTATTGATCAAACTGATGATTTGTGCAGGTAATGTACTCAGTCTTAGTTTAAATTCTAGTCATAGGTTTAGCACTTTAGTCAGAACAGTTGTGGACCAACTAGAGGAAGCCATGCAAGATCAATTATTGGTCAAGGCCATTCTCTAGTGACTACCGATTCACAGCTGGGGGAACTCATTAAAGAAGCTATCTGATTAGACTATCAAAACACCAAGAGTAAGAAGGCCATGTAGATGGGCTGGTCATTGCTGACCATGCAGGACTAAGGAAAAAGATAATAAAACATCTATGATTCTGCAAAAGCTAATCACTTTATTAACTGCTGTCGGGTAGCAGTGAGCAATGTCACAGAATTACCAAATTCTCCTACACATTTAAAGGTGGATGTTGTAGTCTTTTGGGGCCAATGAAACCAATGCTTCACCCTGCTATTTGCAGTGGACTATCTAGTGGACTCCAGGGCATAGTAGAATCAAGGACTCTATATCCTTCGGAGTCCCAAATTTGGAATGATTCATGCATTCGATGGAAATAGTATTTGTTGAGTATAAATAGGCCGTGTTAAAATATGCTATTTCTGTTTCTGTATTGGAGAGGCTTCCATTAAACCTCTAAATTTTGGCTACCCATGGCTAAGCAAGCAAAATTCATTTATTGATTGGACTAGTGGCAGGCTTATTAAACGGAAGTCTTTACAACACAATTTGTTCAGCATTAAAAGCGTCTGCTCATGCAACCACAACTAAGATCAGTAAGTCAGAGAAGATCAAACAGCAACGGCTGGGTTTTGCTTTGCTACTAAAACAGGACTGAGACCCCTGTATTAATTTTGCACAAATGCATAAATTACCATCTTCAACTTCTGATCTGTTGTGAGGTGTCTGTGTTTTTACCAGATTAGATATGAATCAGAATTAACACCATCTTTGAGAAAAAGTAGAAAGATTTTAATATACCTAATGGTTATGTCTTTCAAACACACATGTGGAAACTCAACTCATTTTTCTATTTTATTTTTCTCATTTTCTAATTTTGTGAAAATTTCAAACTATTTGCCTGTAGGTAAAGGTGAGATGCATTCATTCTCACAGTTCTTCACTTTAACAGGCTGACATGGTAAACACAGTACAGAACCGAACAAGTAAAATGTGGGAAAAGTGTAATTAATGCTAGAGGTCAGTACTTACAGGCTATCAACTGGATAACCTACTACATCTATAGTAGGTTATCCATATAGAATTTATTACATATCAGTTCAAGTGGCCTCAAATATAAAAAGCACTGAAATATTCCAAATATTAATGTATATATATATATAGATAGTGTATCACAAAATCGTTCATTGGGCTTCAGCAGGACTGCTGCACCTCTACCTGTCACATTTAGACCCTGCTTACGTGCTTACTTCAAAACTGATCTCCCACCATATACTGGTTTTAGTTATTCTGGTAATAGTGAATGATTTTTCTAAATCAGACCATTTTATGTCTCTACCTAAAAGGTCTGATTTATGTTGGAATTGTGAAAGGCATTCTAGTCCTTTTTCAACATATATTCTGGATACCACTGTCAATCTAATAGCTAAAGAAAACAACTTTACCAAGAGATAAGGAAGGACTGAGAGTTAATGTATGATAACTCTTGGGGCAAGATGTTAATTTCAGCAGAACTAGCTCATAATTTGTTGCTTTAACACCAATATTGGAATATCACCCATTAAAGTGTGGTATGGTTTTACCCTTTATTCTTCCCAATCAGTCAACCCCAAGTGGTAGTCTAATCTGTTGTATTGATGTCTCTGTGGACTGAGCTGAAGAATCACTCTTTTTGTGTCGCTTTTAAAGTCTACTTTGTTAGTAACATAAAATCACTGGACTATTAAAAGAAAGTCAACAAGACATGTTCTTGTGGAACCGGAACACCATCATCATCATCGTCACTTTTTTTCTTTTCAAAACTGCTTACACTGTCCAAACTGAATAACATAAGTATACCTGCTGCTATAAAGTGTACAGTGTTTACAACAATTGCACATAACTGCACCTTATTGCTCCCACTACCACCTTATGTGGGCTAACTGCACTGACCCCGCCCCCCTTTCTGTGTTTATTTTAATCTTCTTTAAGTGCACTTGCTACCGCACACATGCACTTTATGTTGTATTGTGTATGGTGAAGATTTGTTGTTCTTTGTAGCACATGCTATCACACACGTACACTTTATGTTGTATAGTGTAGTCTTCTATATAGTTCTATATAGTCCTGGATGAACGTTGTTTGGTTTCCACTGTGTACTGTACACCACTGTATAGGGTTAAAATGACAATCAAATCCATTTGACTTGTCTTCAAGCAATTCTAGCAAAAATATACACAAATACTCAATGATCATTCCATGACGTGAAATCATGAGTCACATGACTACTTAAGATGCCACTGAAATGTACTTGCTACAGAAGATGGTGTTCCGGGCAGATTACTATGGTGCCCCTTCTTCAGTTTGTGAGCTGGAGCAAGCTCCATAAAAAGCCAGGGTGCAGTTTTTAATACAGCATTATAGGCTTGGGACTTAGACCCCTGCCTCTTAGTGAGGACTGCTCTACTTAAATAGTCTCCTTGACACCTTGTCTTCTCTGTCTAGGATATGCATGTCATGGTCCTGAAAACGGTTTCTTTTGTTGTAAGTGTATGCAGCGGGAGTCCTGTCCTGAGGAGTTGCATGCCTGTGTTGTGCATCAATTAAGCGATTGCTTAGTTTCCATTTAGTAATCTTTGCGTTCCTTAATGCATTTGACCACATATACAAGGTTGCTCTTAAATTCATTGGGAATTAATATTTTTCCTACAAATAACACACACAGGTATGTCATGCATGGAGAAAACCCTCTGGGCATTCCCAAAAACTCATACATAAGAAAGGCCACAGTGATTTTATTTTATTAAATAAAAGTGAACTATTTGCCTACTGTGCTTACACACAGAGGAATGTGACCTCTTCATTTAACCCATCCATGCAGTGAAACATACACACAGGGGCCAGTGAACACACCTGCCCCAAGGGGCAGCCCCAAACCATGGTGACTGGGGAGCAGCTGAGGGTTAGGTGCCTTACTGAAAGGCACTTCAGTCACGCCTTGTCTGTTACAGGGATCGAACCCAGGAACTTCTGGTCACAAGACCGGTTTCTTAACCACTAAGCCGGGGCTGTTTTTAAACATTTTAACAATGGGCTGTCTTGTAAAATGAACTTATACAGACACGTCCAGTAAATACTGTACTACAGGAATGAAAAGAGTACAAGACTGTTAAATTATGGCTGGCATGGTGTCACAGTGAATAGTATTACTGCTTTATTGCTCCAGAGTCCATGGTTCGATCCTGAGTTATGGTTACTGGCTGTGCTGTACTGAGTTTTTCACATTCTCTCTGTGTTGGCATGGGCTTCCTCTGGGTATACCTGTTTCTTTCTCACAGAAAACATAGTAGGTGAACACGCTACTTTAAAACGCCTCAGGTTTGAATAAATGTCTGTGTGCGTGTGCGTGTGCGTGTGCGTGTGTGTGTGTGTGCGTGTGTGCATGTGCGTGTGTGTGTGTTAATGAGTATGCCCTAAATGGAATATAAATAGTGTCTGTCTGATATGGTTTAGAATCAACTAGTACTATGATCAAGATAAAATTACTAAAGATGAATGAAAGACTTCACAGTAAATAATGTGAGTGATAAAGCAGAAAAATGATGACACTGATAACTGTTCCACATTTGGTTTGAGTAACTACATTAAAAATAATCATTTGATCTTGCTATCTGTCAGATATGTTTTACAATATCCAGTGTCCTGCAGGAAAATCCTTCACCATCTAACCATTACCTACCTGATTTTGATATTATAGCCGATTAATGTTGCTCCAATCCCACTAGTTAAAGCTTAAAGCTTCCTTTTTATCCTTAGAAAAATGAAGATGAAAATGTAGCCAGTGCTATGTTATTGGTGTCAGATTGTACTTGACAAATACTTTGTATGCAAATCAACACAAAATGCAACATAAAAAAAAAAATCTAGCTACACAGTTACTTGCAGGTGCAGCAGCCAATCAAGACAGAATGGGAGAATGACAGAAACAGAACAGAAACAGAAATGAATGACACAGTGTCCAGAGATATAAACAGCACAAAATACTCACCCACAAGTAGATTCCTCGAGCATTTTACTACGATTGAATGCAAAAATAGATAAATAAATGAAACTAATGATACTTATCATAGAATAACATTGTGTGTATGATTGCAAAGCCTAAGTGCTGCAGTAACAATAAACAAGAGACTGGCATATAGTGGAGAATTTGGCATGCATGTTAAAAAGTTCATTGTAGCTATGTAAGAGGCTCCAAATGGCATCATGGCATCAAATGGCATCAGGTCTGAAGCCATTTATTTAGCTGCCTATAAAAAGATACATGCATAATATACTCTTGTTCTAATGTTCTAATGTCACATTGTCATGGCATGACACTCTAAATGTTACACTAAACCCAGGCATGTATGCCATGTGTGATGTGCTGCAGACGTTCTTTTCACATCCCAATATCACACATTATAACTGACGAACTGCAAACGCTGTGACTTTGACTCAACACAGCTCAAGTCAGATAATACAAACTGTTATAATCAGATATGAAGGATTATGAAATTGCATTGCTGTAATGAATGCTTTAATGTTCTTGTCAGAAAGAGTTTTTCTCCAATTATATATATATATATATATATATATATATATAAGGGCTGTCGAAGTTAACACGATAATAACGCATTAACGCAATCTCAAATTATCGTGATTAAAAAAATAGTGCTGTTAACGCAAATTCTAATTCGGCCCTGTGATTCACCAGTAGTTCATGTTGAGGCTTGTCGCGCGCTGCTTCAGTAAGAGTAAGGCTGCGTCCGAAATCACATACTTCCGTATTGAACAGTACGC
>JAOVVF010000036.1:24721776-24743535 GCA_028565595.1 Duopalatinus emarginatus | reverse complement strand
ATTAGGAACTATAATTAGGAGGAATGGCTGTGCCAGTTAGCAACCATTAACAGGGGGTCACTACATAAACAGAAAAGGTTTCGACACAATAGCTGCATTAGGGCATATAAAGAGATGTCAAAATTATGTTTCATTCCTTTTCTTTAAGTCAAAAAGGCACTACTTGTTATACACAGTATAAAAAGAACCGTATCAATCTATAAATGTTAAAAAGGATAAACATATCAGATTATAGTCAACAGTAATTACGGACATTTACCAGACTCATTAGCTCAAAAGTTGTGCTAGTGTATCTATACCACTTCATCATGCTATCCCACTTCTTACACAGCTCAGTTTATCACAATGACACAGAGAAGAGGTAACCTAGATCAAGTACTGACTCACTACTGAGTTTGAAATATAAGGGAAGAAACCCATAAACATACCTAGGTTTGGTCATCTATGTTTCCGCGACTGTTTAGTAATACTGTTCTGCAAAAAAATATTATTTGCTAAGTCTGACAGATGGCCCAGATCACTCCCACCTTCCTCTCCCTCATGAATGCACCGTGACTCTTCCTTCCATCATCTCTGCTTGCATTCATCAAACCACATGCTGCCAAAAAAACTGTGGCCCTTTAAACGACTTCCTCATGCAGAGAAAATTCAATTCACCTACGTTGAGAGCCCTGTGGAAAAGGTAATTTCGCCATTTACAGAGAGGAAGACAGACACAATTAGGGCTTTTGCAAGCATCACACCAGCAGCGTTACAGCAGAACTCCCACGCAAGCAGACACCACCTTGCCCTTGTTAAATCGCTTGCTCGAAAAGAGTGACGGAAAAAAGCTGCTTAAGAAATCAACTCCATAATTCCCAATGTCGTAACCAGAGTGTGTGTTATGTATAGGTTAACATCGGAATAACAACTATTCTGGCCATGCTTTCTTAGCATATCATTGGTCAGGTTCAGTGTGAGGACCTTGATCATACAACAGCAGATATGTTGGTTCACCTTGGCCGGCTTGCTCCTTTTTATTTACTGGCACTTTAAAATGACAGGGTGTTGCGGTGCTACGTTTCTGTGTGTCTGTCGAATAATGCTTCTAAGCCAGCCTCCACTCACCCATTCAAGAATAGGTACTTATGGGAAGATGAGTACAAAGTTCCTGGTAAAGCCTGTTTGAAAGGCACCAAGGCTGAGAGCATGTGAGGCTCCGAAGTACTGTTACAGAATAAAAAAAAATGTGTTTAATTGAAAAAAAACAGTTTGTTTTTGTTTTGTTTTTTTTTCAAAAGTAATACCATTGCAAATGCACAGATGTTCTCTGAACGTGTTCAATTTTGTGTATTGTTGAATATATTCCACTCTTACATTTTCATTCCTACGAGAACAAAGCATTCAGAAAAAAAAAAAAACACACAGGAGTATATTTTACATTCTCTACTTTGACATCCAAATTCCAGCTGTCTGGGACAAGGAAAGAGCAAAGGCAAAAGGTACAGCATGTCCCTGTCTTCATAATGAAGCTTGCCCTCGGTGGATTTGATGGTCTTCACTTCACCTCTGGACAACAGAGCTGAGTGGAGCTGTGTAATAAACCTAGACTATGCATGTGAATTCACATCTTCAGTTCATGACACGTATCCTTTCACAAAAGCATTAACACAATTTAAATACTTTTCTCACTCGACATATCCTTTTTAATCCACAAATGCAGTTCTGGCTGGATAAGTGTACTTCTGATGCCTGCCATAGTAATGCTTGATTTTATTAAGACATGAATAAAAGATTAAACTGTTACTTAATTTTTAGATTTTAATGGATTCTGATTTATTCCGTAGTACAACTCACAACTGAATATGTATGAAATTATGTGATGAAACCTTTTGTACCTGGATGTTGTCCTTTGTTTCATTCAGCAGAATATTAAAAAAAAATATTTTTTTTTTGAAAAATCAGAGCCTATTTGGAGATCGTTAAAAGCCAACACCGCTTCAACTAGCACACTGAGAAACGCTGTGTTCATTAGCTGCCTTTAGTCCATCTGGTCCTAACCAGCTAATTAGTGCATCTGAGATCTTTTTTTTCTAAAGCTCGTAACAGTGATTGTTTTTATGTTCCAGACTATTCTGTGTTGTTTTGCTGTATCTTTGGCATGGCTTGAGAGTGCAAAGAAAATACACAAAAGTGTTGAAAGTAAGAGTGGAGCCAAACACAGATCAGCCATAACATTAAAACCACAAAATCGCTGACAGGTAAAGTGAATAACATCGATTATCTGCAATATTGAGCAGCAGAGGTGAGTATGTGGATTGTGCCTATGAAAAATTTGCCAAATCCTCTCTGCTGATGCCAAACAGCTTATTCTGCCATTGACTCATTTGGTGTTTGGTGGACTGGATGATTGAAGTTTGAAGAAACAAGACATACTGGCAATTTAACAATTTATTCATTTAACAAACAGGAGCCTCGCTTGTGTGTGGAAGAACCATATACCAGTCACAACAGCCTGGCACCTCCTCCTCATGCTGGTCACCAGCCTGGTCACACACTGCTGTAGGATGCCATCCCATTCTTCAATCAGCATTTCTCACAAGTCAGCCAACGTGGTTGAGTTGGTCACTCTGGCAGAACAGCACGTCCAAGCTGATCCCACAAGTGTTCATTGGGGTTGAGGTCAGGACTGCTAGCAGGCCATTCCATCCTCTCCACTCCTAAATTCTGGAGGCAGTCTCTGATAAACCAACTCTGGGGGGGGCAAGCGTTGTCAGCTTGGAGGATAGAGTTCGGTTCCAGACTGTGGAGATATGGGATTGCCACAGGTTGCAGAATTTCATCAATGTTCACAGGTGCAGGCACCTGACTGGTAGCACCTGGTGGTATCAGAAGCTCAAAACAAGTGTCACTAGCAACAGTAAAGTAAGCAGTTTGGCAATGACAGAGAAGATTTGGCAAATTTTTCATGGGCACAACCAACATACTTAGCTCTACTGCTCATCCCACAAATGCATGTTCCTTACAAATGTGGCAATTAAAAATTTTAAATGGAAATTAACAGGCTTTTAAATGGTATAGGATTATTGCCAAGAAGCTACCAAACACACATTTCCTTACTTTTCCTTTACTTTCCTTATGTTTATTATGTTGTAAGCAAGTAAAATGGGCACGTGTAAGGACAGAGCAATTTTCACAAATTGTGAAATGTTGGACGACTGGGTCAGAAAATCTTCAAAGCAGCAGGTCTTGTGCAGTGTTTCTGGTATGCTGTGGTCAGTACCTACCTAAAGTGGTCCAAGGAAAGTGAACAGTGCACCAGTCGACTGGCAATTGGGTCATGGGTGCCCCAAGCTTAC
Source organism: Duopalatinus emarginatus (assembly GCA_028565595.1). Classification (NCBI taxonomy): domain Eukaryota; kingdom Metazoa; phylum Chordata; class Actinopteri; order Siluriformes; family Pimelodidae; genus Duopalatinus; species Duopalatinus emarginatus. Next base: position 24,740,197 of record JAOVVF010000036.1, on the reverse strand, counting down.
TGATATGCACAGGGAGTTGAGGGATAATCTATCTGGTCCAATCCCACAGAAGGGTCTGCTGTTATCTGTGTTGGCAGCTATTTAGGCAGGTGGTAATAATATGGCTGATTGTTGTGTACTGTTATTAAAACAAGGGGGTTGTATTGATAGTACTGAATCTGATTCACTCCTGAAAATCTCTGGTCAAGCATACACAATACTGTATTGCATTAATGACATATTGATTACCCAGACAGACACGTCCATATCCGAACAGTTCTTTTTCTTTACAGAATAAAAACAGGTCTAACTTAATAAATTATACTGAAGTCTACTAAAGACATGATAGTTATTATTACAATGAGTTACCAGACGGGGAAGCAGTGCTGGTCCAGACGGAAGAGAAACACACTCCTTAGGTGAAAAACATGTCAAAGTGTCAAAGAAAAAAAAAACTGTAAACCAGGACAATTCCAGAGGGCATTTTCTCATGCATGTGTCCATGATCTGATATATGAGGTGCATTTTACTATAAAAACTATTATATTTTATACAAGGAAATAAAGTAAGTCTATACTTAGTGAATATAAATCAAACGTCCTAGACGGAAAGCTATCTCTATTTTCAAAAGAGCAAAGACAATGCTAGTGTTTAGTTTATATATGATAAATGATTAGAGCAGTGATGTATGAATGTCCTAAACTGTGTAAACCGTGATTTCTCAAGCACATGTCCATGATCTGAGGTGTAGTAGGTTAACACTGGTGACTTTCCAGATCTCATGAAAAACAAACAATTCCAGTTTGAACAGATCTGCTAACTAAACATCTACATCTGAGCAACACTCAGCTATAGGAATAAACATGTTATACATTGTCATATCCTGACAATAACGTGTTTGCCATGAAAAGCTTCTGTCATGTGAGTTAAAGTGAAAGAAGTCCAAGCTTGTCTACAGTCTACAGAGTTGTGTATGAGTCATCCGTACAGTCCTGTTTCATATTCATCAGTAAAGCGGAGCCTCGTCCTGGACTTATATCTACATACACATCTTCATCTTCATCTTCATCCAGAACACAAGCACAGCAAGTGCATTACAGCTGACTTTCCCTAATGCATGTGTGTTATTGTTTACGTAGACCCAAGCCGTAGCATGTAGCAGAGAATCGCCTGTTTCTTTCCGAAACACATGCAAACCGGAGATAATACCGATTTATAAGGAGAAATCAGTGTGAACAGGTTCATGTTCTGGAACAGGATACATCTGTGGGAAATGTGCAAACATCGCGCGTGCTCGAGTCAGTCTCGAGCGAAACTACACGCACAATCATGCCGCTCACAGACTGTTATATATATCTATATATATATATATATATATATACAATACGTGAAACACTGCACTATATAGAAAGTGTCCGTCTTACCGTCCGCACTGCTCGCTATGATCTCGGGAGAAACCGGGACTGGCAGCATGTCTTAACTTCCCGGCTCTGGCATTGGCTCTGTGCGCTTCCTGAGGCAGACAGCAGCAGATAACAGATTCTTCAGCACAGATCGACCAAACGTCAATAAATCACGAGGAGGGTTTTTTTTTTTTGCCCCGGTCTCCCTCCCCTCCTCTTGCTACATACGACGTCCTGAAATCAACAGTCTCGTGTCTGAATGCAGAATAAAGAAACGCATGTTGTAATACGTGTGTGTGTGTGTGTGTGTGTGTGTGTGTGTTATGTAGTGGTGATGGTGGTGGGCTTGTTCCTCTCTCAGCCTGCTGCTGGCTGAGACAATAAAGAAAATACTCCAGCAGCCACTAGCAATCAGTTGCTTTTAAGGAACACTACTCTCCTGTCCTGAGAGCAAAAACATCTTATATAACTGCTGTCTTGAACCTGAACGGCAATTTTCTTGTTCGCTTCCTGAAAATGAGCAACTGGGCATCTGTGGTCTTGTGGTTAAGGAACTGGTCTTGTGACCAGAAGGATTTGATCCTGTAAAGGGCAGGTGGTTTGGGGCTGCCCATCAATCCCCCTTCTTTGTGTGTTCATAACATATAGCCACATTGCTCATGACGAGTTATCTCCATGTTGTTAGAAGAACACCTACTCTTACAGGGGGAGTCAAAAGTCAGAACACATTTTATTTCACAAACGAAACGGAAAATGCATATCTAAATACCCCAGCAAGTAATGGGTGAGGGGGCATATCTTTTAGGCTATGTCGGAAACATGGCCATGATCTTAAGAGCCACCATATTGGATCAAGGGCTTGTTTTTCCTACGGTAAGGTGGTCATGTGTCCTGTGGCTTTTGACTCACCCTGAATTCATTCATGCTGATACCTGTGCTACTTTTGCACTTTTTCTTGTCCCACTTGGACACCGGGAAGGGTTCTGAAAGCAGTTTATGCTGTAAGTGTGACTGATTCTTCACTGAGTAAAGCTATCCCAGCTATCTGGGATGTCTTATGGTTACTTTCACATGACTTCTCAGGGAGTTTCTCTTTTGCCACTGGTGCCTATGGCTCGTTCTCATTAGGGATACATCTGGATTCCTGTAAAGCTGCAGTATGACATTGTCAATTGTATGTGTATATAGATACAGGGCTCTATATAGATATATAGTTTCATTGCTTGGGAACGACTAGTAGCTTTTATTCAAAAACTATTAAACTATAGTGAAGTTTTAGCAGTTCAACCTATGCTAGCAGTTGGTCCGACTAAGTTGGATTTTTACATTCATCTTTAACACTGAAATCAACACCTTGACACTTTCTTATCCACTTAGTCCGTAGGATCACAGTTTGTCTGGAGCCCACATTCTACTTTGAAACTACTTAAATTTAGCAAAATAAAGTCAGTGCAAGGATTTGAAGTTGAATTATGGGGTTTGGTTGCCAATGAGTGTAGATCAAGCGTCCCAGAGGGACTAACTCTCTATTTTCAGAAGTGCTAAGAAAATGCTAGTGTTCAGTATGCAGCGCTAAATATAATAAAGAATAAAAACTCAAGGTGGAAATTGAAGGTCTGACTACCCAGCTGTAGTCAGTAAAATTAAGCCTTTAGGCAGATCAGAATGTCTAATTACAGTTACATGACATAGTGATGAGAGTTTCAGATAATAATGTTAACCTTCATCGTTGCCATCTATGAAAGAAACAGAATACCTTCCTCTACATCTCAATTTAAACCCTGAGAAAGACACATAGTCCGAAAAATTGTTAGAAAAATTGCTGCTCCCTTTTGTTCCATTCAGAACAGATTGCTAGATTGCATTTTTCAAATGTAGGCTATTTGAAAAAAATAGGAAAGATCATATCCGGACATGTTTAAATGGCAATTTACTTACAATTGTGCACACAGAATTTCTGCTTTTATTAGACGCCTTTCACTTGTCTTTTTTGATGTTTCAGGATGTTCTATATTGTGATAAAGCTTTTTTTCCATTGCCCAAAAACACAGATATACAGAGAGGGAAAGAATGTACGTGTTGACCACTGCTGCCATGTCAAATATGTCAACCACCTTTATTCATTTTTACAACTAAACCCAACAATAATGTTGAAGATATTTACCCAACCAAATTATTAGAACTAGATTATTTAGAGGTAGCCAATTCTTGTTCCCATCTTTTTTATTTGCCACGTAGGATTTTATAAAAAAAAAAAACACCCAGGTAAAGAAAAATAAAGGGCTAATCAATACTCAGAACAATACACAAGCATTCAGTCAGGTGATGGGCAAGCAGGCATGAAACAGACAAAACAGATAGGAAAACAATAAACAGCCAGGGTGAAAACAATGACGCAGAATTGCACTAAACAAATGGTTTAGTGAGATTTATACTGTAGGTGCAATGCTAGAACAAGACTGTTTGTATAGGTTAATTATATAGTATATATTATGGAGGGGGTGATTATGAAAGACCAATCAGCAATCTGGATATCTTGTTTGTTTGATGATTGCTGATCATGTGACAGTATTATACGTATTATAGGCTGCAGGTTTCTGTATGATATTTTTAAACAGAAAACAGTCTAATGGCCATATTTGTGAACCACACCATGATTAAAAGTTACACATTCTGCTACATCATAGATTAACAACTGCAATTTTGATGAACACAACAAACAACCCAAATTTAAGCTAGCTGATTCTGCATAAAGTACCAAGTAACCAAATAAAGTCTTTCTATAATTGGTAAAGATAAATTGGGCCATGTTAAAAAGTGGGGTAGGGAGTGTCACCCCATGTACATGTTCCCATGCACACCATGTTTGCTTCACTAACTGTATTTGGGCTAATTCTGAGTCAAACATGTTTCTCATGCAATTGAAGCACTCAAACCAGTTGTCCACATCTAAGTGTTGTTCTCACCTGCTTAATCAGACCTCAGAGAGAAGCCATACGGTTGTTGATTCAGTGGTTAGTTGTTTTGAATTGCTGATCAGAAGGTTGTGAGTTCATTGTGATGCCAGCATTGCCACAGTTGGGTCCTTGAGCAACCTATATACATGTGTATAGATGTACAGTAAATGTGTATATTTACAACTATATGTTTAGTTCAGTACTGTTATATTCTTTGTATATTCTGGGTCAGAATAAATCTAGGATTAACTGTTGAGCATTAGGGGCATTATTTAAGCTTGAAATTGCCAACATAGTATTGCTGGTATTTAATCACAAAATCTTCCCATTAGCAAGTATCCTTTTTGCATTTTATAAATGCCCCTGTTGCATTGAGTACTTTGCAGCAGGCTATATAGATGTTTGTCTAAACCACAGATAAGTGTGTTGTAATTAAAGCTCAGCTGTGCATTACTAGACAATCATGGACACATCCAGCAAATGGTACATTTATTTTCTTAAAATATCATTCACTACTGTACTGTATTTACTCCAGAGTAGAGGAAAAAAAACCTTGATTAACGGTCAATCACTGCTTTAAACACCAGAAATATCACCTAAATATAGAGGCACAAGTTTTAATCTCAGTGTTTGATGAACCATTATTATCTCTGTGTTTGCGAAAAGCACTTCACTCATTAGGTACATAATTAACTAAGTAAACAAAACACATAAAATATACATCATTAAACATCAGCATACATATAGGCACACACACACACCCCATTAAAACTGAACAGTAAAATGCATACCATTTTAACAAAAGCCTGGACCCTCTGTGATAACATCCATCTTCTTCCGATCTAAAGGGAGCTTTTCTCTTGGAATGCTTAATTTTTGAGCTTTGACATTAAATGTTAATATACACATTAAGACACGTTCATTATTGCACTTATCTCTGATTAAGCCATTTTTGTGTGTATATGGTGTATCGCTATGCCTCGAAAGCTTAAAGAAGAAATCATTATATGCAAAACAGGCATAGTAAAATAGAAAGCATTGTATGTAAGTTTTGCACATTTTCAAAGAATTTTGTGTTTAATTTATTCACTGCAAAACTCATGCACCAGGTTACTGGCTAAAACAATGTCTCATAAAGACACTGATTTTAGACAATTAAGTCTCAATTAATAGATGTGTTTGGCAAGTGTTTAATTAAGCACTGTTCTGTATCCAAATTAATAAGAACATGTCTCTGAAGTGAACTTAGAGAAAAAAACATGATATCCTTGCTACACTGAATATGCTCTATGCTTAAACAGTAACGAGGATTAGAGATGGAACGTAGCAGCAGGACCACTATGCATAAAAGTAGTACATTGTTAGCTTTCATGGCTATGATATAAGGTAGTATATGTAATTAGTATTGCTAAATTAAGTGAACTATTCAGCCCCCTTTGTATCAGATTATTTTTTTTAGTTCACCTGGCAAATGTCTTTTTTTTTTCCTTAAGTGGCTTACGATTTAAATAACGTACAATTCAAGCAAGGTGCTGATAAAAGTTACAGTCCTTGCTCAAGAGTCCAGCGATGGTCTCTGGAAGCCCTGGGATTCAAGTAAATAATCTTCCTATCACTAGCACACAATTCTGACCACTGAGTCAGCACTGCCCCCTAGTTCTGATTGCCTAATAGTCAGTGTACTTATATAGCAGGCTGCATGATCATGCCATCTATTTCTATAACCTGTCTCAGTTATAAGAGAACAACTGTGGTGCACATAAAGAAGGAAATAAGACCACGCTGAACACTGACTGGAAAGAATACTATTTCAGTTCAGTATGACATGGTATCCATCACTATTGCAGAACAAAATTGATTTGAGTATACCGGAGTATAAAGGGGATAGAATATACATTTTTTGTGGAGCAGATTTGCCTACTGAAAGCAGTTATATGCTTAAAAAAACATAATTTATGCACAGGCCATTCTGCCTCATTAAAGCTTCTCATGCATGCAGGTTTAAGAGTTTGAAAAGTTCATAGTTAAATTTTTAGATAATTATGTAGACTACTGGACTTTACAGTCATTTAGGGTAATTATGGACTAGAATTTTTTAAGGTCTGTGACTTTAATCCAGTAGAAATTTAGCACTTCTTAGTTTTAACTACTCCAAAACATTATAATTCCAGAAGAAATTATTTTCTTAATACTGTGAAGCTGTATTTATAGCCTATAGAGTAGTCCTGTTTGAATTAACTCCACAGTAATGTAATAAAAACATTTGGTAATGGCCAAGCGTTGGATTGTCATTATATATGTCATGCCTGTCAGCAGCACTGATATATATGACTTATTAATTACAAACATTTATCCTGATTCTTTCATTCCAATTCAATCATTCATATAATGCCTTACAAATTACATTCACAAACCTCTGGTTAAAATAATGCATTTTGAATAATGCCCTATTGTTAAATTGTGTGTAACTGATTGCTTTTCACATATCCCAAATCTGAAGAAAAATCTGAGTACAGGGTTAGCCATTGTGTCTTATAGGCATTATTTAGGCTCCAAATTGCCAACATGATAGTGATGGTATTTAACCACAAAATCTGCCTAAGAAAGTATACATTTTTACATTTTATTAATGGCCCTGTTGCATTGGTTGCTGTGTAATTTAGAGGCCAAGTCAACACTTTGAACTTGTCATGTTCCTTAAACCCTTTCTGAACCATTTTTGCAGTGTAGCAGGGAGCATTATCCTGTGGAAAAGTGCGATTACCATCAGGGAGTTCCATTGCCATGAAGGGGTGTGCTTGGTCTATGACAATTATTAGGTAGGTTGAATGTGTCAAAACAATATCCACATGGATACCAAGACCCAAGGGTTCCCAACAGAAGATATCGTACTGGCAAGAGCATATCATACTGCCAATGTCAGCTTGTCATCCTGGCGCCATCTCTTCCCCAGGTAAGTCATACACATGCACCCAGGCATCCACATGGTGTGAAAGAAAACATGACTCATCAGACCAGACCATGTTCTTCCATTGTTCCACTGGTCCAGTTCTAAAGCTGCTTTTGGTTATAGACAGGGGTCATCGTGGACACTGGTCTGCAGTTAAGCAGCTCCATTTGCAGCAGGCTTGGAGGCACCGTTTTCTGACACTTTTCTATTATAGCTAGCATTAACTTTTTTAACACTTTTTTGTGCTAAAGTAGCTCCTCAGTGGAATCAGAGCAGACAGGCTAGCCTTCACTCCCATCGCAAATAAATAATCCATGATCTTTTCACCAGTTTATTAGGTTCTTTCTTGGGCCAATTTGGTGTGTACTAACCAATGCACGCCAAGAACATGCCACAATACCTGCCATTTTGTCTACTACCACACAATCCGTCCCTTTATAAAGTCTGACAGATACACTTGCCCTTTTGCCCATGCATGCAACACATCAACTTTGGGAATTGACTGTTGCCGATTGTTGCCGAATATATTCCATTGCTTGACAGGTATCAATGTACTGAGATAATCAATGTTATTTACATCACTGTTCAGTGTTATGGCTGATAGATATATAGACAAAATCAATTATCCACAAATTTGTTAATGTTGAATGTTCTTTTCCCCGTTAGCATTGTATTGGTAGCCTTGTACCCAGTCAAGTAAAACTCATACATCTTTTAGTAGTGCAACAAATTAAGACATCCATATAAATTGAAGCAGGTGTTAAAAAGCAGTTAGAGTGTCTGAGTCAGCTATGCAATTAATGTGTCTTCCTGTTAGCACAGTATATAAATACACTGTGTTAAAACATATCTGTTCTGCCTAGAGTATTCTACTCCATGATCACTATGATCTTAAAATACAGGGAACAAATATCCCTGAATCCCTGTGAAAATTATGCAAATTATGAGCCATTTTGCAACAGAAAACAGAATAGAAGTTGAAACAAGTGTTTGAAAATGATCCATATTATCTTTATAGAGAATATAAGGAATAAAAAAATGGGAAAAACAGAAAACAAATCTGAATAATTAAATAACATAGCATTTGTATGGTGCTATTAAGGTGCTTTATTATATGATGATTTTATTATAGGTGCTTTACAGTATATACACCTATAATAATAAACCAAAGGTTTGCTCAGATACTGTAGATTTTCATTAAAGTTTCTTATAGGAACACTATCTAGCATTCCCAAACAACAAATGCATGCTATACCAGTTTAGAGACAATCATAGTAGTCTATCTGCACCTAACAGGACTACAGGGCTAATCCAGGTTAATAAATATTATTATTATTATTATTATTATTATTATTATTATTATTATTATTATTATTATTAGAATATTATCAGCACCAAATGTGCAAAATGATACACTGTTAAAGAAAATTATTGTTGTCACTAAAAAACATAAACAAACATAAAACCTCATATTTTAAACTGAAAATTAGTAATTTTATCATTGCAGCATTTAAAGTCAAGTCATTAAGGTAAAATGTTTTTTTATTATAATTTTAACCATATACAGTGGTATATAGTACACAGTGAAACGAAACAACGTTCCTCCTGGTCCAAGGTGTTACATTGAACAGTACACTACACAATACAACATTAAGTGCACATGTGCAGTGGCATGACGATTTATAATAAATATGTGAGACAATACAATAAATATACAATACAATGAAGAGTAAACAATAAATACAGGAGGGGACTGTGCAAATAACCCACTGTCAGTGTGAGCATTAAGGTGAAATTGTGTTCATTGTGTTTAGCAGCAGTTTTCCTTTTTGTCCATTTTTGATATAAATGTAAACACTGTATAATATATAAATATAATTTTAGGAGCAAGCCACCTGATTGTTCACAAGCTGGATGGTACTGCTAACGAACTTGATCAAGGTTTAGGCTCTCTACAGTACACATAGCACCCTAGTCAGGTCAGGTCAGGTCAAACTATGTGATGATATGTTTATTGATGTCTTCAGTCGTAGCCTGAAAGGCAACTGGATTTAGCCTTTATGGTCCTCATGAAAATGTTTGTACATATGCAGATAGACATGACTCCTGGATGGTTAACACTGGTCAACAGCAAAAGTAACTAATTAAGTAGTGGTAAATACTAATAGATTTAAACACTGTCAGTAATGGTGACTAAAATATGTGCTCGTCTGCAATATATTATCATCCCCAACAGTACCGTCATGACTGCAGCAGTGTATGATTTCTGTAGAAAATGATTTAAAGGTAACACTTGTTTATGTTGTAAGCATAAAAACAAAGACTCACATGTCAACCATGAGTAAAGAATGACATCTGAATGCCTAGAAATGTAATTTGATCATGTGTTCCTCCTGATCATGGGATATATTTATTCAGCGACATTACCATTTATGTTGAAAATGGCAGTACTTTACAACAAAAAAGTAATAATTTATACATTGATCATATGTATTTAAAGTGCATCTTTAACCAGCTTCAGCAAATCCATTGCCTACCTAGTTTGTTCCCTTACAAAATGAAAATTGTCATTACCGCAACACATCATTACCAACACATTGTGATGATAATGACACTTGGTCATGGTAATAACAGGTTTTTAATTTTACCATCTGTATCTTTTTAATTATTTGGAAATTAAATATAATTAAGCCTAACCATTTTATAATACATTTTAAATAACAGGCATTATTTTTATAAAACTAATTTTTACTGTTTTAGTCAATATGGTCCACAAGACATCAGCAACATCACACAAAATCAGGTCTAGACAGTACAGAAAAAAGTAAAGAATGATCCTGTGAAATACCAGAAATATCTTGATAGAGAAAGGAGAGGTACGAAAGACGAAAAGAAACAGGAAAGCTTAAAACATGATACAACAAGATACAAGTGCAGACAATGGAAAGTTAATCGAAGAAACAAAAATGATAGGAAAAACTACAGCAATATATAACTTCAAACAATCTCAAAGGATGTTGGTGTGTTGTAAAATATGATGGTGATGTGTATCCATAAATTATTCAAGATGTGGATGCAGAGGATTGTGTTCTGGTAAAAACTACGAGCCGTGTAGGCCATAATTAATTATTTTGTCCTATGCGGGATGATATTCTGGGGTATCAGGCACATGATCTTCTTCTTTGCCTTACTTCACCACCCCAACCAGTGACGAAGCAGCACATGATGCTACCAGTAGATATCTGGGAGAAACTGTCCTCCTATGTTGACATATGTCAACATAGGTTTATTAAAAAGGCAGGACCTAGGTTCAGGAGTCCAATAATTTAAATAAGTATATTCCATTACAGTTCACTGTCTCTCCTAAGTCTCTCCTAAATCTCTCTCTCTCTCTCTCTCTCTCTCTCTCTCTCTCTCTCACGCTCTACACATTACATCTTTCTTCTCCCTTTCTCCCTTGCACCTCTGATTCACATTTTTCAGGTTCAGAATCGTGTTTGAAAGTTTCACTGGGCACAGTTTAGTTACTCACAGTGTTGTCTGTATGGACTCTCATTATTATGGCTGTGCTAGGTTTGGAATGTTTTCTGCTCTTTAGTTAAATGTTGTCATTTTTATAACAAGTCTTTGTAAGATTTCCAAGTATTTTTGTTCTCTATTTTGGAATGTTTTAGTGTTCGGTTTTTCATTTTTGTCATTACCAAAACACTGTCACTACCAGAACCCCATGTCATTACCACCATGAAACTTATACGCCATGAAATTTTTAGCAAAAGTAGTTTCTAAGCTTTTTTATCCAAACATTTCTGCTGTTACACGACAATTCTAATGAAACAATTACTCAATAAACTCAACTGTAGCCATTATTATGTCTTTGTACACACATTATGTGTGTGTATGGCAATGTATGACATGATCTGTAATAGTATGGCATACTAATATTGTTTCAGACACTAAACAATAAACACTAATTAATACGAAATCATAATGATATGTATTATAAAGCAGTCACTGAGATTACATATACCAAAATGTTTAATTGGGAGAATTATGGGCAAAACGTCATGTTTTTATGTTTTTGTAAAGCATAATTTATCATTTCTCATCCAGCAGATGTGGTCAGTGTAAAGACTACTTCCCTGTGTAATTAAAAAAGCAAGTGTTTCATTTAGAGTAATTCAATAGTAAATGCTTTCTAAAAACAAACAAACCTGAATTCGTCAGATTTAATCCTGTCTTAACTGAAATAAGACTTTCAGGTTGTAGAGACACTTTGGGGGAAAAAAAATTACTAAGCCGTATAAATCCAGTGACAGAAAGAGATCAATAAGCACTTAAATGGGTTATGTTTGTCCAGTGAGATTGATATGCATTTGTACTACCCTGTGGTGGGTTGCAAATGCTGGACTGAAAGTTTTAAAACACTCTTCTGATTATATGGATCAGCATTGACCCTGAGTTTAAATGTGTGATCAGCAAAGCAGAGACACGCTTAGAGAATTGTGTGTAAGTTAATGAGGCCTACAAGAAGTCGTAACTGCTGTAAATTATATAAACAATGGTGGCAATGTACATCTTTACCGGGAAAGTGATCTTTATATGTTCTATAACATTTTCTGATTATTTTTCTGTAGGTAGGTAATGCAAATTATTTATCCATTCATTCATTCATTCATTCATTCATTCATTCATTCATTCATTCATTCATTCATTCTTTCATTCTCTAAGCTGCTTGTCCCACTACTATATTTGGTTCTGAAGGCTATATTCAGCATTTATATTACTGTAATTATTTTTGTTAATATCCAATTGTCAATTGATCCAGTGATATGAGATAATTTTTAATAATAATAATAATAATAATAATAATAATAATAATAATAATAATAATAATAATTGCATACGCCATGAAATTTACGCCATAATAATAATAATTGCATGGCATGATGGCAGCAGATGCATGTATTTTAATACCAATATGGGCAGAGAGTAGAGCAAAAGTGATTTCAACATAGATCCAAAGATGTCCAAAAGATTCCAGGGTAGGTTAAGAAATGTCAGAGAAAACTACTTCTGTTCCATATACATTGTTCATCTGACAGGTAAGCAGTAATGCAAAAAGACATGTATCTCTGTATCCTAAGAAAATAACCTTAGGAGAAATAAGGTTCTATTTGAAGGTTTTTTTCACTTGTTTTTGAAGTGAGGTGTTTTGAACTTAAAAGGAAAAGACAGAGCTGAATGTGCTCGTCTACACTCCACATGCTGGGACATTGAGACCTGGGAGTCACACAGAGGCATGGAAAATAGACTTTATTCTGTCACAGGGAATTTTTATTTATTTATTTATTTTTGTTTTTTTGCCCATGCTCCTCTCATCTTTTAAAAAAGAGAGGTGTGCATTCACATTGATTATTCAATGACATGGTTCTGAGTGTAGAGTCAAACTCATGTACAGCACACACGCATCATTCCATGTATTTCAATTTCTAAACGAATAATATTTCTGTCTACATTGAGAATATTATTACTATTTAATACCACTGTGTGATACTGAGTAACAACTAGGCACATTTCAGACATGAATGTATAGTGATGGAACTCATTAACCGACTTTATTCACTCACCAGTTTCTCTTGCAACCTTCAAGGTGCATTTGAATGTTCAGCTTATCCAGGAATGTAAACTATAACAGTCTGACAATTCTCCCTCTCAGTGTATGCTTGTCTTTATGTCTGTCTCTATGTGCTCTCTATTGGCTTTTACCTGATACTAAGCTAAGCGTATTGGAGCTTAGCTACTTGACTCTGTTGCAGGTTATACTTCATACTGCCTGGTTGTCATTTATAGCTAAACTGGCTGCTTTCTAAGCAGTGCAACACTTCTTAGTACTAGAGTTGGTGTGAAGGAAGGTATTGGTGTCAACAAGTCTAACCCTAATACCAACCAGGGCCAAGCAATTACTTTTACCACTCTAGAGTTGATCAATACTAAACAAAAGAATTTTAGATAGACTGCTGAAAACAATTAAGGAATCACTTATATCACCAGACCACATTCAATAGCACCCACCTTTTCAGTCTTTTCAGTGTTCCAAAAAGTGTGTTTTTTTTAACATAAGGATGCAGTCAGCTGCAGAATTATTGGATTCTCTGATACACATACACACAGCTGGATTGCCATAACACTGGCAATGAACAAAATGATGTAATTTTTAAAAAGTGTGATTTTATTGCATTGTAGCCTATATTGTTTTTAGCCACCTAGGCTACATAAAATCTTCCCCAAACACATTTTTTTCCAGGACTAAAATTTATCTTAGCCTAGGCCTACTAGTTAACAATTAATAGCCTAATAACAAAATTAAAGTGCTGCCCGCTGACTCAATTTTCATGTTGATGAGTGGTGGCTTCACAAATACGCCTAGAATTATTGGATTCTCTTGTAAAGAGGCACACAGCTGCACTGGCATAACATAGGCAGAAGACAAAATGATATAATTTTAAAAAGTGTGATTTTCTATCATTTCTGTACATTGTCTCTAACCACCTACATAAAAACTACCTAACATATTATCAGGGCCAAAAAGTAGCTTAGCCTTGGCCTAGCCTACTTCTCCCCCCTCAAACAACAATAGTATAATAATGACATTAGAATACTGCCTGCTGACTTACTGTATTTGTTGGAGAACAGTGGTTTTAAAAAGTAATCTCACATTTACATTAGTTCTGGATGGAATATATAAAAGTACTAACCTAGGCTTATGTTCTCATCCAGTCAGTGTACACAATGTCTTTTACAATACAAACTAACTCGGCCATAGAACATTAGCCAAAATTATTTTATTGAAGTTATATCAATTTATCAGATTTACCAAGAGGTTGGGTTGTTTTAGCCTACTCATTACAAGTGTTCTAAAAGCAGCTTACTGCAGGTTCTACTACATGTCCCTGTCCACTGTGAATGCCACTACCAGAACCGCCATCGCCATCACCACCACTGGCATCAGCCATGGGAGCTGATGAAGGCCCTGCTGTGGCAAACATGTCTATAATTTTAAAGTTTATAAAGTTATAAATTATAAAGTTTCTTTTTTGCACCTCCTTTGCGTTTTCTCTCCATCTCAGAAGATCCTAACAGAAAATGCTATGTTCATCCTACACTGCACTGCACACCAGGAGGGGGGAGGTGTTTCATGATATGACTGGGCCAGCCCTGTGTCAGTAAAGAAAAAAAAAACAATAGGCCGCAGACCAGTGTGATTCAAGGGCCAGTAATTAGGAAACAAAACTCTTGTGCTGACTTTGTTTTTTGTTTTGTAGAATGCATTACGCAGGCAGGACCAACACGACAGGGTTAAACAATGTGATTGGGTCAGCCCATTGTCAATTGGGACGCTGATCTACTTTTATGGGCCAGTCAGACCAATATATAATTTTTAAAAAAGTGTCAGGACTGTCAGGACTGTCAGCCCAAATAGTGTTTTGGCCCACCAGGAAAATGCCCCGTATGCCAGAATGTTACTCGTCAGTATGAGCTGCATTGATACATACCATCCCAGTAGTTCTTAATTAGATTCAGGTCTGGGAAATATAAGGGCCAGTCAGTGGCATCAATGCCTTCATCATCCAGGAAATGACTATGCACTCTGGCCACATGGGGTCGGGTATTGTTCATGATGAGGAACCCTGGGCACACTGCACCAGTACTTAACAGCAGTCAGGGTAACGTTGGCTACCACATGGACGTTTTTGCGACCCTCTGAGAACATACCTTCCCAAGCCATTACTGACCCTCCAGCAAACCGGGCATGATGAAGGATGTTGTAGGCAGCAAAACATTTACCACAGCATTTCCAGACTCTTTTACATCTGTCACATGTGTTCATGCTCTTAACATGCTCTCATCTGTGAAGAGAATGAGTTGCCAGTGCTAGACTTGCTAATTCCGGTGTTTCTCTGGCAAATGCCAGTTGAGTTGCATAGTACTGGGCTGTGAGCTCAGGTCCCACTAGAGGATGTTGGGATTCTGACAGTTTGGTCAGAAACATGCACACCAGTAGCCCCCTGGATGTTATTTAGTAAAGCTCTGGCCATGTCCAGCTATGTCCAGCTCTTCTTGTTTAGTGGCTGGTATGTCCTGGTATGTATTCCATGCTCTCGAGACAGTGCAATGGCATGTATGGAATGTGCTATCCTGAAAGAACTGGATTACCTGTACAACCTGAGTGGGCCTCATGTTGGCAGTAGCGAGAAAGACACTAGCAAATTGCAAAACTAGAGAGGAATCAGTCAGGAAGGATAAGGACATAGTACTTGTCTGTGGCTACCAAGATTCATATATGCAAATAGGCACATAATACGTGGCTTGTCTTGGTTCAATGGGATATATGTAGTCTTTAAAATTGGAGCCATATTATATAGCATGACAATGGATTTAAAGAGACTGCATTAAAGAAGAGCTTATAAGAAAAAAAATTGACCTAGATCAAGATACAGTGGGCTCAAGATTCGTCCCAAGCACTATTATCTTGAATTCTGGCACTTCAACATTCATATTTAATTGTGCCCTTTTTACAGTTGCCTCACTTAACAGCTTTAACTGCGGTCTACCTCATTTGAATTTCTCTGTAAATCAAAATGACTCCATTAGGTGTAATTTAGCAAGGTTTCAGATTCTTAAACTATGTTGCTTTTAGTCTACTTTGATCACTACCTGAATTTCCACTAAATCCCCAACACTCTCTTAGGTGGTTATTTGGAGCATCACTTCAGTTAAGTGTTGGTGTTTCTCTGTGCTGCGAGTCAGAAAGTGATGTATAAGCATCTTGTCAGAGCTGCTGACCGGTACACTCTACCTCTGAGGCACGGCTCACTCAAGAGGAACTGTGGAAAAGTGCATGTTGACTGTACTTGTGCATGATGGAAGGTGTTGACCCAAGATGATGGATGGCTGAGATTTTTGTTTTCCTTAATGTAAAGTGGGTATAGAAATGGCTGACTAATTCTAGCTGATTCTGAGTGCATTCTGATAAAAAAAAGACCTTGAAATGAGAATGTATATAAAATGTAAACTCTCCTTCTTAAATTCAAGAAAATGTACTTTCCTGTTAGCGATACTCTTTTTTGTTTCCTTTGGCTAATATGGAATTAAATAAATGGGGCAGATGAATTGTGTAGAAAGCTATTAAAGAGCCGCTATCAGCTGTAGAGAGTTCTGAGGGATGTCTTGTACTTTTAATGTTCAAAGTTCTTTTGAGATTTTAAGATGTATTTCTGTTGTACAAACTCACTCTTCTTGGGCACCAATTTGCTGTACATTTAAGATATATAACGGTTATCCAACATTATTTTCCAGGAGCTTCTATTGTCTAAGAAAAGATTAGATTAGATCAGTGATATTGAACTAAAATTGCAGAGTGCATAATGGTACCGTATTCTGTGTTTGGGGGCTTTCTTTCTATTAAAATTTTAAAAGGCTAAAGATAGCACCTATAAAGTAGTGCCCACTTTAGTCTGATAACGAAGGTAGCCACAATGGAAAGAGTTGTGCTTCCAAAACACAATTATTTATGTTAATTACTTGTGGTTTAATTCCTAGGGGGAAACCAACACTGCAAGTGCTATTTAGCTAAAAAGAGAATCAAAAAGCAAAGACATAAATAAATAGATATTCTACATTTTTCTCCCCTTAAACACAAATGCTATCTCTACAGCACTCATAATCATACAATATAGCCAATTTTTAGAATGCATAGAAAATTATTATTGTTATTATTATGGTTCTTGTTGTTGACTTTCTTCTAGTCATCTTATTATTTGCTTTTTAAGAACATTAAATACATGACACACTAACAGTCTCCTCTTTACCATGCCTCTCTGTCTGTCCAGACAACCTGTGTACCTATCTCAGGGTTTGCCACTTTGCTTGGGCGTCCCTGTAGGCATTTAGGTCACAGGGGATTCACTAAAAAAACTCTCTGCTCATTGCTACTCCCAGTATTGTGAACCCCAGGGGACGTTATGGGTGCAATTGGAGGAGAACCAAATAGGCTAACAGTGCTCTGAGAGGTGGCTCCAAGACCATCCATTCATCTTCCACTTTCCATTTGCTTATCAAAGAGGTGGGACTGGTCCCAGTTGGGTTCGGTCCCCACTGCAAGCAGCAGAGGGTTTTTTTTAAGGTTTCCTTTGTGGCACGATAAACCAAGAGCCTTTGCGGGTGGCACTGGAACATTTTACCTGCCCATGAGACTGTGGTCTGAAAGTCAATGTGATTTTTTTTTTCTTAGTACACAGCTCACACACACTTTGGAATACTTCAGACATAAAATTGGAGCTGTGATCACTGAACAAGGCATGGCAAGCACCACAGTGTAATTACCCACTCTGCACTGAATATATGAGCCAGTGCTACA
The DNA here is from genome assembly GCA_028565595.1 of Duopalatinus emarginatus. Classification (NCBI taxonomy): domain Eukaryota; kingdom Metazoa; phylum Chordata; class Actinopteri; order Siluriformes; family Pimelodidae; genus Duopalatinus; species Duopalatinus emarginatus. The sequence goes on along the minus strand of JAOVVF010000036.1, from coordinate 24,722,491 downwards.
GCTTGTTTGTTGACCCATTTTGTAAAATAATTTTGCACTACTGATATTTATCAGTTATTCTGTTCGATCGTGTTCAAGAGGTTTATTAAATGAATGGTGGTGCTTTCCATTGGTGTGTTGTATTGCAAGACATCCTAATTTAAGTGGTATCATTTATACTGAGCTTGAAGGAGGCATAGGGTAATCTCCAAATGTGTATAGCATTACGGTACACACTAAATGTTTATGGCAGCAATATCTGTGAGTACCGGTAATGCAAATCACCTTAGAACAATATTCCAAATGTACAGCATATTCCAATGAGTCTTGTATGCTTCAGTTGTTGGAATGCAGGATAACATTTTGGTAATGTCTAGGTCGGATTGACATAGGTAATCACCACCTATGGATTGTACTCTGACAGTAGTTTTCAAGCCAACAAATCAGCAGCCTCTCAGGTTCATATATGAATATATGAGTCAGTACAAGCTTCCATGGTTGGTTCTTACAGTGAAAGATCAGTCCAGGAGGTATTGCTTTAAATGTGGTGTCAATTCCACAACAGCGAGAACTGCAGCCATCTCATCATAACTAACTTAACTAACTTTCAGCATCTCCTCTTAGCTAGGAAATAATTTTATATAATCATATATATATATATATATATATATATATATATATATATATAGAGAGAGAGAGAGAGAGAGAGAGAGAGGAAGAGGAATGTGACAGCCGC
>JAOVVF010000036.1:24696027-24710590 GCA_028565595.1 Duopalatinus emarginatus | reverse complement strand
TAGATAGATAGATAGATAGATAGATAGATAGATAGATAGATAGATAGATAGATAGATAGATAGATAGATAGATCCCAAAGTTAAATTCATGAAAAACCTGTATTTTAAAAGACTTTTTAATGTTTGGATTACACTGGTTTACTTGGAGAGACTTACCTAAAGATCTTAATGAAGTTGTTGGTGTGTGTTGGTGAATAGCTGCAGGCACAGCTTTTAGATAAATTTTGTGTTTGACCAGGTTAGATGAGTTCTCATCGCCAGCTTTGCATTTCTTGTTACAATATTGCACAGGGTGTTGTCTGGGTCAAGTTTTGAAAAATGTAACCACACTTGCCACAACACTGACTGTCCTTTTAAACCAATGTGGAAAGAGTTCCATTCCAGTTTGCTCATCTGATTTTGAATTGTTTGGAGAACTTTCACAAAAATATATAAATAAAACATTTTTTCAGGTTCAGGAAACCAGAAAGTTTGTTCCCCACTTGAACTTAAATCTGTTGGTGTTTGGCAATTAATTTTGCACTCAGTATTACTCAGTAGTAACATAATTAGGTCAGTACCCTTATTAAATACAACCCCACTCCTGAGAATATAAAGCAAATTATGACAACTGCACTTTGCCAAGAATCATATAGTGGATCAATAAGGTGCCTTGGCTGTTTTGCTGCTAGTTATCCAAAGAAAAGGAAAAAACTCAGAAAAGATCGACAGCATTCTGAGTTCTGGTAAGTACAAGGATGACCCCAAACATGCATCCAAATGAATGCTCTTCAAATACCATTTGTCCAGATTTAAACCTTACATTAGCAACATTATGCATAGTCTAAATTGAATGAGGCAGCTCGCATATGCAAAGGAAGATTGAAATGCTCTAAATGGAGGAGTGGCACAAGACTTTTCTTTTCCAGCATTATAGGAAAAAAATACGGTAATTTTTTCTAGGTAAGAGCTTACTAAATCTTAATTGTGGTGGCCCCAAAGCATTTTGAAACCAGTGTTGTGCAGAAAAATGCATTACTTAAAAGTGCATTAGGTAGGAACTGTAAGGCAAGTCTCTTTTTTTTTTTTCAAAATTAGTCCTCTAACAGTTAGGTAGGTTTGACATCTGAATGTTTCCCATGTTCATTAAGCTCTGCCCTGAGGATCTACAGTGGCCTGTAGAGTAGAGTGACTATAAAGTGATAGACAGATATGTGCTACATGGGTCATTTTATTTTGTATATTAATTTAGACTATTTTCGTCCCTGACAGAGGCCACTAATTCTAAAGTCGACTAAATGCAGTGTGGTAATGTTGCATTTAGATGCTGAAGTTATAAGGTTAACATTCATTTAAACACCACTTGGACGAGTAGCAGTAGCTGTAACACTACTCATCAAAGAAATGCAGTATGTTTTGGGGGTTTTTAATTCGCAGCATGTATTGAATCTCTGACTTGTGGTTAGATGCTACCGTTTTAAGTGTTTTTAAGTGGCAAGAGATTTCAGTTTTTCAATTGAAACGTCTACTTTGCTTCTGTCCTTTGAGCAAAGTGAGGTGGTGGTTGTGCATTTGTATTGCACCTTTGACTGTTGTGGAAGGAGAATGCGAGTCAGGCAGAGCTGAACAGCAGGAGCAACGGCACACATAATGGTTTGCTCTGGGTCAACTTCCTGATATTCTACAGCACATCATCATGAGTGGAAGTGAAAAAGGAAGGCTCATCAAAGCCCATTATTTATACATCAAACGGCACATTCCTAGAAATGCAACTAAGGAATGTGATTATTTTGTATTTTCATTATTTGTAATAATATGTGTCCATATTGTGTTTAAGAGAGAGAGAGAAAGAGAGAGAGAGAGAGAGAGAGAGAGTTAGATTCTTATATGAGCTAATGTGTGCCCAGTACATTTACCTCTGCCCTTCACAGTTCATTTCATTCCCCATCTGTTTCTCATCCTGAGACTCTGAGCTCAGGACTGATTATTTTCGATGACAAAGTGAAAGACACTCTTAATTCACACCACCTCTTCCCCACTGAGAATCATTATCTGAACCTGCATGATAATCCAAAAAGGTCAGACAGATTCCATCAGATTGACACAACACTCACTAAATCGCTAAGATTAATCTCCTTGCTCCATTGTCACCCAGACCTCCTGGTTGAGGTCTCCTTTGTCAACTGTCTCTTTTACAGCCCCTTGCTGATGAGATGAGTTAAAATACACTTCCACAACACATGCTTTTACATCAACAGCAACAACCCTTACCAAGTAGTATTTATAATTGTATATTTTACATTTTGATAGTAATAAGAGTTCTATACTGTAAGTATGTATGTAAAGTGCTGTTACAGGAAAATTAACAATGAAGTGGTGTGATGTGGACTGATGCAAAGGTAAGTCATTTTAGCAATCAAAAGCTGATCATTTACCAGTAACAATGTGTACAGAAGTGTTTTATTACTCTTATACCACAGAACTGTTCATTACTATCATTAATTACTAATAAATATCAGCTTCAGAATTTAACTCCAGACTGTTACAAAGATATACTACAGAGCCACTTCCCATGTTGGTTCACCTTTTGCTAATGTAATAATCGCCAGTCATTTGGGAAAGCATTAGTGAGGTTGGGCACTGATTTTGATTGAGAAGGCCTGTACTGCATTCCAAGTGTTCAGTGGGACTGAAGTCGGGGTGATGGGCAGTCCATTTGAACGCACAATGGCATTGCTATGTTAAAACAGCTTTGGTACACTTGTAAGTTAAGGTGAATCTTATTTATTGTCTGTTACTGAGTCTACTACTTGCTTAAAATCTACAATGCTGGTCTTGTATAAAGTATTTGGGATTGCATTCACATGTATTATTGATAACAGCTCAGGGCTTTGAACCAGATTTTAGCAGTTACAGACCACTCGTCTACAGCCAGCACTATCAATGGTCCACTAGCCTTCCAGCCAGAAGCGAGCAGTTACACTACCACTGGAGCTCAAACTGTGGAAAAGAGTTGCCAAGGAGTTGCATGCACCAGACTGAGAACGCATCCCTTCATACCCCTCTTCCCTCCATTATGGTGAATGTTCACTCCCTTCAGAACAGAATGGATTTGCTGCATGCTACATCCTTAGTGGAGAGGACCTTCAAAGATGACTGTATGTTTGTCCTGACTCTGATGAGGCCAGCCAAGATCCTGAGGTCAGCTGACCATTTTCCATCATAACAGCTGACAGGATTAGCAAATTGGGCAGGGAGATGGATGGTGGGTTCTGCATATGTATCAAAAGCAGGTGATGTAATAAAATCAATGCCCACAGCAGTCTGTACACCAGACATGGAGATGTTTGGAGATCTTTTACCTGTCGGGAATTTCTCACTGTGCTCATCAGCTGTGTTTACATCCCACTCAGTGTGAACTCCGAGTTAAAAGCAGAAGTAGTAGCCGAGTGCACAAACATCCTAAAGCCTTGGCATATATTCTAAATAATTATAACAACTACAGACTCTATTATGTTTTTTCCACCAGTATGTAGATGTCTCCAAAAGGAAGGAGGTGTTATGGCCAGATAACTCTGGTCTTAAGCCAGGTACTTTGCTTCATCCTCCAGTTGACTTCCCAAACCTTGATTTTCCTGCTCCCTCATTACAAACTGGAACTGAAATGCATCAATCACAAATCCATAGCACACCCACTGGGTGGATCTGGATGAGTTATTCTGCATCACCACCATTATCACAAATATTTTTTATAAAATAACCAAACTCCAAACCCTGGATCACCTCCCATTTTAAGCAGAGTCTGAAAGAGAAGGAGAAGCATAAGCCTTCCCTTAAATCAGTCAAGAGATTGAGAATGACATTATCAAAACTCAAATATAAGGAGAACCAAGAACAGTTTAGCAACATGATCACAGAAAAAATCTACCTACAACCACAACAATCACTCTGCGGCCTTGAAGAACCTGCTGAGAGCCGTCCTCTTTCAAGAACCCACATATCCCTTCTCACACTGGAGGATGTCTGACAGCAAGGTGTAAACCTGGCAAGGCACCAAGGCCAGATGGCTTCCTGGGGAGGGTGCTCAAGCTCTGTGCTATACAGTTCTCTCCCCCATCTTTTACTCCAGCTTCTATGAAACAGACAGAACAGCCTCAATACCCACCCTCTGGAAAACATCAAACAATACCCAAGAAACCCCATCTTTCAGAACCAACTAATTCTTACCAGTTTTATGTACAACAACAATCATGAAATGCATGAAGAACCTGATCCTACATCACATGAGGGATAGTGGCATCTGTGGCATGTCTTCTTCACAACAGTGAGTACTTTGATCCTCAGGGTCATAGAGCAAATATTCAATGAAGAATTTTGAAGGCCAAACTAAAGAAAGGCAGTTGAACAGTAGATGAACATAGGCCAGACATGCCTAACTGATGGGCAAACACTGTGCCAAATTATGGGGCGATGGCCTCAGTTGCCCTCTGGCAACTCGAAGGTAGCTGGATCCCCTAACCCAGAATGGCGGAGAAAGACACTGAAAGTGCCCAGCGCAATAATGCAAAACAAGCAGAAGAAGCTGGTGCTAGGAAGAGTACTCTCTTCTTTGTTAAGGACAGGGCACCCAGGAATTTAGGGGACTATGTATCAGTTTTCTTCATTGATTCTAGCTCCACTTTCAACACAGTTCAAATACACCAGTTGATTAGGAAACATCACCACCTCACCAAACACATGCAAGTCTCGAATAAACCACACCTCCATCCATGTATAGTCATTTAAACAAGTCAGCAGTGTTAAATATCATTGACAACAAACTCCATGCAATACAAAAGCTGAGAACTCTGTTGCTTTATAAACATATAATTCAACCCTTATATATACTGTTCTCTCATTTATAATTTTCATAAACATAACCATTACTAACAAAACCAAACTCATCAAAATTACACATGCTTCCAAAATTATAAGCCTCCTGTGGTATTGTAACTGCACACCTGATGAGATGATATTTCATTTGATAAAAAGAAAAATGATACATGATTGGTAAAGTAAAAAAAAAAAACATCAAGCAAAAGCAAGCTTCTGCCTAGTCAGAATTCTTCAGGCTAAACAAGCAACATTGCTGAAAGCTGTAGTGCAAATATCTCAGCATGCCTCTCTTATTCACTGTCCCTCTGTCTACATAAAAGATTTACATATTTCTGATATTTAGCTTTTTGTGTGTTTGGATTACTTTAAGCATGTATTTCTCATTGATTTCTCTTCCTTATCCAGTATCTTATCAAAGCAGGCTGTGAGTAAAAGGCCTGTGAGAAAAAAAAGGGCTTTGAACATACCTGAAAAGACTCTGGTTGTATCATTTCACATTTAAGCTACTGATTATTTTCTTTTTGAAATTACTAGGAACTCGGACTAGAATGTACTTTTTAAATCACAGTCAGATCAAGTTGCACTGAATGTTGATTTTAGTTAAGAAATCTTTCTAATTAAAGCATCTGTAGGGTGTATATACAGTATTTTTGACACTTTAATTGTGTGTACCTTGTGTAAGGCTGAAGCTAAATTTATCCATTCTGTTATTTTTTCATTTAGCAAATAGCCAATAAAGGTATGTACAGGAATATTTGTCTATGTACAACTAATATAAACTAATAATTCATTTGGATAGGCAAACCGCAGTGTAGGTCTACTTCTAACCTTCCACCATGAAGAAAAATACCCTGAAGAAAATAAATCACTTGGTAAAAACATTAATTTGCTTTGCAAACCTCTAAACATATGGAGCATCTTTGTATTGATAGTTGATTGCAAATAATATACTCATTAAAACACAGACGCAGGTGTCGCAGGTATATCTTCAAGGAAACTGCATGTCAGGTTATTTTTTTACAGTCTGATGCGTTTGTTCATAAGTTGAAATATGTGCACAGGTCTGTTGCAACCTACATAAATTATGACCTGAGGCATTCAGCCATTTGCATACAGGTAATGAAATACTCAAATGTGCCAGAGCACTTCGTAGACAGAGCGGCTGAGTCAGTAATGATGACATAAAGCCCGAAGAGGAACCAAGGTGATTAATGGGAAGCGAATAAGTGTCGCAGCAACCTTACACACCCAACCAGCCAGGAAACTGGGCCAGACTCACAGGTTAACACTGCCAAGCCTCTCAGCACAGAACACTTCTGCCTTTGAGTTCCTAAAGTGAGCTACAATAAGTGAGATCAAGGAGAGAAATCAAACATTTTTGCTGCCTTTCATAAGACCATCACTGCCCTCATTTTTCATATTTGCTGAGTTCTGATTTGCCTTTAGAAAAAGACATAAAGTGCATATACTCAGACCTTCGAGCCAAAAACTCATAGTAAACCCTTTGCATCACACAGCCAGATTATATAGGGAAGTTATCTGGGTGGTTTGTAAATGTTTCTGTATTTAAAAATGAATAATTTTGGCATAATAATTTTATTGTGTTATAATTCTGTTAAGTAAATGATTTATTTTGCTAATTTCTTTAACATGTTTGATCGATTGATCTTTTAATTATTCAAGAGGTAACTCTTTACAAGCTCTCGAGCCCTCTATTCGAGTCCTCAAGCTACATTTTACCTAGGATCAAATGTTGCCTTTGTAAAGGAATTTATACTAGCATAAGATACATGCTACAATGATCAGCCTTAACAATGAAATTGTGATTATGATTAAACAGCTGCCAAAGCAGACCTGAACCATTGATGCATGCAATCTACAAGACCTCTGAACAAGACCTAGTAACAGATCCTTCTGTGGATCTTTAGTAGGACCAGACTGGATAGCCCTTGACCCCCCCTCCCCCATCCTCTCCCAAGAACAACAATAAGCCATTGGACCTTATGACCATGTTGCCAGTTTAGTGTTTGCTCTATCTTGGACCACTTTTGGTAGGTACTAACCACTGCATACCTGGAACACGGCACATGATCTGCTGTTTTGGAGATGCTCTGACTCAGTCGTCAAGCCATCACAAATCGGTCCTTCATCAACTCAAGAACTGACAAGTGCACTTGCTGCTTAATATATACTAGATCCACTGTATTTACATTTAATATTCGGATTTCTGGTGTTATATATTAGTGAATATGTGAGTAAATTTGCTCCTGGAATATGTTAATTAAATATGAATTTGCTATGGTCCGAACCACTGCTATGTAAATGTTCACACAGTGTAAAGAAAAGCTAAAGATGGAAAATGACAGTTTATGAAAGGGTACACTTTTCTGGTGTCAGAAAATAAAATCTGGCCTCCTCTAATGTCAGGCACAAATCATTATCTTTATGTTATTAATTATTAAACACTAACTCATCATGGCATAAACAACAAGTCTGCATACTAACTGAATACCAACCAAATACCAGTCCAATGTTATGGACTGTAATTGTGAACCAATCAGTCACATTATCTTTATTATGATGGCCTATGGCCTATGGTCATCATAGAAAATGTAATGCTCGCTGTGCACAGTGCAATCCTATATTATGCACACTGCAGTCTGCATGAGCCAAAGGCAAGATATCCCATATTATTTGGATTTTTGCCGGAAGGAAGAAAAGTTATTAACACAAACAGTTCTGCATGATGGTTTGTGTCAGTCAGCCAGGGTGTCACGACACAGAAAGCAGAAAACAATAATTTAAGCAAAACAACAAACGTAGATATGGATTCCACATACAACACATTTTAGGTAAAACACACATTTAGGTAAAAAGGATAAATACAGTACATGCTATTAAAATAAAATATACTGCAAACTTGTATATACTGTCAATAACTTTCAGTATATTAAATAAAATAAATTATCAGGTTTGAAAATTGTGCATGAGACAGAGATAGATAGATAGATAGATAGATAGATAGATAGATAGATAGATAGATAGATAGATAGATAGATAGATAGATAGAAAGTCCATTATGAAAGGTTTCATGTACTAGAACCGCTACCCTTAGGGTAAAAAAAGAATAATACTAAAAATTACAAAGCAAAAATAAAATATATTTTAGAGGAAGGAAAACCTGTATAATAATAATAATAATAAGAAGAAGAAGAAGAAGAAGAAGAAGAAGAAGAAATAAAAATAATAATGTCTTTAAATAATTAAATAATAATTATCTTTTGAATATGGGGTATATTTACATATTTTTCATGCAGTATATTTACATATACTTTTTTTCCAGGAGGTTATGCATGTTCAGGTGTTTTATTACAGCTGTTTTGAATGAATACATGGCGGAAAGTTTATGTGTTATAGTAAGTCTAAAACTGAAGAACAGAAAGAATTAAATGTAAACCAATTAAAACTGTAAGATACTAATTCTGTTCTGGCTATTTGTAATACATGCGTTGTGTCAGGCTGAAACAGATTTAATTCTGTTAGCATAGTAACATTTACTTATCTACAAAAATACTTTTATTTCTCCTTGTGTAAACATTAAATAAAATTGGAGTTAATGTCGCTAACTTTATTTATTTATTTATTTATTTATTTATTTATTTATATTAGTGGATGCAGCAGATAGCAAAACGAATGGTCTAATCACATAACAGTTTCCCAAGACAAAAGCTTTTATCTGCTAGATTTAAAGGCCAGAAAGCAAAGAGGCTAGGGCTAAGCAGCTTATAGGCACTGCTGGCTGTGTTGATTAGACAGGAATTAATTTTCACTGGGCAGTAGGTCTCAGCAGAACATTTTACCAGTTTACTTCTTTTAGACTGTCGTAAATCCACAGATGGTAATTTAGCGTGTTAGCTCCTGTAGCCATCCTGTCGCATACTGTATATTACTGCAGCCATTCACTGGAGGCAGCAGTCTTAAACCCCCAGCTCATCCTGAGTGTCTCATTGGCTGCTAGCATGCAAATGGGGCCAGATGGCAGGAGGCCCCTGCTGAGGCATTGTCAGGTGAGCACTGGAATTCTCAATGAGGTGGTGGAGAAGCACTGGAAACAGAAGACGACAGGTACTACTTCTGCACAACTGAGCAGCCATGATAGGTAGAAAGAAAGTCCTGCTGGCAGAGAGGATTTAAAGCTCTAGGATGGTGCAGTATGCATCTCCCTCTATTTGGTTTTACTGCAGAACTAACAGGGGATGACCAGAGGAGCTGTTGCCGTGGGGCCTTACCAAAGAAATGATGGAAATACCTGTGATTTACAGACCACAGAAAGTTAAAGACTGCATTCAGTCTTACATATCTGTAATAGCAAATAGTCACTCCTGTGTATGATATTCCTAAGTATATAAATTACATTCATATCTAAACCAATAGTCTACTGTGCTTGGCACTTAAAAACTCTGATTTTTATGTAGCATAATCAAAATGCACCTATAAGTTTCTTACTCAGTAATTAAAAAAATGATTACCTCAACAAACTATTATTGTTGACTATCACTGCCATAATTATTAAGACCTGGGTCACATAGGACTATGGTAGTATGGTAGCCCAGATTCAGTGGTTAATTTGTGATTCAGGAGGTTGCAGAGATATATATTCTTTTATGAAACCTTAAGTACTGTATATGCTTTATTATATGGCATTCTTAACATTATTATGGAAATATTACTAAAACACATAATTGTTTTTTTTTTGTTTTGGAGTGCTTCATTCTATGATTGCCCTTGTATGATTGCATCTATGATTCAAATCCATCCATATAGCCCTTAACCCTGACCCCCATTTGAGAAAAGCACTACAACAAGATGGTACCACTAAGGGAATTGTATTCTCAAGGTTATGAACCAGAGTGGACTTTGGTATATGGTAGTAATGCCAAGTGGCATTTCTCTTCCCAAGTGGCAGCCAATAGCCAAAAAAGCAGCCAAAAAAGAAAAAATGAAATAAAAAATTAATTGCAAAACCACTGGTTTAAGTGCCTCCCCTGGCTACCAAGTTAGTCATGGAATATTCATTATTCAGGACTATATTGAACAAAGGTGACTGCCCTTACATCTACTGACCCTGAAATTAATCGAGAGGATTTCAAAGGCCACTGAGGCAGATCCCCTGATATAGCCATCCACTTTATCTTAGCCAGCAGTGAAAACCTGCAGCACAGACAATGATGTAGTGTCTGGGCTCAGAGAGAAGGTCAAAGCTCTATATCACTGCAGAAGACCCCCCTCCTGCAAATACCTTACAGCTTTAGCTCTGGGTTCATCCTCGTGAACTATGTCCAAACAGAAGTGATGATGTAGGATCAATGTTGTAAAAAAAATAATAAAAGGTCCAGAAACAGTAATACTCCTTTTAAAATAGCTATAAATACAAGTCCAGACCACCTAGAACACATGTTTCTTTTGAGTCTGCCATATTTTATTCTGTCCAAAAGCGCAGTGTTTTATACAGCTGTATCATATTCAGTATATTGATTTCACAGTTAGTCCACTGGAGAAGTGATCAATTTTAGACACCAAAATCTATGAGAGTCTAAACTGTTTTTTTTTTATTATTATACATTTACAACAAAAAAAGATTTGCTCCGTATTGCTCCTCTTGATTTTTTTACCCAGTTACTATCACAAAGATAACAGCAAAGATAGCCTTCGTCAAGAATACCTAATCTTAATTTCTGTTATATAATATATCCATTCATCTTCATTAACTATTTTATTCTGGTCAGGAGTGAGGGAGGAATGCCCCCGGGGTGGGTTATCTGGCCATTGCAGTTCAGCATGCACACAACTTATTCACGCACCGATTTACACCTAGTATAAGTGCAGTACATACAGGCAGTGGCTGACGAACAGGGTCATATTATTATTTGAACTGAATCTGGTAGGAATTGTAATATTAACAGTGATTGAATTTAAATGTGATCATTCTGTGGTCCCTGAATCTCCAACTCAGCTAAGTTTAAGTCTTTAGTTCTACAGATTTCAGCTAAGAAGACAGCTTTTCTCTTTCTGTTTCTTTAGAAATCTTTTTCTATCATGCATCATACATGCCATGTAACACCTTTCATCTACCCCAATGTACTCTTGAGAATTTTTTACCCTGTTTGAAAAGAAATCAATTAGGTGTTTGGGTATGGCTTTAAAACTGATTTAGTAGGTTAGACCCCTTATAAAAAATGTAGGTACAGCTGGGGAGTATGAGGAAAATTGCATTTTTCACTGAGATTAGGTGAAATATTCAATACAGTACAATATTGTCATGAACTGAAGGCAAAGGTGGCTGCAAGTGCAGATAATTTATTAGGTAAAAAAAAAAAAAGTGCTGTGAAAACAAGAACCATGAACATGATTTACCATAAACATGATCTGTATACAGACTTGACAATAAAGATTTGACAATGAAACACTGAAAAGCTACTCAGCTGGGGTAGTTTTTAGTGACATGTAGGGGATGTTGGTTAGTGTAGTTCTGCACCCCTTTAAAATCTGTCTACACAAATGTAAGAGTACAATGTTTACATTTATATCAAAAATGGAAATACTGCTGCTTAACACAATGTCTTTCTTTACATTTATTGTATATTGTATATTGCGTCATTGCACATGATACTGCACATGTGCACTTTACGTTCCATTGTGTAGTTTATTGTTCTATGAAGCACCTTGTTCCTGGAGGAACGTTGTTTCGTTTCACTATGTACTGTACAATACTGTATATGGTTGAAATGACAATAAAACTACTTGACTTGACTTGACTTGATATCATAATCAATTAGACTTCCATATTACTAACGTGAGGACCAAACCTCAGATTTCTTTGACTTAAGAAGTTCTGACTGTCTGTTGTAGAATGTAGAATGTAGTTTTCTAGCCTAACACATATAAATACAAATGTCTTGTGAAATTAACCTGGATCTGGAGGCATTACCTCAAGTGACTTGAGTGTCTTGACTATTTATTTTAAATAAAGAACATTTATAGATATATTCATACTTTGTCAGAGATTAATTAAAAGCACAGGTCAGTGTGTGCTGCCTTTCAGAATTGAAACCATACGTTACACAATACACATATATTTACTCACACAGTCTCTTTATATCTCACTTGAGATATACTTTCATACTGTTGGTTAAAAGTTGTCATTTGAAACTTCATTTTTATCATGAATGCTGCTAAAAAAGGAAACTGATCATTTATAGTCACAAATGAGAAAAAATACACTTTCACAAATTCATTTACACCTGCAATTTTATTATTTCATTCAATATTTAAGTCTCTTATCCTACTACTGGGTCATGGCGGGTGCTGGAGTCTATCCCAGCACTCATTAATCATATGCTGGTCAGGTCACCAGTGCAAAGCTGGTCAGACACACAGACAGACACAGTCACACACACATCTAAGTACATGGCTGTAGGAGACTTGAAAACCAATAGGAAACCACACAAATGAAATGAGAATGTGCAAAACACCATACAGACATGGACTCCAGGTCAGGATCAAACTGGGGACACTGGAGCCCTAAATCAACACGTGAAAATCTTATATAACTGCTTTCTGATTTCTCCCTGTTGTTCACCAGAATGGCTAGACTACGGCAATCAGTCTGAAATGTTTCACCTGTCATGGCTATTTGACACACTGTTTACTTTACCCAAAGTCACTTTGATCAGAGCTGACAAAGTTTTTCTCATTCGTCTTTCATTCTGTAGTTACCATCCATACCTCTGTCCAAAGTCATGCATGGTCATAGTGCTGTGATTACCATAAGCAATCATTTATTTTAGTGTCGGTATCACCTAATAATTTTGGGTGTCAGTAGCACTGATACATGTTTTTTAAATTTGAGTAATATGTTTACTATTTAAAGGGTTGTGTGCAGTTGTGAAGGTATCCTTATGAGTAGGCAAAAAACACAGTATATACTGTATGTGTCAGCATTGACAGTGACTATGATTACAAAGGTTGTTCAGGATATAATTTTGCTATCACTACAAACATAGAATGAACATAATCTAAAATCTTCCCTGTCAATTATGAAACATGTTTCAATTGTTATTTAACTGGAAATGTTATTATTCATAAATAACAGCTTATGAAATGACAAATGCAAACAAGTCCTTAAGTTAAAACTGCATTCTGTTAAAAAGCCATCTAAACATTTTACATAGCCTACTCACTTAAAAACAAGGGTACATTAAAACATGTTTAAAACATTCTTTATTGTTCAGTACATCCTAGAGACACAAAGTATTTTTGTGACACCATTAACATTGTATCACAAACATGTTGGCCAGGATTGAATTTGACTTAATCAGGACATATTTTAAGCTTTCAGAACAGAAATTCAGTATTCAGACAGAAATATTAATACAGATTCAGAACAGAAATATTCAAATGGGACAAATTCATTTTCAGTAATATCAGCATGTACTTTTTATGCTTTTTGGTATCAGGTTCAAATTCTGGTGCATCTTATGTATCCCAGTACAACTTACTCTTTGAACTTGTTTTATTGATTACTTAAAAATTCATATAAGTAAGTCTTTTTATGTCAAATAAGGCCATTTATCAGAAACTAAGGTTTTTCTAGCTATACAGTGTGAAAGTATATTTAATGTATAAGCATAATATACTATGTATATAATAACTATAATTGTTATTATTATTATTAGTAGTAGTAGTAATAATAATAATAATAATAATAATAATACATTCATTACTTAATTCGACCTCCAAACGAATCATTCGAAGTCTTACATTACTTTCACCCAGAAGTTTTGACTGACAGAATGTGCAGTGACCTTTAGAGAAAGACTCCCTAATGATCCTGCAGGATAGAATTCACTTGCAGGATAGAAACATTTCTTTTTCAGAGTGAACTGAGATAACAAGGTCTTGACTTCAGCACCAGTGGCTGAAATGTGGAGATTTTCCTCTCAATCTTGTAGTTCGTCTATGGCCTCTGATTTCCTGAGCAGCAGGTTGAGGCACCCTGAAGCTTCTGACCTTTCTTTCACATGGTTGCTATGATACTCTAGAAGTGTGGATTTGCCAAACCACTCTCTAACCTAGCTTTGACTTTTGTGCTTTTATCTGCAACTTTAGATAATTTGTAAATTTAAAGGAGCATACGTCACTCTTCAACCCCTTTTGTAGCCCAATTAAAATTTTTATTTTAAGCCCGGGATAGCTGCTGCTTTCTGATACACACCTACAAGACCTGATTGATTGATGACTTGTTCTACAGTGGAGTAATCACACATGTTGGTCTGAAAAATCACAGTTATGCTCCTCTGTTGCATACTCTTATTATTTGCGAATTTTTTTGTTTGTGGTTCATCTAATGTTCAACACAGTGCTGTTGGACCTTTACTTGTTCTTGTGATTCCTAGATTCAAATTTGATTTCCCGCTTTCATCTCCGGCTTTCTCCCACTGCCATGCCATGAAGTTGTTAGGGTTTGGTGTTTTGGACTCTTGACTCCGCCCTGCTGGCTGGCTGTTGTATTGCCAGTGTTTTTTCTTGACAGCTCTTTGTTTTGATTTCTTTTGTTTTCATGGGTCACCACGCCCCCTTGCCACACCTGTTTCCCCTCATTGATGCAATTAGTGTCTGAAGCTGCCTATTGGCCCTTGTGTGTGCCGGT
>JAOVVF010000036.1:24678329-24690461 GCA_028565595.1 Duopalatinus emarginatus | reverse complement strand
ACTTTTTTATTATTTCCATTGGCTATGTATTACAACATTAACAATGTAATCCAATGTCTAATAATATAAAATATGCACTGTATATACAGAACAATGTTGTATGTTATTTTTTCCAGGGGTGTTTTTTCAAGTGCACATGTGAAAGAGCATGTGCAATAATGCGAGACAAATTTACAATCAATTGGGGGGATGGAGGGGTTTACAATACATACAGGAGGGGAAATCACATGGAATTCACATGGCTATGGCTATAACATAACATTACTTTTTAACATGTTGAACTGTAAGCTTATGACAATAATTTGTTACATCATAATAGTAATCTATGATCACATCTAAAAACACCATGTGTAGCATTCCTATGTGAATTATTGCCATGATAATTCTAGTTCATGAACATTGTGTGACCTGAAATCTGTTCAATGAAGACAGCAAGCAACACCAACCTGAAGGTCAATAGATCACTTTCAGTGTTCCATTTATTTGTGCAATTTAAACAATACTATTATGTGCCATGCCACCTCTGACATTTCTTGAGAAATTATTTTTCTTCATGAGGATTTATGTTGTTTTTGTTGAGTGGTGGTTGAAGACACGGTCATAGGTCCTGTTGTGAACGCCATCTGTAGTGGCTGCTCTGCACTAATAAAGTTATTATATAGTGCAGAGCCTTAGATCACTCCTGGGAGAGGTGCTGATTTGGCTATGGATTGCATGACAAACCTGGAGAAAATGGTGGATCTGCAGCAGGAGACGCTGTCAGGCCAAGACACTAATGAGCGCTGGGGCATAAACGGGGTAGTGTAGCAGTGTGGAGAGGAAGACGATGAGAGGCTCTCTATGCCTCTGTATCACCATGCATCCATGCCCTCATCAGCTCCTCTACTCATATCTTTTAATAGCGCAATGAATCATGACATTTTCAGATGACGTGAGCACAGAATGAGCACAATGAAGAGGGACAGAAGAGGAGGCCAGCAGCAGAAGATGGTCAGTGTGTTCTGCATTGTTGAATATCATTCACCTGCCTGAGCAAGCAAGACCAGGCTCTGAAAATTCATACAATGCCATATTTGTTGGAAAAATTATTAAAAAGTAGCCCAGGAATATTTTTGATTATTTATGTTATTTTATGTTATACCATGAAATCCACTTAGTGTATGATTCAGGTAGAACAGCCTAGTGAAATAGCAGTATAGTTTACACTGATTTGTGCAAACAAATTAAGTTTGTATTACCATCTTCACTATATTTGTGTTGTACTGAAAACCTTTGGAAAATATTACTGGTTGATGGGCAAAAGATTTGCATGATCCTGTCTTCATGAACTCTCTTCATCTCTATACTGGGGAACTGATGAGAAGGTCCTGACTATCATTTAAAATACTGTGCAAAAGTCTGACATCCTAACATTTTCTCATCAGTTCTGCCTCGTTCATGAGATGTCTTTTGCATTTGTGACAGTACTTTTAGTTTTTCCAGTTATTAAATGCCAACAAACCCCTAAATGTTACAGAACAACAAAAATAAATAAATAAATAAATAAATAAATAAATAAATAAATAAATAAATGAAATTAAATATAGACTGTCTGCATAAGACATTTAGCTTACTTGTTACAATGAATATTTTTGTTGCTCTTATTACAGTTTCTCTGAGAATGCTCTGATGCAGTTCTTATTAAATTCATTAAATATGAATGAATCCTGCAAATATGAGAAAAGCTTATTTGCTGATTGCAATACATTTATGTACTTATTATACATTTTGCTTACACACTGATAAAAAACACAAAAGTGATTATTTGGTCCCAGGCATTTACACAAAAAAGATTATGCAGAATTTTAAGTAGCACACCTTATACACACAGGATTGTGAAGCCTTCTGTAAATTACATTTCCATATTTTTTTATTTGATATGCAAATACTACATAGACTTTTATTTACCTATTTTTTAAATAATCTTTAATTAAATATTTTTTTAATTAAATAAGTAATATTTCCATTTTAAAATATGCACACAATATAGTTAAAAAGCTTTATGTTATCTCAGCTTTGTTTTTGTTTAATGACACCATTGACTTTCCTCTGTGCTAATAAATCAATAAAGGTCAGGTCTTGAGAGCTAAAGGCTAGAAGAGTCAAATAAGCCTCTGCTATGTAGACTAATGAAATGTAATAAGATGCCATCAGAGGTCAAAACTGTTTTCCACAAATAAATAAATATTCATCAGTTTGACCCCAAAATTGGGTAAGGATTAATTGAACCATTAATTGTGTGATTTGAATTTAATTTTAAGTCTGTGAGCTCAGATGTCCAAGAGTACTCATCTGTACTTAGTGCATAAAACATGTTAGCTGCAAAGTTGAAGTGTTCATCCTCTTGGAAGCATTGGTGTTTGTCACTATTTGTAATGAATGCGTAAACTCAAGTCAAAAGCACAGGTCACTCTATTTTTGTGTGTGTGTAATGTGTGTGTGTGTGTGTGAGAGAGAGAGAGAGAGAGAGAGAGAGAGAGAGAGAGAGAGAGAGTGTGTGAGAGAGAGAGAGAGAGCGTCACCCAGGAAAAGTTCAAAATTTCATTCAGCTGAATCTATCGAATTTTTAGGATCTTGAGTGTGACCCAGTTTCCTGGTTGGTGCAATGTGTAAAAGTTACTTTGACTCTTATTCACTCCCCATTAATCACCTCAGTTCATCTAAGGGCTTTGTGTCATCATTACTGACTCACCCACTTTGTCTACGAGCGCTTTGGCTCATCTGAAATGCTTTAGCTCTGCACTGTAAAGAGTTGTATGGGGTAAAGATGACCTTTTATAATGACAGTAAGTGTCTTTGGTGGTGATTAATAAATATGGATGTTGTACGTGCAATCATAGGAATGACATAATATATACCTTAATGAGAAAAACAACTCATTATTAATACATTAATATTAAGCATCATCATTCATGAAGACTAACAAGATGATGTTTTTATATATCAGCCTGTAGACCTAAGGGAACATATCCAACTAAGGCATTTTGGTTCCACTTTGCCAACGGCCCAAACTGATTTATTTCCTTCTTGGTGATAAGTAAGGAACTCCTCTGTTAATTTTACCCCCTTTCCAAATTGATTAGTGGATCAAAAGGCTAATTCAATCCTCAAGCAGCTGCAGTTAGACAGATATTCCCAGCGAGCTTCAGGGAACTCATCCATAAAACGCGTGTGTCAGTCACAGCACTCAGTAACTCCCTGTGCTCTTACACACAGACCATCCTGTGATAACCATTCCAGGCACGTTGCCTACAGCCAGCCCTCCAAGTGTTTGCTTTAGCAGTAATTAAGCAGTGTTTGATGGATAACCATGTTGAAAAGTAATAAGTTAAGGTAATACTAATTTAATTAGATTTTAAATCAAGAGGAGTGTTGTCAGTATCATAGATTAAATATTAGAGCTGACATCCAAACACACAAGCTGGCCTACATACACAATGTGTGAACTTGTATTTTTATGCAGTGTTATTGTCAATCCATTACAAGAGTATTTCAGGCACAACCCAAAGACACACAATACAAAAAATGGTGCATACTGTATGTTGTTAATTGGGAAGAAACATATTTTGCACTTAAATATTTGCTATATAGAGACTAACTGAAAAGCTACAAGGATACTTGAGGTTTGTGGGAAACCATTACAAATGCAAATTCCAGCTAAGAGCCCTGGAGCAATGTTGAAAGGTCTTCTTTAGGAATTAATTACAGCCTGCTTTGATTACCTTTAAATGGGCAGACTGAAATAAAAACTCATAAATTATTCAAATCAACAAAAAATGCAGAAAGTGCTTCCTTATCAAGCTTTCAGAGTGCAGTCTAAGTAAGTAGTCTAAGTAAATTCAGCTTTCATCCCAAATGTTAAGCTCATGAGGGTCATAGTAATGTATTTTAAGTGGGTTTTTCTTTTAAATGTGTAGTCTTCAATCACTGTCACCAAAATTACAGATTCCCAGTCTGACCCTGAGCTCAGGGAAATTTCTCTGTACTGTTCTTCAGGTTTTCTGTATATTGTCCAGTTTCCTACCACTATTTGAAAAAAAGAGAAAGGGTTGGCTATGCTAAATTGTGAATAAGTGTGTGAATTTTTATGAATGGTCTCTTATTGACACGACCTCCTTCTTTACTCTGATTGTCTTTGCTTGTATTTTACTTCTGCTCTACCTTACCACAGCCTTCGATACAATAATCTCACAACTTTCTTACTTTCTTATCTGCCTTACTGTTCTGTCCTGGTTCAGATCCTATACTTAACAGATTCAATTCAGAGCCAATTCGGCTTCATTGGGAGGCACAAGTCAGATACTGATCCTGTTCTGGGTATTTCACAAGGCTCGGTTTTGGGCCCCAGCTTGTTATCATATATATCTTTCCCCTTGGATACATTATTCATCGTCATGATCTCAAATTTCATTGCTATGTAGACAACACTCAAATATACCTCAACATTCCCATCAACCACATTGACTTCCTGTAACCAGTAGATAAAATAACCTTTTTTTAAAATCTTTAACTTTTAAAAAAAGAACTCAAAAAAAGAACTAAGAACTCAGCATACATAACCCCCATCCTTTAGCAGCTACACTGAATCTTTCATCTTTTCTCTTACCACCACTAACTACTGATTAAATTTTGCCCACAATTTGTAAAGATCTCAATTATTATTATTATTATTATTATTATTATTATTATTATTATTATTATTATTATTATTCTCACATAAAATCTTGTTTTTAAACAAGAACATTTTAAGCATAACACATGCTATACAATTGCATTCTCTGCATTTAAATGATAGTTTGAACTAAAATATTGTGGAATTAGTGTTCATTTTCTTTAGTCATACAAAAGTGTCTATGACGTTTTTTTTAGATAGTTACACATAAAAGGAGACCAAAAGTTAATCCAGTTCCCTGGTGTATTGGGTAAATTTCTGCGACATTCTTTGGTCAAAATATCACATGGATCAAACGCTACAGGTGTCTTTTCAACCCATCTAAAACAGCTCTTTCCATATGCTCAGTTTCAGTGCCTGTTGTTTAAATGATAAGTTGCTGCATATTTTGCCATTCTTTGCCACAGGGTGTGCTTTTAGGCATAATCTGTAATGCTGCTTTGCTAAGAGTGAGGCCATCAACTATGTCCACCATGTTTTTTCGGATAAAAAAGTTCTATAATATTTACGTTTCTTGACCAATATTAATAGTCAAGGGTTTATGATCTACATCAAAAAAGTACAAAAATGTTTACATGGAATTGTAATTATTTTATTATTCCAATGATAACCTGTGTTGTACTGACCCATGTGGTAAAAATAGTTGGACACCTGCAGGTTTTTGCCAACTGTAGCTGGGGTGTTACCATCAAAAATAAATTGGTCCACCCACCTGTCCTGTCCTCTGAGACTGGGAACCAATGCAGCAATGTGTGTTGGTCTGTACACTCTTCATTTTCCCTTATTCTGATTTAACGCTGGAGCATCTGTGACTTGTCACAAACAATGGTACAAATGTGATTCTGAAGCTGTGGGTGGAGGTTCTTGCATAGTGAGTGGAGTTATTGTGATAGAGAGGTGGTATTATTTTAATAAGGACCACATGACTTGTTGAATTCCTTGTTTTCTAACCTAGGCCGTCCACACAAAATTGACTAGGTTGTCTGGTTTCAAAGTTTGTGGGTTGGTAGGCTCTCCAGATACCCAAATGAATGTACACCAAAACTGGAACAGTGTGGGTTTTTTTTTATCTGTCCCCTTTAATGATTCTAGAATCTCTTTTTTAGGATAAAACTCTTTTAGCCTAAACTCCAACCTGTGCATAACGTCATTGGGATTCAGCATGCGTCTCTGCTAAAGATGCTCTACTTAATGGACTAATTTGTGTTCCGTGTTAACTTCACACTAATTGGACTATTTTGTACACAGTTTAATGCTAACCCAGTGTGGCTTACAGTGCACTCTTGCTTCTAATCTTATCATATTAAACTGGGTGAAAAGAACATACATCATGTCCCTCATCACTCAATAGCAGTATCTCCACCATTACTGACAAACACAGCCAGGGGCTCAGTGATGAATTATACATTCCAGAGTATTGATTGAGGCCATGTGGTGTGGCCTCCTGCAGCTCCAAGCTTCTTTTAGCAGCTGTAACTGTCTTTATTGATTCGGACACTGCCTTTGTGGGATGGACCCTATCATACAGTAAACCTGATGGGGAGATGCTTTAGAATGTAAATTTAATTACCACATCATAAAAGGATTATACATTCATATGACGATATGCACTTGCCTACATTTCTATTTCTTTTGACCATTTTTACAGATTGTTCCTATAGGTGTAGTTTTTTTTCCCCTTATTAGTAACATTTAACCAGGAGATATTATAAAAGTATACGCATAAGCAAATGTATGTACACACCTGACCATTACACCTGTAAGTACAAAATCATTAAGAATGTCTTTAAATGCTCTAGGATTAAGATTTCTCTTCCTAAGGGGTCAAGCCCATAGCCGTTCAGCATAACAATACCTCTAGGCAAAAAGCAAGGCCCATGAAGACATGGTTTGCCAAGGTCGGAATTAAAGAACTCGAACGATCCACACAGAACCTTGACCTCAACCCAGCTGAACGTCTATCATTATTGATGAACTGGAATGCAGATTACATACCAGGCCTCCTCGCCCAACATCAGTGCCTGACCTCACTAATGTTCTTGCAGCTGTATTGCCAAATCCCCACAGCCATGCTCCAAAATCTTGTGAAAAGTCTTCGCAGGAAAGTGGAGGTTATTATAACAGCAAAGGGGAAATAAATCTGAATGGAATGTGATATGATTGAGATGCTCAGGTGTACTTTTGGCCATACAGTGTACTGACTATAGTGTACTGACTATTGAATCAGGAGCCTTGGCTGTATATTGTGGATGTAGAAATGTGCCACTGACATAAACCACACAGCATATCACATCTTTTTAGCTCGTGCTCAAGTGAATCCTAAGACTGACAGTTGCAGAAAAATCTTCAGTGCAGGTATTTTAGATGTGCTGAATTCTTCTTTGAGATCCTATTCCCACAACACCTATAAACATCTCTTTCTGTTTTTCTCTCACACTTCTTTCTCCTGCCAGTAGAGCTGGGGGCTTTCAGTTAGTTAGTTATCAGCTGCCAGGCTAAAGTATTTGTTGCACTCTCAGGGTTTTCTCTCTACTCTCTATATTTTTTTTACAAAAACATTTCCTTAAATAATATTCTTCTAAGACCTATTAACACTTGGGGGTTTTGTTTGTCATATTGTATAGTACTATAGCCTGAAACTAAAATGGAGCTAATATATCTAACATTTGAACATGCAAAGTATTATTATTATTATTATTATTATTATTATTATTATTATTCATTTTATTTATTTATTTTAGACACAATGGTAGATCTGTATTGATTACATAGCTTTATATATTATAAATGCTATAATTACAGCTGCAAATTCTGTGGTGAATGTCTCTATCAGCTTTGCACATCTGCATCCTGATATTTTTGCTGATTATTACATGCTTAAACTCTGGCAAGTTGGATAGAGCCTGTTAGTAAGAAGCAAATTTCAAGTCTTGCCACAGATTCTCAGTTGGATTGGATTTAAATCACTGGGCTTTAAAACACATTTGTGTTTTTGGTTTTGAATCACTCCAGTGTAGCTACACTGGATAAAGTGCTAAGTGTTGTAGTCCTGCTGGAAAGGTAACCGTCCATTCTCTTACGAATGGAACGGGCTTTCTTCTTGGATTGCCTTCTATTTATCGCCATCCATCTTGCTCTTGACCTGGACTATTTTCCCAACGTTTGCTAATAAAAAAGCACCATAACATGATGCTACAACTGCTATCACTTTGGCTGTAGTGTTCTCAACCCAACCTAGTGTTGGGTGTCTGCCAAACAAAACCAAGGTAAAAGTTCAGTTTTAGTCTCATCAGACCAGAGAATTTTTCTCCACATATTTGCTGAGTCTCCAACATGCTTTTTTGATCTAATTCATGG
The DNA here is from genome assembly GCA_028565595.1 of Duopalatinus emarginatus. Classification (NCBI taxonomy): domain Eukaryota; kingdom Metazoa; phylum Chordata; class Actinopteri; order Siluriformes; family Pimelodidae; genus Duopalatinus; species Duopalatinus emarginatus. The sequence continues at coordinate 24,682,393 of JAOVVF010000036.1, read as the reverse complement.
CTTTTCTTTCACTTCTCGATGCTACTCCATTAAGCACAGCTTTGTGAAGTGTCTGGGTTATAACTGTCCTGCCTCTACTTCCTGAGTTCTGTTCTGACCACCTCCTTCAGTGCTATCCTTGGCCTCATAGATGTTACTATGACTAATACCCTTTTTACTCATTCATTGACTTTTGATGGATGGCCTCCTCCATATATAATTTTCAGAACTTCTTCCTTGGTCTTTATGATGGCCTTCATCCTCTCACAAACTCTGAGATCTCCCGAGAATCGGCAGATTTATATTGAGATCATGTGAAGCTTTAATTGCACACAGGTGGACTCCACTGTAGTAATTATCTGGTTGTAGATGGTTGCACCAGAACTCATTTAGAGGCGTCATAGCAACAGGGATGAGTAACAACTGCTGATAAACAAAAACCTTACAATTCAGTCTGGACCACTTGAGTGCTCAGATTTTGAAGTTATTTATAAAAATATAATATAAGCACAGAACTGTGTAAAAAGAGGCAACGTCTTTGTTTCTGGTCAAATAGATACATAATACTTATTATTGATTTTTAGTGTCAATGAATATTGATGGAAAATGCACAGTACATTAGATTTTCAGTCAAATAAATTACATATAAATAATTTACCAATCTTAGCCTGTTTAAGACTTTTGTGTGATTTTTCTGTTCAATACGAACGTTAAATACAGTATATTTTGAGTACAGCTGAGTGTCTTTTATTTACTAGAAGACTAATAGCTTTGATTCTCACCTGCTCCAGGGATACCATGCCATGGCTTACCTTGAGCTTTTTTATTTTAATGTAGAATATAAGAAGGAAAGGATTTTGTTGTACTTTTTATAAGGGTCCATTATGCGACAATAAAAACAATCATCACCAGTGATGACAGGTCATAATAAACCAGAACCAGAGAGTCGAAATGAGCTGATACACAGCATAGCCAGGGTTTTGTGGTTTTCCAGACACCAATTTATGGGACAACCGGCATTTGTTTCCCCCTGGAATCCATTATTTCTGCCTCAGTTCTTCCGTCAAGGTTGTGGGTGTCGAGTTGAAACAACTTTCCGGCCTAAGCCAGTGGTTAAATATAGCAGTTGTTTGTGCATCGCTTTCCATGGGGTAAATGCACCTGTAGACTTAACACAAGAAAGAAAAATGCTGCATCTTGTGACACAATTACATTCTCCCTTTTAGTAGTAATAGACCTATGAATTCCAAGTAGAGACTTTGATGAACTTGCAGTTCTGAGTTTATTACCATACAATTACCATAATATCTTCATATTTTCTCCATTTTACTAGTTATCATTTGTTTTTGTCATCTGTGTGCTTATGGTCATTGTTTTCAGTGCATATATTAAATAACATAAATAGCATGATAACAATAGCATAATGGTACACAAATAGATAATAATAAATAATTTTTTTTACTTTTGAAGGTTTGGGAGTACAAAATAGAGCTTTAACCCACAAGAGTTATGGTAATTAAGAAAAAAAACAAGAATAACCAAATCTCCCCTGATGTGTAAAAATATAAACATAATAATTTTTTCCTCAGTCTCAGTAATTGTAGGTTTTAATCGTTAATTTTAGTGTCTTTCTTTACACACTGCCTACTAATGAACAAATGAAGATTTCACAAGAAAAAAAATCAGTCAGTGATTATTGTAATGGCATGAGATAATTCACTGCTTAAAGAAGACAACAAGTCATAAAAATGCACAAACTTGATCATCCCATAAATTATGGGCAGTTTTCTAAATACAAGGTCATTATCCATAAAGAAATTGAATTTAAAGTAATTGCCTATTGACATGGTTACATACTGGGCATATCTAATGGACAGTAATAAAAGTCTAACAGGCATTTGATGAATTAGTCCGTAGCCTATGACAGACAGTATGAGTAGTCTATCCTATGTTTGAATACTTTTAGACTTCTTTTAGTCTGTCATACATTTTCAATGCTATTTGACATTTAAACATCGCTGCAATCATAGATGATGTTATATAATTTTCTCATTTTGGTTTCTTTCATAACAAGGGAGAGATTTTAAAGCTGAAAAGCCCTGATGTTAACATGACAACAACGTCAAGAGAAATTTATACAGAATGCTTGCGCTGATTAAGCAAATGTTTTTTTTTTACATTCATAAAATAAATGATATAATGTAGAGTATGCCAATAAATAATTTCCATTGCATTAACATCTGGTGGAAGAGTAAAAAATAATGTCCAATTTTTGTGTACTCCATATTTGAATACAAATCAAGGGGCACTGTTGACACTTTTCTTGTTTTATTTGCTCTATGTGAAATGGTTTCCACTCCACTGAATGTTTTCCATAGATCACAATCGTACAACTCAGATTAAAGCCAGTTTTGCTATAATGGGTCTGACCTTAACGCCTTGTGCATTATGATGACAAAGAACTACACCTAACTCTTTTATTTAATAGAGTATAATAAATTAGGCAGCTGTTATCGTGTGGTAATTAAGGCCAGGCTAGCAATTTGTGGTAAAGCTGTTTTTGTTTTGTTAAAAATGAACTCCAAACGGTGAGGTTCTAGTGACCAGCAGTCGTGAGGACAAATTGGAAGTCATAAATCTCTTGACAACCTTAAAGCATGTCCCAATAGTAAATCTACCAACACTGGCACTTGCTCTGTAATGGTTGTTTCTCTTGTTAAAATGTTTATATATATATATATATATATATATATATAAATAAAACACCATGATGTGACCATAGCCAATCATGCGATTCATACCTACTGGCTTGGCACAATGAACTAAACCATTCCTCTACCTCTCTTTTCACTGCAGTCTTTCACATACAATTTACCTTTTCTGCTGACAACACATTACAAATGTGCAGGCACGTCACAAACTGGCAAAGACTGCCCTTTGCAAAACCTTGAGTCTATAATTCATGGCCTAATTTCAAGGTGATGTTATCATCAGAGAAGAGGAGCTACTCTTTGGAGACTCAGCTCTGTGACTGCTACCCAGCAGAACACATCGACAAGGATGAAGAGTTTTAATGAGGCAGAAGATTTGTGTTAGCAATAGCTTTTTAATCGTGTCAAAGACCTCTCTGAGTTTTTAGAGTATTTTGAGTAGAACAAGAAACTATTATCTGATATTCGGCCATCTTTAACCTTAAGGTCAACACAAGCTTTTATGTGCTTGAATATTTGGTTACTGCTGCCAGATTTGGCACAATTATTTTTTCCCTGTGAACACCTAAACTACATTTGTACATTGAGAACAAAAATGTCAAATGAAATCCTTTTAGATCTGGTCATGTTTAATTATTAATGGTCTTGGAAATGCACACATTCACAAATACAATGACAATTTTAAAATTGTCTACACAGGTTCACGTTTTCTCTACATCCACATGGGTTTGCTTTAGGATCTCTAGTTTTCCCCACCTCCCAAATACATGCTCCTAGGTGAAATGTTCATGCTTTTTACTCTTTAATTTTGTATTGCAGGATCCCATGCAGCTGTTGACTCTACCGCTACATCTTTCCCCAACTGCATTACAAGGCAGTATAACACATTCTGAAGAAAGCGGTATCTGCCCTCTTCCTCATACATGAACTGACAGGTAAGTTACAGGTAAGTGTGTCTGAAAGTTTGTAAATGGTGACTATTGATGAATTTCTGTCAGCTTGCACAGTGCTCCAATCCACTACAACTCTAACCAGCATTAAATGCTTCCTGTAGATGAATTCTACACAAGCACTACATGACCAACAATCTGAAAATAAGTGTGTTCTTGAAAGTGTGCTAAAATGAAAAATAAAAGTATTTTTAAAGTTTGTAATTCCGTTCCGTAGATTATTCTAACACCACTTGTACAAGCGATTTGTACAGTTGTAATGCTAAGCCATTGTACACACCTGGATCTCTGTGTTAGTGATAAATATCAAAACAAGGAACCATGCAACATACAGTAATTTCACCAGAGGTGGACGAAGTACCCAAATCATGTAGTTGAGTAAAAGTACAGATACCCAAGGTAAAATATTACTCCAGTAAAAGTA
>JAOVVF010000036.1:24629167-24655739 GCA_028565595.1 Duopalatinus emarginatus | reverse complement strand
TCTCATAACACCTGAGCAGTGCCACAGACTGATCGACTCATGCCGTGCCGCATTGCTGCAGTAATTCAGGCAAAAGGCAAAAGTATTGAGTGCTGTACATGCTCATACTTTTCAGTTGGCCAGCATTTCTTTTTGTGGTTTTTTTTTGTTTTTGTTTTTTTTGTTTTTTTTTGGTATTGGTCAAAGGTAATATTCTAATTTTCTGAGATAGCGAATTTGGGTTTCCATTAGTTGTCAGTTATCATCAAATCATCAAATTAAAAGAAAAACCACTTCAAATATATGTGTGTAATGAATGAGTATAATATACTCAAAAACTTTCACTTTTTGAATTGAATTACTGAAGTAAACTTTTTCATGATATTCCAATTTTATGACCAGCACCTGTACTTGCTTAAAATATGAGAAACTAATTTTAGTAATCTTGGTTTTGTCACAAACCTGTATGATCACCTGCTCTGGCACTTCAGAGACTCAGGAGATTATCCAGAGAGTTTATAATAGTTTCTCCCACAGGGAAGTGTTGTAATTCAAGTGAACTTTTTTTATTTTGTGTCTCTGATTTCAGCTCTCTACCTTTAAGGCAGTATATAAAGCCATTTCTTAACCTCTCTCTCTCTCTCTCTCTCTCTCTCTCTCTCTCTCTCTGTGTGTATGTCTCTGTCTCTAGGTGAATCAGTGGCTGACATGGCTGGAAACAGCTGAGGAAGAGGAGTCTGAAGAGGAGGCTGACTGAAGGGAAAAAATCACCCATTACACAATCCACTAAACCCTACTGGTTACCCTAATGCAACAGCACATGCTTTTCAACTCCACAACACATTTTGCTATGCTGCTAGATCCAGTGAACATATTGAACCGTATTATTGTAATCAAAATCTTGGCTGTTAATGTACTATGGCTATTAGTTACATTTACATTAATATACATTGATTTGTTTTACTGGTGAAAGTTACATAAAGGGGATCGCTTGACGGCTAAACCTGAGCAGTGATTTTAGTCCTAGTTTTGTTAGCACAAAAATAAATGCCTGTGTGATTTGGTTTAAATCATTTTAGCATGTCTGTTTTTGAACAAATTTAGTTGATGCATCTAGATGGCTGCTTCTAATGGCACACATGGCTGTGTGATTTCTAGGCAGTGCATTTGTCTGTTCATCCTTCAACATGCATGACCTGTAAACTCTAATCAAAGATTTTGGTTACTATAATCTGTCGGTAGTTGTCCATTTCTACCTCGTTTAGAATATCATGTACAACACACTACTTGTTTCCAGGATTTGCAGCAAAGCTTTAATGTTTATTACATGCTGTTGATTGTTAGGATGAAAGTAAAAAATTTAAACGGTGGCAGCCGACATCCTTGTACTCTCCTGCATTCATGTGTTGAATTCAGCATTTGACTCTGTGATGGATAAATTATGCCTTTGCAATAGCAAATGTTCTGCAATATTATTGCAACGTGGTTGCGATGGTAGATGCAGTAGCCTGTTATTGCCTTGGATAAAAATTCTACTAAAAACAAAGAAAAATCCAACAAAGTGAATATTTTAATCCTTTACAAAAATGAAATGTTAAATATTAAAAATGAAAAGATAACCAATTGTTCTGCTTTTTATCTTCAGAATAAGTGAAAGGCATTTGCCCTTGTCAATAAGTAATGCACAGGAGTCCTGTTACTGACAAGTGTTTTAAATTTTTTTGCATTGATTTCACACCATTATTTTCTCTGAGGTGTTTGTGGCTACGTGTATGTAAGAAAATATATAACTCATGGTCATGTCATGGTAAGGTTTTTAGTGCTCTGTATGCTATACTGTTTCACTTTCAGTAAAGGAAATCAATTACCAAAAGGGTTTTGCTTCCCTTTTTAAACACTGTATAAAGACTGCTTTACAAATTTAACTTCCTCCTGATAATAAGATCACATTTAAAAAAAACTGCTGACTGTAAAATGTTCCAGGTAAAAAGTCATATATACAGAATGTCGGTTCTTGCAGTCATAATTGTTGATTATATTTATGTAGTAGCCACTCAATTTATTGCCAAGATGATGTACAATTCAATCAACTTAACCAACTGTTATCACACCAAGGCAGTTTTAAAACGATAATATTAGAAACCTTTATACTGTCTGACCCAAACACCCCCCCCCCCTTTATAAAATCTTTTATAAGATTTTATAACATCTTATAAAAGTTGCAGTACAATTTGCTTAAGTGTGTCCAATGTCATTGTGTAACTAAAGCTACAGATAAATCTACAAAATGATAGTGTCCCACTAGGGTGAGAGTTAGGCCCAGTCAGTGAGTGTACATGGTAGTGTGTAATAATCGCAATCAATAGTGCATTATTCTTCATCAGTGGGAATCCAGAAGTAGTCAACCACTTTTCTACTTCTCCTCAAAGGGCTGCTGTTGTGGGGATCTTCTCCCATTGATGACAGTTCACTGAAGTGAACTGGGCCAGAATCCTTTCCTGCTGAAGGAGCTGTGACCCTCAAAATGGTCCTAAAAGAAAATCACACATTCATTAGCTGGTTCAGGACTATCCGGTGATCTTTCAAGTTTTCAAAAGCTTTAGAGCTAAACAAGGCAAATGTGATCCAGAAATGTACCTTCCTGAGCTCTTTTCTGAATCCTCATCACTGGCTTGAGCTGTTGAAATATACACAGGATCTCCTTCCTAAGTGGTTAAAAACCTAATCAGACCTTCATTTGCTTTTCTTTTCATTTTCATTAGATTTTCATTTTCTTTTGCTTCATTTTATTGTAATTAGTAAAGGTTTTTGGCAACAGAACAAAAAGTACCATGAAGTTTCTTGGGGTTCCATCATGATTTTTTAGGATCTTGATCCTCTGGTCACTTTCAGTCATACAAAGAAAGTAGCTTTTTATGTTTGCTTGACACTGGATTTAAAATAAAGGGGAAAAATAATTTAAATTATATAAGTAATTACACACACATGCAATTTATTTTATTAAAAAAGATTCCAAGAGGTTCAGAATCTGAAGCTTTGTCTACAATTGGATCATTACTAAAACTTACTGCTTTGTTCTGTCTCTGTGATATAAGGTCCTCTCGTGCTCTTAAGATATCTGCTAGACTTTGGTGTTTTTCCCGCCAGCTGAGACACTCACTAACTGATTTGTCCTTCTCTCTCTTGGCCAATCTGCTCTCATGCTCGGCCAGCTGCTGCTCTTTAATGGCTCTCTCACTCCTCTCCTCAGCGACAGCAGCCCTGTGTCTCCAGGTCACCTCCCTATAACCAGTATGCTCTAGATGTTAGTGCGAATTCACATCAGCAACATCCAAATTCAATAATAAATGTTCTCACTTTTCCTTTATTGTTGCATTCTCATCAGCAAGATCTTTGCATTTCTGCCGTAGTGTGTTCCTCTCTTCTTCCAAACTCTTGCTGTCCTTCAAAAGGAACTGTTTCTCTCCGGAGACCCTCTCCAGTTTCAACATCGCCTCAAAGTAATTTTTTTCTGTCTGTGCCAGAAGCAGCTGCAGGTTTTTGTGCTATAGAAAACAATGTATAGCAAGCTGAAGGTTAATTACAGTTACACAGTGACACTCTACAAACACCCTTGATTTAATACACTGGAGAAACAGGACATCTTTATTAGACATATATGTGTACCTCTTTACTTGAAGTGTGCAGCTCTTCACGGAGTTGCACTTTGTCAGCCAGGGCTGCATCTCTCTCTCCTTTGCTCTCTAGTGCCCGAGCCTCTGCCAGGGTTCGGTTCTTTTCAGCTTCACTTCGTGACTTGTCTGCCTCCTCTGCTGCCCTGGAGCACAAAGTTTCCCTCTGCTGGCTCAAATGCAGCTTCTGCTTTAACTAATATTTTCAAGAGAAAATAAATCCTACAGCCTATAGTGATATATTTAGTATAGTATTCAGCAAGCTGCTAAAAAATTAGAGAAATGTGTTTTTATACTAATCTTTAATGATGGGTATCTAAAATTGTGCACCTCTTTAACTTGGGCCTGTAGTTCCTGGTTGAGATTTCTAAGGTTCCTCATGGTAAGTTCACTCTCGGTTCTCATCATGATCCTCTCCATGTGAATCTCACTGGATAGGTACTTGTTTTCCTTCTTTAGGTCCTCACATTCCTAACGACGTGGGAAGGTGCTCAGGAGTGGGCATGCAGATAATTTAATTAAACACCCATTAAAAAAAAAAAGTCTTTAAAAAACATTTTAAAGTAATGTGGTGTGACAAACTTTACTATTATAACTGTAGTATATGCTAGTCATTCTGAATCCCCCTGGCTGCAGAACTACACACATCACACTGAAGCACAATCTGGCAAATGGAGTTTACTTTTTAGGTTAATTAGCATGCACATATGACAAGGATCACGAATGCAGATATGTAGAAACACTGACAAAACTGAGCAAAATAAACCTAATCACAAAGCTATCATGAAGGTATAAATCTCCTGGTAGCATGACATTGCTGTGTAGTTAAACCTGTTTAGAGATAGTAGATCTGAAAAACGTTGTCCAAAGACTCGTTGACTTTATGTCCAGAGACCATGCACTTGTTTCTATAATTAACTAGCTAAATAGCCCACCGTATGAAGTTATATTACATTAAGTACCGGTTTTTAGCACTATCAGCTCTGTGCATTGTTGACCTGCATCAGTCAGCACTCACCTTTCTCTTGCGTACCAGCTCTCCTTGCAGGTGGTTAATCTGGAGGAAGGAGCCGCTGACACTGAGGGCACTAACCGGCCTTACTGCTCTCACGGGCCTCCGAGGTGGATGAGATGGTTTGGATACTCCCTTGATCTCCTCCATGCTGTCCTTTCCCAATCGACTCCCCATATTGCTGCTGACAGAGTAGGACTTGAACATACTGTTGTCCGAAGCTGGCAATTTTGACAGAGACAGATTCTGAAGATCCCCATGAGACACAGTCCTGAGGGTCATGGTGCGATCGGGTGACGTTTATATACACCAGGTTTCGAGGTTTTTAAGACCGAAGAGTGGAATTGTGCTGCTGATGTTGAGATGGAGTTTGGAAAATGCTCCCCAATGGTATATACTTGGGCATGTGAAGACTTGTGCTCTGACGGATCTGGTTAATAATCGATGAGGCCATCGGATATCACTACATGAGGCACAGAAACTCTATGCTTGCAATGAGGGTGAAACAAAGACCATTCCTGCTGTAAACTAGTACCACCAGATCCATCTTCACCTGCTGTAACTAGTCTTACTCTTTTTAGCAAAACATATTGATTACATTATTTATAAAGTCTGGTGTAATAAACTTCATTATATGCATAAATACATGTTAAACATTTTAACCAGCTTCAGCTTGTATATAAAACCCATAAAGACAGGTTAACATGAAAAATATACAAATAAATAAATTATAAAAATTGTGATTTTTTTTTTTTATAGTAGTGTGACTACAACACTGCAGGTCTGTTAGGCAACAGTGCCATGATAGACTGCATGAATGCACTTGAAACTCTACAAGCATCGTGCTCCACAAACCTTTCCGTTAGCAATGTATTATTCAAGCCGACCACACAGAGCAAACTCCACTGTTCAGCTTTTTTACTGACCAAGGCTGCAATGTTTTAACTATAACTGGATTATTTTTATTCTATTAAAACAGACCAGAAAGTCGTATCCAGGGTGATTTAAAATTATAACACAAGAAGAAGATAAAACGTTGCTAATAAGTGTTTGAAATGACTGTACAAATGGATGATGACAAAGGGAAAAAAACTGATTGGGGAAACAATACATGCATATGCTTACATGTTCTGTGGTATGTATTAAAATGCTATGTAGGCCCAGGCCATGGTTGGAGCTGCCCCTTCTCCAAGCAAGTGTGTTCACTGCCCTCTAGTGTTCATGTGTGTGTGTGTGTGTGTGTGTGTGTGTGTGTGTTTGTGTTTCACTGCACAGATGGGTTAAATGTGCAGGTCACATTCCTCTGTGTGCAAGCACAATAGACAAATAGTTCACTTTCACTGACGTTGAAAAAGGGTTCATTATTGACCACAGATGGCAGAAGCTTCAGTCACAAAGACAGGAAGTGACTAGAGTGAAATGACATGGCAAAGACCATTAAACTGTTCAGGAAATTATTATTGAAAGCATGCATTCAATAACTCTGATGCCTGTGCATTTGTGTACATTTAAGTTTAATTTAAAACATCGTCAAAACATCATGACTGAAGACGGGTGTTCATCCATTCAGTACAGTTCTACAGACTTGTATAGCAGTGGCCAACATTCTTTTCTGAGGGCTTGTGTTGATAACAGCCCTTGATAGGTTTACATTCTGTGAGGCTTGTTGATAATATGAATGTTATGTGATTTGTCAAGAGGTCCTGCTAAAATAAACCTTTTCTGTTCGAAAACCACAGCACAGCAAAGCTGCCAAATCACTTGTCAACATGCAATATAAGCCGAATAAATCTTAAGGTCTGTGGAATCTTAGCCTAAAGAAAATATGGTTTGTCAGCCAGATCAACAATCATGACAAATATGAGAACTTATTAAATAAATGTTTTTCTTATTTCTTATTCTTTAACTTGCCCCAATAACATTATTCTACAGAAAGTGTACATATGTCTATGTAGTGTAACCTTCCTAAAACAATCATAATATAGTATTTTTTTATTTTTTTTTTGCAAAATTGACTTTTTTGCCTTAATCATCTCCTCATGATGTTGGCCACCTGTGGCTAAATCGACACCCTCAGTTGATCATATCATTGATTCTACCCCTTCAGTATAATGAAGGGGTAGCCTATGTGAAGAGTGTAACTGTGTTTCCTGACAAACTTGGAAAAAATGAGTTAGGTGATTATTTTAGGAAGGTTACATTATTAATCATACTATAACGTTATACCATATGCACTGTAGGGTCAGTGAGAGTTGGTGAGCATACTTGTCAATTTCTCAAGTCAGAAATTAATAATTATTATTATAATATGGACACCCATGCACACACACAAGTTTAGGGTTATCAGTCCAGTTACTAGGATGAGCTTGGGAGGGCCTAGAGAAAACCCACATAGACACAGGGATAACATGCAGTAGTATTCTGCATGAGCTTTAGATCTAACCAGGGACTCTACAGTGCCTGGAGAGCGTAATAGTGTATTTGACTGATTGTGCTTTTATAAACATTTTCCTCATACATTTTTATTGCATAAATGTACAGTATGTACAGCCTGTACTCTAAATATCAGTTATTGCTCGAGATATGTACCAGATTTCATGTGTTAAATGTGCCCTTGCACTTGCACACAAATTCGTCAAATAAAATTGCTGACTCAGACATATTTGGCTCAATATCAGTCACCTGATGATGATTATATGCATAGGCCAACAGAATGACAAGATGACAGATATCAGATCCTGCCAACTACAGACACAAAAAGAACAAAAATCTTTAAAAATGATGAAACATTTTGTATTATTCATTCTATAACCATATTTTGCCTTATGACCTTTGCTTTTTCTATGCGTACTCTCTTGCCCTCATCTCGAAGGTCTCCTAACAGAACATCCCCAGTCTCCTGTTTCCTGTTTCCTTTTGTCTTTAGCTAATGTTAAAGATAATGAGGTTTGCAGAATAAGTGGAACAGTCTGTGCTAGGCAGAATTTCAGTGGAGATACAATGATGTCCAGAGTGTGTTCAGCTTTGTGTTCTTTTCTCTTTCTGGTACTTTGCTCAGCCAGTCTAGATCTCAGCCAGATCCAAGGTAAGAGAAATTACTACAGTCTTACATGTAAAATGTTGCTTTTAAGAGCTTGTTTTGGCTTAGTATATTGTTCAATTTTGGGCTTTCATTTTGGGATTTTACAGTTTATCCAAACAATGGTGGAATTTCTGGAGTATTTATAGCCCAGCTCAAGGACCAGCCATACAGGTTTAATGCAACGACAGCTACAGATGTATGTACAAGTCTGGGTGATACTATAGCCACCCTTGATCAAGTAAAAATTGCACAACTCAATGGCTTACAGACATGCAGGTAACGTTAAATACATTTGAAGATAATGGGTTGATGTTTAATGCATAACAAAATGTAAAAATGTTTAAATAACACCAAAAATAATAATGTTATGTTTAAGTTATATTTATGCTTTGCAGATATGGTTGGGTTATGGAAAAAATTGCAGTTGTTCCTCGAACTGAGAAAAATCCAAACTGTGGCAAAAATGATCTTGGAACCATTATTTGGCGTGCGCCTGTTAGCCGACCATTTGACGTGTTTTGCTTCAATTCAGCAGGTTAATTATTAAACTTTAATAATAGTATTAAGACACATACTATGTGAGGTTAAATGTATGTCCTATAACCTGCAGGTGAAACTGAAGCAACAACATCCACCACGCCAAGTTGGAGGACTGATGCAATAACAAACTCATCATCATTCTTTCTGTCAACGGAGCTTAACACTAACAATAACTTCCCTGGTTCCTCCCCATCTCCACAACCTATTTCCACTGGTTTCACGACCACTGTAATAACTTACAACATTTCTAACACTGTCCCCTCTATGACCACAAGGAGCTCTCAAACATTCCCACCTTCTAGTTCCCTGACAAGTGCTAAATACCAGCTCTCCAGTTCCTCCTCTTTTACTACTTCCTTCTCTTCTACAGATCTTTCCTCACATCTAATCACTAACTCTTTGTCTACAACCATTTCTTCTAATGGAACAACTGAGCACCCTCCTTCTAAAAAAGGATTTTATTTTGGAGGTAGAGCTCAATTACAATTTATACACATTTTAAAACAACATCATATTTTAAATATGTCTGGAATTCCTTAGTGTTTGTTAAAACTCTCCGCACTAACATTTTGTATTTTCACTCCTTACAGCAGTGCCCATTGCATGTGTCATCCTTGTTGTGATGCTCCTGATAATGGCAGGAACAGGAGCAGTTTGGTATTTCAAGATGTATGTTTTACATTGACAACATATACTGTGGCCCATAACTACCGTTGATGTAATTTTCTATCTGGTCAAGTCCAGTTTAGTGTCTGATGTCTATCATGTGCCATCTCTTTCAGTAAAGGACCACATCGTCTTTCTCCATGGAAAAGACTTCGCCACAGAAATATTTTCGAGACTGAGATGTGGAAACACACAGAGCAGCAACATTTCCAAATGCAGAATGACAACGAGTACTTTCGTGATGATTTAACTGTCCAGATGGATGATGACACAATATTATACTCAGAATAGCTCTTTTAGGGATGGGTTGAAATGGGAATGAAAAGGGATGCTGTAATGCTCTGGATGACTTTAAATATTGTAAATATCAGATACACTAGGTATACACTGACGTGCCAGAAAATCAGTCAATCGTGCAAAATACAGCTATGCCTGCCTCCTTTCTGACGAGTTACACTCATTTATCTATTCTGATGGCTTTGGCCTTTTCTACAGGACAATGCACCACCATACACATCTAGAGATTATGATTAGAGTTTGGGGCTTTGCCATTCCCACCGGACCGTTCTGCAGGAAGTATGGTGTTCATCCCCACAAGCTTGTGGAGTCCATGCCTCATTGGGGAACAACTAAGTATTGGACTGGTATACCACCAGCACTGCATGGCATCCCAGATGTGTTTGGTAACATTTCGATCTGGTGACCTCAAACTCACATAAGTGTTCCTTTAACCATAATTTGGCGTCTTTAGTCATGTGTGGTGGCGCATTGTCCTGTCTGAAGGGATCGCATATCACATGAATACAGAACATGACTGGGTGTAATTCGCCAGAAAGGAGGCACACATGGCGTTCACCTGTCAGAGAGGTTTGTGGACGTACCAGGGGTCTCATGGACTGTCAGCTAAACAAACCATATACCATTACGTCATGTTTTGATGTATACTGCTTTTATTCCTGTGCTCTAAAGACAATTGTTTGAAAGAAATGATCTTGTATTTGGTGTAATCGTTCTTCACCACATCAGCTTTCGCTGTGTAACAATATCAACTTTAACAGCTTTTAAACAATCATAAAGAAATAAACAGAGTTTTTTTATTATTATTAATCTGGACATTTTTCCACTCTTCTGCTCTCAAATGACATGAACTGTTAGTGTTACATTGTAATTTGTATGTGCACTCTTTTATACAGGGGATGAAATCATGTCTACTGTATCTAACAGAGAGCCGTTTATTTATTACTAAGCACTCGCGCGCGTCAGGGTGACGGCCTACGTCATCATTAAGCGCCAGTGTGTATCATAGAAAAGTGGCTAACTCTGCGTTAAGAAAAAAAACCCGTCATTCATCTTGAATAAAGACTTGGATAAACCTTATGTCAACAGGTTAGCAGTCTTATTTACCTCGTACATATGGTAGATGACTGTGGTCTGGAATGGAGTGTAGTAGTTTTGTTGTGTTTAGTTGCTGGACTGGTTTCTAGCTGTTAGCTAGCTCGTCTGTTAGGTTGCTATGGTTTTTAAAATCGAGTTATAAGTCAAAGTGTTGTCGTGAATCGTGATATTTGGGTATATATTATATATTTGCTTGATTTAGATACAGTTTGTATTGTGTAATAAGTATAGTAATAATTATAATAGTAATCATGATCGTTTATCATGGCAGGTTCAGACACATTGACAGGTATGGACAGTTCAGATCAGTCTGTCCACCTACTGACATGTTGTTGTAAGGTTGGAGGAAACACTTTTAGACATTTAAACATTGAGTAAAAAATGATCCATTTATACTGTATTTAAACACACAAACAGGAACATACTTCTGTTACAGGCTTCTGAGATTCTCAAATAGCCAGTATTAAAACATTGTCATTTAAAAAAAAGTTTATTAATCCATAGAGCTTGTTACAGTGAGATGCTTACTGAAGAGCTGAGGACTAAAATTCAAACAAAACACACAGGACTGCTGTACAAGTGTGTTGTTTTGTTGCTGATGACAATACATGTCCACACACTGTCGCTGCCCATACTGTCGACACTTTCCAAAAACGATTTGAGCTGTTAAAGCATTGTCCTGATGTTGCCCCATGGGACAATCACCCGGTTGGTCCTCTGAAAGAAGCCGTAAAAGGACGAAGATTTAAGTCTGATGACGAGGTGAAGACAGTGGTGCATTAGGGGCTTGCAGCTCAGCCTAAAACATTTTTATTAAATAAGAGAATACGAAAACTTGTTGACAGATGGACAAAGTGTAACAGGGAGCTTATGTTGAAAAATAATGTATTTGTCTGTTCTAAAAGTTGATGAAAAGAAATTCTACAGCCAGAGTGCGGATCATTTTTGACTCACCCTCATACATATAAAACGTCTTGAAATACCGAACTGCCCCTATTCCTGTCATCATCAGGAACATCACAACCAGGATGACACGTCACTGGACTACCGTAGGAGGTGGAAATACAAAATGTTAATCCTGAGAGTTTTAGTGAAGACTAAGGGACCTGGAGGAAACCCACATGGACACTGAGAGAACAAGAGAAACTCACAGAGGGATCCAGGGAACCAGGGATTGGCTGTGAGGCAGCAACATTGAATAGCAGTAACAATAGCTAAAGAAACACTGAATAGAAGTAACAATAGGTAGCTCTGCTGATGTAATTTAAACGACCTAAAATGTAGACCTAATTCGATGCCTAAATGAATCTCTTTTTTTCAGGCTCTTCCATTCTGAATCTTATACCTTGCTTTGCTTTGCAGCTTTTTCCTGTTTTATTGCTTTATATTTCTTTTCTGCAGGTCTGTGAGCGCTGAATGAGGTTTCGTGATTTCTCTGTGTGTTCCTCCTTGTGGAGCTGAGATGGGCCAGCAAATTTCTGGCCAGGCTGTGATGGGCAAGCTTCCTGAGAAGCTACTCAAACATGCCGGATTAGTACGGGATAGTAGCTATCTCACCTACGAGGAGTTTCTGGCCCATATAGCAGAACTAAATGACGTGTAAGCTGGCGTTCTGTAATTGTATTACTTCAGAATTAAATGTGCTTTTATCTGATATGCATTTATCTGTACACTCCATGGACAAAAATATTCTCCAATAGCAGCACTGTAGTGCACACCTGGATGATTGTATCTAGGCCTGACTTTGTGGTTGCCTTTTTGTGCTTCAGTACTGTTTCTACAAAAAAAATGACTATGTTACTCTTATTCTCTTTTCATTGTTAGAACTGCTAAGCTGGCAGTTGGGCAACCAAAGCATCTCCTTTTTGAAGTTCAGCCTGGATCTGATGCATCTGCTTTGTGGAAAGTGGCTGTGAGGATAGTGTGCACTAAGGTAATGATGATAAACATGTCAGATATTTTCTCCTTATTTTCTTTGTAACATAGTCAGTTTTTACTTATGCAGTTTTAACAAGCTGAACATGTTGGTCTAGGGTTTGCAATATGTCGGGTTCGACTTGCACTTGAGGCATTGGATAATACCGTGGTTAGACTTGACTTGTTAATTCCTGTTTCGTGTTAACATGCAGTTTGCAGATAAGATGAAACGCTTGATATGAAGACGTTACAATGCAAACAGCTTACACGAATAAAAATGCTGATTTGTTTATTTATTTATAAATAAATATATTATGTGTTGATGAATATGTAATCTATATAATTAACAATGATAAAGAGGCCTGGTTTTTATTTAAAGTTTTTAATCAAATGATTTAGCATTGTTCCGTTATTAAATTAAGCACTCTGATCACATCTGACAGTAATCCTAATGTCTGAACTACCTTATGAACCACAATTATTAGGTATATACTTATGCAGTAAAATCACATTTAGGTGATCTTGATTCATAAAAGGTGGTATGACTTAAAATCAGACATTCAGGTGTGTATAATTGTTAGGTTGGCTTTTTTATTACAGGTAAAATGAGATTAAAAAAAGATTGAGTAGTATTGAGGTGTGCTGCCTGGCCACACTCGTCACACTAGTTTTTTAGTACTTTGTTGGACCTTATTTGCCATGTCATTGTTTTCGATAACCCATTGCAATCAAATTAATTTCTGTTGCATTAATTTTTGGCTGAGACCTTGTTGGCAATAGGAGAGTCTAACCACTCTGAAAAGTCTTTCAAATGGGTTAAGTTCAGGACTCGTGTTAAAATGATTCCTCATGCTCCCTGAATCACTTTCTTACTGTATGATCCGGAAAAAGCATTGTTGTCCAAGAACATAACCCAGTCATCAGGGAACAAAAAAAATGTCATTATTAATGGCACATAACATTGCTGAACATAAACCTGACCAATTAAAGCAACCCCAGATCATAACACTGCCTCCACAGACTCCAAATCCAAACAGTGTGTTTTTAATTATTGCATGATTGTGTATTATCACTACACAAACAAATGCTTCCAGATTAGGTCAGTGTTGGCTGTTGGATGGATGGATTGATGTATAAATAAATAAATTTGTGTCTGATGCTCAAGGGGAATATTTTGTGCACTTTCTTTATAATTACAGATTAATAAGGAAGATGGTATGGTGGAAGCTTCACGCATTATGAACCTATATCAGTTTATTCAGCTCTACAAAGACATCACCAGCCAAGCAGCTGAAGTGCTGGCAGCAGAGGGCAGTATGGAGTGTTCTTCTGGACAGCTTTCCTCTGCAGCCTCCTGCCAGGCCAGCATGTGGATGGGCAGGTACAGTGAAGATCACAAATAACCATGCCAAAATAAGAACGTTCTAAAGCCCAAGGTTGTATAGATGATGCATGCATGTATGGTTTTAGTCAGGTTTATACTGCTCATTAATATTTTAAATTGTCACACTTCACATTTAGCTGGTTCTGCAGCTGCGAGCTGAGTGAGGCATAGCTAAACTTGCTGCTATACCACAGCACTCTGCACTCATTTTGACACAATGTGGTTACTCCAAATGATCTAAAGCTAACAATAAACAAGTTTTAAAAATCTGTATTGCTACTTGACAAAGGAAATAGTACTAATGCACCAAAAAGTTTGTTTGTTCATAAATTAATTCAAAATGGTAAAACTGTCATATACTGTATTTTACACATTAAGTGACATATTTTAAGCTTTTTGTGTTGTTCCTTTGATCACCATGACTTATGAATATCAGAAACCCACTATCTCCAGTTATTAGGATATTTCATTTTAAGGTTATATTATTATTCCATGCTACTATACAGTATATAGCATGAGATATAATAAGATATATTACTACTACTATACTATAAATACCATGTCTAGTTCAGCACACAAAACAACAGTCATGAGGAAGGCTGACAGGCATTAGTTGCTGCTGACTTGACAGCCACCACAATGTGGGCGAACCACAGAAAATACTAACTGTATGCAGAGTGCTGTGTCAAAGCGTATTAATAGACAGTTGCCTGAAAAGGGAAAATGTGGTAGGAAAAGTGCACAAGCAACAGGGATAACACTGAGTGGATTGTCAAGAAAAGTCTTTTCAACTTCAAGAAAGAATTTCAAGAACCACCACCCATAGACGTTTCTACAAGGCCGAATTCCTATTATTAAGCCACTCCTAAACCTGAGTCAGTATCAGAAGCTTCTTACATGACATAAAAAGAAAAAAACGTCTTTTCAGATGAAATCTATTTTTATTTGGAAATCAAGTTCCTAGAGGTTCCTGGAGGTAGAGTGAACGTAGAGAATCCAAAGTCTCTGAAGTTCAGTGTGACATTTCTGCAGTCTGTGATAGTTTTGGGGTGCCATGTCATCTGCTTGTGTTTGTCAAGTGTGGTTTATTAAAAGCAAATTCAACACAGCTATTTACCAGAAGATTTTGGAGAACTTCATGCTGACATGCTTTATGGAGATGCTGATAACCTTTTTCTATCAAGACTCAACATCTGTCCACAGTGCCAACAAGCTGAAGGCCATTATCAGTGCAACCTGGGCTACAATAACATCTCAACGGTGCCATAAGCTTGTTGACTCCACACCACTTCACATTGTTTCAAGTAATTTGTGGTAAAGGAGCACCACCCAAGTATAGAATGTACAGTGTAAATTAACATACTGGGAATATTCTAATAATTGGATATTTCTGATGTTTATGAGCAATAAGCCATATAGGTCAATAGTAAAACAAAAAAGGTTTGAAATTTGTCACTTGACATGTAAGGAATATAAAATAAATTACAGTTCAATTTTTTTTTTATTAAATTAAAACTAGACATCAACCTTTCCATAATGTTTTATTTTTTTAGATGAACTGCTATAATTGTTAACACAGTAGAGCTCACATGTATTGAAGGAGCAAATTGTCAGCATTCTGTAATAACCAGTAAGGTTTCTACTGTGGGAGACATCTATGCCTTCCAGTTTCCTGGTAACATTACAATCTGTTTTTTTGTGTAGCTGCTGTCCTTGTAACATTGAATGTACTTAGAAACGAAACAGATAAGGAACATGATGTAATTTGTTCATTAATTGTAATCTTTGCAACTTGGTGTGGCAGAGGATGAACAAAACATGACATAATGTTATTGTAAAATACTTTACCTAGGAGTGATAATGTTGTTGTTGATTGCCTTACATACCACACGGTTAATTTACAGGGTAAAGCAGCTGACAGATGAGGAAGAGTGTTGTATCTGTATGGACGGAAAAGCAGATCTGATTCTGCCCTGTGCACACAGCTTCTGTCAGAAATGTATTGATAAGTGGTATGTACCAGCTGTAAGCGGAGATTTTTATTTTTCTGTGAAACTCCCATTCAGAGAGTGACTCATGTTTCTTTTGCCATCTGTGTGTTGTAGGAGTGGTCAAAGTCGAAACTGTCCTATCTGCCGCATTCAGCTGACGGCTGCCAATGAATCGTGGGTAATGTCTGACGCGCCTACAGAGGAAGACATAGCCAGCTACATTCTCAACCTGGCTGACGAAGCTGGCCACCCTCACAGACCTTAATCTGGAGCACTACATCACTTTTCCCATTCACTGTCTCTCATTATTCCACTGAGTTACTGTCTGTAAGATGCTGTTTTGAATGATGGTTATTGTTGTGATCTTTGTTGTCATATTAGCAGGCAGCAATAACCACTCACTGGGCCTCATTTATCAAGCTGGAGACAAACATCATTCACATGAATGTTTATGCAAAAATGTGCTATTCATGGAAATCCAGTGAGTTTGAAAATCAGGCAAAACAAACGTAAATTACGACATTTGACTAGCTATTTAATGAGGACAAATCAAAAACAAGAGTGTTAGCATGTGTGTGCCTGCAGTCTTCTATACTGCAGTGAAAGATTTAGCACTTAAAGCATTAAGGGAGGTGTTGATTGATATACGAGGCCCGTTGTCATTTAGATTTGTTCAGCCTCACTACAGGCATTACAGAATATTTAGATTTGAAACATTTTTTGTGTGTGAAAGTTTTTGACTACTTGCTGCTTTAATTTTTTTCTCTCCTTAGCTGTGAATAGGAGTGAATGAAAACTAATGGAGGTTCCAGCTGCCTTTCTTGGTGATAGTGCAGTGACTATCTTGAGAATGTACAAACATGCACTTTTGTCAGAAGTGTTAGATGTGTTCTGCATTAGACACCCTGTTTCCTCTGGCAGACGTATGAAGGTCTGTATACACAGTAATTTAGTGGCAATTAAGAAAAAGGTTTCTGCTAATAAATCTGCTTGCTTTGGTCTATAAAATGTGAATAAATTTGAGCACTTAGAGCTACCAAGGTTATTTTAAATGTTTACTTATCTTATAGTTTATAGACGTGCATTGGTTTGTTTTTTTTTCTTTTGTATTTTGCAGTTCATTGTTTAAAAAAAATACACTTCCTGGTTTGTTATGTATGACCTGTGATAATATAAGATCAGCACACTAAATGTATATTTTTCTTATCATAAATGTTATCCTTAATATTAATAATTAAACCTTTTAAAATGTCTGAGCACTTGCCAGGTTATCATGTTTCCTCCACAAAGAAATCAATAAAGTATTTCTTTTGTACAATAAATAATTTTAAAAGCCAAATGCATTTGTAAAGAAATGTTTATTAAAATATGCTGTGTAAATTGTCCTATGAACACTAGAACACACTGTTAGACAAGGAAACAAGGCAGGTGGTGGGGGGAAAAGCAGCATAACTTAGAATAAAAGACAAAGCACCATCCCATTTCTGATACAAAAAAAACCCAAATAGCCAAATGGAGTTTTACAAGTTTTATAAGTTTCTAGACTGAACCATTGTGGTTGTTGAGCCTCTGAAAGCCATATCAAAGTGCTTGTCATAAAAGATATGACATAAAATCTATTCTCACCTACGAGGCACCAGATAATATTAAAGAAAAATGAACCCTTTTAGTCATCCTATTCTTGAAAACCATGCATGTATGTTGTGTATATAGTGCAGTTGCAAGCAGCATATAAGTTCCTGTATGCAGGAACTGTTGCGTTTTTAATGTTTGAGTTCATGTGCGCTGTTTGAATTCTATGTGCAATGTAAATTCCCTGTATATTCACTTTCCAGCCATGCCCTCAGTCTTAACTGCATCAACCAGGAAGCTGAGCTCATTGCACAGGGTCTCGTGCCTGTAGGCCATGCGGATCTGGGCCACGTTGGTACGGCGGATGTCGTTCCCGTCTGGTCCATCCTGTAGGTAGTTCTCACCTAAGAAATGTTTCTTTTCCTATAAGAGACGAGCAAATCCGAGATGAATAATAAATAAAGCAGGTACATTTTAGAAACTATGCAAAACTCTTGTTAAGCACAGCTGTACACATGAAGAAATAACGAGACAAGTAAGTCAAGACATGTTTAGGCATGAACAAGCATGTAACAGCCTTGGAGTGGAAACACTGTGCCCAATTCATGTTCTGTACAGATCATAATGCTCAAAACCTTACTGAAATTCGATTATTACTATTATTAATTACCATCTTTAATAATAAAAAAAAATAGGAGAAAAAAAATCTAGTTTAAGCATTTTATATTACATTTATATTAAATATTTATTAAAGCATACAGATAATCATTTAAACACAACATTAAAAACCACACAAATATGTTTACAGAAAAAAAGCATAAGGGAATGAGCTTAACTTTATACCCAAATTAAAAAAAGTGATAACATTTTTTGTAGGTTTTCCTGCAGTTAACATACAAGTGTTCTGATCGCTGTCAGAATTTTATCAAAAAATTCATATTGCTACTACAGGAATGTCTATACATAATGCAATTGTTTTTTCACCCAGGTCTAAAATAATGATTAGCTCATTACAGTGGGACATGTCAAGGGGTAAGGTCAATAAGGCAGCAGATGAACAGTCAGTTCTCACATGTGGTTTGTTGGAAGTGTTGAAAAAAATGGGCAAGTGTAAAGATGTAAAGACTGACAAACTTGTCATAAGACAATTGAGTCAGAGCAGCTCCAAAACAGCAGGTCTTGACAAGTATTCCTGGTATGAAATGGTTAGTACCTACCAAAAGTGGTCCAAAGAAATATAACTAGTTAGTTGGTGACATGGTCATTAATGCCCCAGGCTCACTAATGTGAGAGGGGTGCGACGACTAGCCTGTGTGGCCTGATCCCGCTGATGATGCACATAAAGAGATGTTGTTAATGTCTTGGTGCCAAATACCACAGCATATCTTCAGAGTTTTGAGAAGCCCTAGATGGACAAACCTGTTTTGTCAGCTGTTTAAAGAGTCTCCAGTGCCGGCCTTTGTAAGAAGTTGAGATTTTACAGCACAAGAATGTTCTTGGGTTGGTGGCTTTTACAGTTTCTTTGTAATGTTGAAAAGTTAACTTTCAGTTCTCTTATATTTCAAAAGAGAGAAAAAAGATATACTGAAGAAAAATATAAACTCAACACATTTTTTGTTCCCATTTTCATTAGATGAACTCAAAGAACTATGACTTTTTCTATATACACAAAAGGCCTTTTTCTCTCAAATATTGTTCACAAATATGACTAAACATGTTAGTGAGCACTTCTCCTTTTGGTGAGATAATCCACCCATCTCACAGGTGTGCCTTAGTCTGGCCACAATAAAAGGCCACTCTAAAATGTGCAGTTTTTACACGGCACAATGTCACTGTTGTCGATGTTGTTGTTGTTGTTTTTCACCATTCCTGGGGGGCCTCGTATTCAATGTCAGCGTTGTGAATCAAGCAGCTCAGGGTGGCGGTGGATCTTGTCACGGTATCTCTGGGCATTTAAAATGCCATCAATAAAATGCACGTGTTCGTTGTTCATTATGCCTGCCCATACCATAACCCTACCACCACCATATAGGCCACTCGATTTACAATGTTGACATTTACAATGAGAAACGGTGAAAAAAATAACGGTGTTTAGATAGGTTAGCAAAGTAAGAATTTAATTGTATGGGGAGCATGTTTTTAACTGTGCATACAACAAAAACACTTTGATTTGACTTGTATACATACTGAAAAATTAAACCTTTAAATCTGATCAGTTATACTGTATAAGTATTGCCTGATACATTTATCAATTTGTATCTGAATAGCGCTTGAAAAATAGAGTGCTAAAATCATTCTATACCCAAAGAAACTCTCACACCTGTTGTCCTTCAAGTACAATGATGTCAAAAATGTGTAAAATTGTAGATATTATTCCAGCAGTGTACCTGATGTGAGAGACCACTTTGTAGGACACTGTTTCGAGCAATCTCGCAGACGTCACATGTACTGAGCTTCCACAGCTGTGCAGCAATAGCATACTCCTCCATCAGTGCCTCCTGCCAAGCACAAAATGAAAATAAATGTCAGCCTATTTCATCAGTCACTTTGCATGTATCCTGGAGTGTCAGACACGCACTTTGGTGTAGTGGAACTGCATGGGGTCATCAGTGGACAGTGAGACACACAGGCCCTTATGGAGGAACTCTCTCAGTGGGTTCTTGGAGTACTCCAGGAACAGGCTGTTGTTGCTCAGAGGAGACATAGCAATGGGTATTTGGGCAAGGTAGTAAAGATACTGCAGCACAGGACTCTGTGGAAATCAAAATTGTGAAAATGGTTAAATAAAGAATTAAGATTGAGAAACTGGTACACTGGTACTGGTACTCTGTGTAGTCACAGAGCAGATCAGTCTAGTCTAGCTGAAGTCCAGCTGAAGTGTGTTTCTAGTAGATGGGGGTGGTGGGGTAGTGGAAATATTTTTTATTTGCTATTTGATGTAACATTGTACTGTTCTTATTCAAATTATGTTTCTTATAATTATTTGCATAAAAACTGACTGTGTAAAAAAAACGATGTGATTTATTATCAAATGAAACAAGTAAAAAAAAATACACATTTTATTTTCTTTAGATCAAATTATTGGAATATTGGAGAGCATTGCAGAGCATTTTCCATTGCAGAACATTGGAAATTGTTATATTTTATTGGTAGATAATTTTGCTTATTTCAAGTGTTTTTTTTAGAAGAAGTAAAATTATCTGCCAGTAAAATAAACTAAGTATTCTTTGCACTTGAGTGAAGCACTAACCTTCTTCAGGTTAAGGCCGTGAGAAATGTTATCTGCAGTAAGGAAGGCAGACACCAGGTGAGTGATGGACCCTGCTTCACCACAGTGAGGACGGAACTGAAAGGTACAGAGACCACGTTCCCTACAAAATGACATTACATGCAATTAGCATACAGAGGGATTTAACATGCATGCATATATCCTGTTCATATACTTGACCAAAATAAATTATTTATGGTTACATCAATGTATTAAATTGTGATGTTTTTAAATATTTGTAGTTTTTGTGCCTGGACTTAATTATATAAAATTAAAAACGTACTTCCGCAGGTTATTCAGCACCATGATGTTGGAATACATGTGGAACAGGTAGTAACTGTAAGGAGGGTTTTCTTCCATGGTCCATTCCTCAGGTTTGGGGCTCTTATAGGAGAACATGTGATCACTGTGTTTGGACTCATCATCCACACTGTCAAAGCCTGTCACCTGCAGATGAATAGCAAGAACATTTTTATTGGGTGTGTTTAATAAAGCTATAATGTAATTGGCTGTCCTCTCTTCAGCCAAATGTGTCAGTGCTTATTCTGCTAATCCACCCGGGAGTTTTTGTTTAGGTTGCACATACAGACATCTGAGACATCTCATCTTGAATTGAGATTTTCACACCTCAAAACATGACTAAGCTGTACAGATTTGAAGTGTAAGTAATTAGTAGTTAGTAGTTATATACAGTAGAACTATAAATTCAGCACTCACATATTTCAGGAAAATATGAATTTCCTTGTGCTTCTGGGGGTTAACAGTGGCCTCGAATAGAGGAAGAAAGATGTTCTCAAGCATCTTGGCAAAGTTGGGAATTATCTTCTTGGATCTGAAAATGTCACTAAGTGACAAAATACACATTTTATGCAAGACCTTTACAGTATTCTGGCACACAAAAATGTTTTAATATGAAAGGCTTGTGGCACTTACTATATTCTTGGCACTTGGATCATATATCTTAGGTTGGGCGAGTACAACTTCTGCTGGATGAACCATTTTGCAAGGTTTTCCCATTCATTTGCGGAGCGCCCATAGATGGAGAGTCGGGGTTCTGCATACTGATACTTACTTTCCTCCAGATCATGCGCCACCTCCTATATACAGCAACAATGTAGATGTACAGCTTAAGCCATTGGATATGATTACATAAAAAGTATTTGAATGACTGGAGTCAGTGTATTTATTTTACCTTTATAAGGCGGGCAAAATATTCTCCGTTGATGCAGTTGTCAGTTTTCAAGTAAATTTCACGAAGCTCACTCGCACCTACTGGGTTGTACTTGGAGTTAAACTTGTCAAAACGATGGAATGTTTGCCTGCCCTGAAATAACAAAACAAAGAATGTTGGTCAATATAATTTCTACATGCTTATATATAAAAAAAAATGCCACTGTGAAGTGTACATACAGCGTGCACATCCAGCGAATCCACTGTAAGATCATAAGGGTCCATGTGAAGATTTTCAAACACCTGCTTTAGTGTGACCTTTTTCCCACTCTTTTCCATCACCACTCGGCCTGCCTCTGTTTTACAAGTGTCCTGGATGAACTTGAGCAGGTGCTTCTGGTTCATGCAGGCTGCTGCATGGATGTGGGTGTCCACCTGAACAACATGAAAATGACATCAGACAAAGTTAAGAGTGTTGATGTTAGTATTGTTTGTGAAGAATATACAGAATATATGCTATGAATGACCTTTTCAGGTAGGGTAATTTCTTGAGAAGGTTTTATACCAGGGATGGTAGGTATATAGTTGGCTAGCAGGGTTAAGCCCATCTGTCTTTCATACATAAAGACATCAGTATGGACTCCCAAAAGGTGTTTTCTGTGTTCCGCAATCAATCACAACACTAAAGGCTGGTTTTGTGTGTTTTTAAGGTTTTGAACGTTGGCTTTGTGTGTCTTCTAGAAAGCACAAGTTTGCCCTAACCTTTCCAAATTAGAAACTGGCATGTGATCTGTTAGAGTCAGCTAGTGGGTGGGATTTATTGGGGAAATTGGTAAAAAAAAAAAAAACTGCAAAAATATATAAAAAAATGCAAGGTGGATTATTTTTTTACTTTGAATTGTTGAATAGTTATACTAAAATATGTTGATTTGTTTGAAGAAGCAAGGCCGATTTCGTTCGTCAAAAATTACAATATTTCCCTCATTCCCACCTTACCAGCAGAGACAGAGAAAATTCATAGGGAATATAGTTGTGAGTATGGTCAATGTACACAAGGCTTTTTAAATCCCAAATACCAAAACAGAAATGAAATTTAGATAGACTAAACACATATTTGAAACAAACACTTGAAAAAAATGTGACATTTGTTATACCTTCCGGACATTGTAGAAATCCCTATGTGGAACACTCTTTAGCTCCTTCAGCTCTGCCAGCTCATTTAACATCTCATGCAAGTAGAACTTGGACATAAGGAAGTTTAGTCTTCTGTGACAGTAGGTCTTTCTAACAATAGGTGGAGAAATATGCATGTTTAAATAAATGTACATATAATTTACACAGCTTATATTAAAGTACTATATTTTAAAAACATGTAAATCACACGCATAGTTACACTTATTGATTTTGGTTTGGTTATAACTAGAATTTTACAAATACATGATTTGATATTAAATTTTGCATCATGTTCTTACGTTGGTCCATCAGCGATCATGGCAAGGACATGAGCCATGTCAATAGTGAAGGTCTCCATGTCAGGGTATGGTAAACTGTGTGGCTTGTCATTACACAAAGCATCTGCATTATCATACACATATATGATTCCATCTTTCATCTTGAGGATGTAGTCCAGGTTCTGAGGGATGTCCTCCATACTATATGGGTCCTCACCCTCACTTGGACAGGGAGTGCTATCTGTAATTATCATCATTTACAAATGCATGTTTGAAAGTCTGCATTCCTTTTACATTGTGTTTGAGTAGTACTGCTCCTACTTTTATACCTGTCATAGTTTCTACCTGCACCTACCTGGCAGGACATCTTCTTCTTCACTCCATGTGTCATTATTGGCACTCCTTAGAAATTTGGCAGTGATTCTGGGAAAGCGGTGATATGCCAGACGGCCATATTTTTCCCTGATATGTAATGCTTTTAACAGACTCTTTGATGCTTGCTCATAGTCTTCGACTGTGACCTGGGAAAAGCAATGAAGATGAATATGAACAATACTTCACTTATCCTTGGTTTTTTTGACAAATAGTCTTAAATCTTTCTAGATGGAAAACATAATAGATTTTTTTTTTACATTTTAATGCTTCGTTCTTCCAAATATATTATGAATTATAATGAGTACAAAAAAAATCCAGGTTAAAATAATACAATATACAAAGTTTTCAGTAAAAAAATGTGTAAATAAGTTTTAGGTACCTCCTTAAGTTATTGTCTGCAACTTTATTTTATTACCGTTATTTATCATCATTCATGCTGTGTATCATGCTATTTGGGTGGAAGACAGGAAAACACCCTAGACATCGATCACAGGGCAGACAAACAGACTGACACATTCACACACACCTAGGGGTAATATATTACCTCCAGTTTGCCTGACTGCATGTCTTTGACTGTGGGAGGAAACTGACAATGGCAGGAAATATTCTTTACAATAACCCATTCAATAACTGCTCCTACCCCTGCACAGTAGTCTCCACTGATGGTGACTCTCTGGAACTCTGGGACATTGCTTGTGAATGGAGTTTTAGCTGAATCAGGGGTGAGAAGAGGGCCAACCACAGACATGGCCCATTCAGATGCACCAGGAATCTGGAGAGATAAAGACTGAGAGCGGATCAGCTTAAAACTCTTCTTCCTAGAGTTTGACAAAAAGAGCAAACATGACTGCCTGATAAACACACAGACTCGCTTACTGAACTGTTCATTTAGACATGTTCCTGTCCAGTGACCTTTTGACGTTCTCTTCAGAATGTTCCTCGGCCAGCTCCTTGAGCAGCTCTCGCTCCTTAGCCTGATGGAGGCCAATAGGGCAGTCCTCAGGCACAGTATACATAGACATGACATCTTTGTTGTTCTCCTCTTTTAGTGCTGTTGCATACACCTTTTCAGCTAGCCGCTTCACATTCTCATCCACCTCACTGAAGGAGATCTTCTGGAACTGCCGTGGCATGTCTGCAAGAGAAATCCAGATACAAAGAGGGAACATTCAAATTAAAAGAAGAATTCTGAGGTTTCTTAATTAAGGAAGACCTATAACATATTTCTATAGAGCCTCTAGAACAGGAATTATACAGTTCCTTCATAGTTTCTGCTTTTATCACACTTCTGGTGCCATGACTGTTACAGGAAATATAAGAAGTGGTGCAAACGGTTATGAAAAAATGTGTTTTTACTACAGAAGCTAATGCAAAAGTATAGCCAGACATTGCGGTTATATAA
The DNA here is from genome assembly GCA_028565595.1 of Duopalatinus emarginatus. Classification (NCBI taxonomy): domain Eukaryota; kingdom Metazoa; phylum Chordata; class Actinopteri; order Siluriformes; family Pimelodidae; genus Duopalatinus; species Duopalatinus emarginatus. Next base: position 24,630,864 of record JAOVVF010000036.1, on the reverse strand, counting down.
TTAAACTGTGTTGGTCTTTATTGTTTTGTTTTATGTCAGAAATACGATATTAACATGTGCAAATTCACTTTGAGTCTATTTTTACTGTTGTCATCAGCATGCATACCACAAGAAGCATAGATGCTTGTGACAGTTGTTGCCCAATCATATGTGTCAACTGTGCAACAACAACACTGGTAACTAGTTTTAAAAATAAGGGGTACTTGAATAATACATAGCTGATACATAATGAAAAGAAATTATGTAAAATATTTGCAAAATGCAATCATTTAAAACAACGTCATGTTTCTTTACATATCGTTTTTTTATTCCATATACCAACAATTTATTTTAGTCTCATGACTCTGCACATCTGCCTCTTATACTTGACATAAGCAAGAAACTTTGAGAGGAGCCAGACTTAAAAGGGAGGCTTGTAAGTTACACTGGATAGTGGGGTTATAAATCATTAAAGTGTACAATTGTAGAGGAGTAAACAGTGTGAAAAGTGTAAAATAGGAATAGGAATCCTGGTATTAAGGCACTCTTTATAATCTATTATACATACAACATTATTAAACCTAGTAGATGTCAGCTAAATACTGAAGTAGATGCCCAAGCTTATGATGCAAGATCCTGAAGTCTGTGTACATATCAAATGGCTGTAAGCAAAGCACAAGTTTCAATTTGTGTTCTGCCAGTACATTAGTCAGGTTACTGTAAACATTACTAAGCACATATTGGGGACAGTATCCCATTCACTGGTCAGTGATTCTCATGTGTCAGCTTGAATAGAGCAATTGGCTTTCTGCACCATGGCCTGAGCTACTAGCTACTACCAGTTTTATCTACTGTTTTTGTAAAGCACATTCATGTGAGCAATAAAAATCTGCAGCATTTATAACAGGTAATCAGGACGAGTTGATTTTTAGTAAAGATCAAAATGCTCCTATATTAACATATTTTGTGTAAATTTATTTGTGATGTAACTCGTATAATTTGCTGGACATTGTATGAGTAATAATGTAATAATATTAATCATTGTTAGGACAGCGTGATGGCACTGTTCCACTGTATACTGCGTATGTTTACCTAGCATCCTGTCTTGTGTGTGTAATTACATTTCAGTATCTCATGATCAGTGTGCCTCAGGCTTGGTAAATGTTCGGTTTTCCACAACAGTTAAAATAGAGCAGGCCTTTTCTCATTTAGTGTCTTTCACAGCTAAGCTATTATTGGTGCTAAATATGGCTCCTAATTTACTACCTGAATCGTAACTGTTTTAAACAGATAGCTTGTAGGGTCGAATAAAAATAGGTCACTTGTAGGGCATGGCTCTATAAATAGCTCAAAAGCTCATGCTTAAATTCCTTTCTATTCACTTGTTGACATGTAACTGGACCCAGTGTTAACAATCTTGGCAACCTCCAATGAGAGGCTCGACAGCACTGTGAGACTAATGTTTCCAGAGAGTTCCCATCTAGGAAGGGTGCATTCCAGGAGGGGCTTCTGAATGTTCCCAATGAGTCTGGAACCAATGGGAGATTATTTCCAAGTTCATGCTCAAAATTATAGTCATCATACAAAAACAATCAGTGTTTGAGGTCTAAACAGACAGCTCAAAACAGTCTGTACTCTAATCAGACTATACTCTACACAGGCTGTACTCTAAACAGACTGTACTCTAATCAGACTATACTCTACACAGGCTGTACTCT
>JAOVVF010000036.1:24608714-24622716 GCA_028565595.1 Duopalatinus emarginatus | reverse complement strand
CCTAAAAAAACAATATAACATAAATCACAGATATTTATGCACTTAATCTTGATGCGTTCTCTCTTTTTTTTGGTAGTATAGTGTGGCTTTCTTCTAGAAAAAATCTGACATTTTGCTGCTGTTATGTGTTTAAAAAGAGATTTCATAAATTCCATCTATCCTTAGTTGGATTTGATCATCTACTGACATATTACATATATTAAAATAAATAACTTTATTTGGCATTGTGACACTTTTGGTAGGCATATATTTAGTCTTGAAAACTGGTCATCTCTTGGCCTGTAACTATTGCAAAATTCATGTACTACACAAACTTTTCAGTTATATTCAAGAGAACACAGTGGTTCATTTATACAGTACAGTTTTCCATTAAAACCCTCAAGAAGGGAGTTATTCAAATAAAACTGGGGACACATAATCAGTTTGGCTGACCTTTGACCTCTGCTGCCCTGAAATTTTCAGGTGCTAACTTTGAGTAAGTGTCCTTTTGAACCTTGCGTATGCTCACAACATCTTGGTCTAGTTTTTAGATGCAGTATTGCAGTGCGTTGGTTTTAGTGACCTCTTCTGTCATGTTGAAGTAGAATTGCAAATATGCTTCACTTTGAGAGTTCGTGACTATGGTAACCTCACGTTAAGCCCCTCACACGTCCCTGAAAATACTGCAATCAATTGATCAAATGGGTTGTACGTGCTGAGAGTGTTGCTTAATGCTCTGAGGCATTAAACAACACCCAAAAATGATTTTTCACATAACGGCACATAACTGAAATTAATTCATCCTTACAAAGGATCCAGATGCATCTCTGAAGACATATATTACAAGATCCCTGGTTGGAATAAACAGCTGTTGGTCGAATTACGTGGTCCACTGTGCTATCTGGCCAGTCACACTTCATAGCAGCTGAATTTTGTCTGGCCTCAAGGCTTATGGATAAACAGTGTCTATCCTCACTATATCTCTCTGTGAGTGATATGATAAATGAGTTTTTGGATTCAGTAGGATGTAGTGTTCCTGGCTTAATCTGCCGTGTGGTTCTTCTTGTTTTATTTGTAAAAATATTTTTTTTTATAAATATAGACTGTCCAGACATATAACAGTTTGTCACTTTTTTAATGCTTCCTTGATTGTTTGCTTGCTTGTTTGTTGATTCGTTTCTTTTTAAAATGCAGGGCAAATGTTGATCATAAGCAATATTACATGAGTAAATTCCAGTTTGGATGTTAACCCACCCACATTTAGAGACCTTTATTATACTATACGAGTAACAGAGATAGGTGGAGCTGTAGCATTAGGTCATGTGACAGGTTGAATTTACAGACTGACAGACTTCAGCATGTTCTAGCATGACTGAATGATATCAGCATTTGTGGAGAGAAGCCAATTCCTTCCAGTTACACAAAAGTCATCGTTATTCTAGAGAATGTGAACCATCATTTATCATTTTTAGCTCTTGTGCATTTGAAACCCCTGCTAAGAATTTTATGTGCATATTTTAAAAGTTTGCCCCTGGTTTCTCTTTTCAAGCATCTCAACTGTCCTAAAGTTATTTCTCCATAAAAGTCACCATATGAGTGGCTTTCCGTGTTATTAATGAAATAGGACCTGTAAGATTGTGCTGATCATAAACAAGAGTTTTTGCTACATATGTGATTTATTATAATTGTATTTGCTTGATGATCAATATTCATTTATTTAAGTACCAATTATATAAACATCCATTTAAGAATGACAGATGGGTGTAATTAAGAGCAAGTGCCTCACATTGCTTTTACACCCCCAGTATTATGTTGTGAAGAATGCGTTTGTGCATTAAGAATAATTGCAAACAGATCTAAATCTTTACAATCATTTCTAAAGTGCTGTTTTCAGTACATTGTGTTCTTACATGATCAACATCCATGTAATGTGTCCATGTGATGTAGCGTGTGCGCCGTGATCGGCTAGCATGAAGGATGTCACGTCTCTGTCTAGTAACTGACCTGCGTCTGTTCCTCATTAATAAATGGAAAGCACAATACATCGCTCACAGTTGCGTAAAGTTTTAAAGAATGAGCCACATTCCAAATGAGAGGCGAACTGCACATGCTTCAGACAAATTTTCAGCATACGCACACACGGTCTTCTTTCAACACCCAATCCACAAGTCACTCAAGCACTTGCTGCTACACCTGGACTACTTCATTAATCAAAAGGTCTCTGAAGACTCGTGCCTCCATGTTGTGCTTAAAATAGCAACAGGCCCTTTTCAATGCTGTGATGTTACAACTTTCTTGGAAGCTCCAGAACATCAGCTGTTTTTAAAAATGTGAAGAGTTCACAGTAACATGGATCCATTCATTTTGTGCTGAAATTCAGCCATCACATCATTCAGTCTCACAAGCACAGATAAGAACACAAATTGAGTAACAAATCAGGACTCATTCACTGTGAAATTTTATCTAGTCCACTAATGCTTTAATTATTTGCAGTATTCAGTTTTGTTTAGTATTTATGGTAATGTTATTTTTAAATAGTAAGGCTGTGAAAATAGACTGTCAGCTTTAACAGGATGTGACTGCACTGAAATCTTATGCATGGAATGTCTTATGCATAGAATATGTATTAAGCCAAGATTCTAGGAATACAACTCCCTGTGGACCTTGGCTGAGCTTGGCTTATTTCCACATCAGTTTTTTTTACTCTGTAAGTGGGTTAGTAGCCGCAGTACTATTTATGTCCCATTTCTATTACACAATCCTGATATGAAGGTCATCAAGATGATGTGGACATTTCTCATTTTTACTCATGCATTCCCTATTCAGCATTTACAGTAACACGGTACAGGGTACATTTAATTATGTTTGTTTCCACATATTTCAAACCACACTCTGACACAATGTCATGTACATGCCAAATACTTTTATTTTTACCTTGGAAAAATGTATTACACTGTAAGATATTTCAGATATCATCATGACATGATATTATCAAGACTATATCAAGCCTTTACACCAGATGTTATAGCTGATTGAACTATACAATTTTATTTGTGTAAAAATACATTTTAATAAATAAATAAAAATGAAGTGCACCAATAAGCGAAATAAAAGTGACTTCCACCTAACAAAGCAAATGTTTTTTTAAATCACTTGCAGGTACACCATAGGTTTAAGACAAAAGTAAGATTGAGACTTTTAATGAAAGCAGCACTGACTGTTTTTTTATACCTACACACTCCGTCTCTTTGTTACCATATAAACCATGTTCCTTGGATAACTCAGATCACCTGTTTCTGCCTTTCATAATACTTCACTCACCTTAGTCTCTGCCCCATTTAACCTGTCCTGCTTCAACCCCCTTGACAACTCTGACACACTTTGACTCAAAAAGACCACTTTACACTAATGCCAGCCAATTAGTCAAGCACATCACCAAACATCTCTCCTTTTTCTCCTTTCAAACCACAAGGTTCTGTTTACACTGTCGTAGCTGTTGGCAAATTTAGATTGAGGCTGAATGGTGGCACAGCAATCTGCCACCTCACAGGTCCTGGAATCCTGGTTCGAGACTGAACTAACATTATTTTCTGTGCATGGGTTTCCTATGGGGTCTCTGCTTTTCTCCCACCTCACAGTAGATGAACTGGCCATGTTAAATTGCCCAAGTTAAGAATGTGTGTTTGTGTTGTGCCCTGCACTGGAATGGCAGCCCAGCCAGGGTTGATTCCCATTCCCAGGACAGGCTTCGGATCCACTCAGACCATTACCAGGATAATGTGGTTACTGAAGAGAAATTAATGATCCTGCAATAGCAGTCAAATAGGAAGCTAAATAGCAGCCATTGCAAACCAAGAATAATCTATTGAGCATAAGAGACACAACAGATTATCTAAAAAAAAAATTTATATTTACTGGTCTTTTTGTAGCTGCTTACATTTTTTAATGCCTACCTACAATTTACAGAACTTCACCCATGAACATGAAATTCTTAAAGTTTGTACACTTGAGCAAATGTATTAGCAGTATCAACTTGCAAGTAAATGGCACATGGAGTTACTGCCACTGTGTGGTCTCTTTTCACCAATCAGTCCATAATTAATGGAACCTGCAATCAAAATGCAAATTTCCACAAAATTGTTGGAAACATGTTTTTTGCACTCGCTGTCAGCTATTTTTTATTAGTGTATGAATTAGAGCGTGCCTCACCTCATTTTATGTAAATGTTTCCACAAAATAAATAAATGTAAGCATGTGACTTTCATTGTCATTTTGTCCAATGGCCTCTAGGTCTTTTCATATAGTTGTTATTATGGCAACTGATGATTGTAAACAATTTTAACAATTTAAACACAAATAAGACAAGTTAACATAAATTCAGTTAAATTACTTACTTAAGCACATTGACTGGGCAAATTCACTCAGCCTGGTCTCTGTGAAAAGTTTGGTGTGTTCTCACAGTGTCCACGTGGGTTTCGAGAGGTGCTCTGGTTTCCTCCATCCTCCCAAAAACACACATGGTTGGGTGTGCTAAATTGCCCTAGGTGAGAGTGAATGTATGTGGGTGGTACCCTGTAATGTCACCCTTTCCAGGGGGTATTTCTGCCCAATGATTCCAGGTGGGCTCAGGAGAAACCATGGATGAAGCGGATAACAGAATGACTGACTGACTGGCATTTACTGACAGATTTTGTGAAAACACTATGCATACCCCAAAAACAGTACACCATTCTAAATGTAAAATATTTTATTAGCAAACAACAGAACAGTCTAGTGTTTTTCTTGTCCTAACAGATTTGATTCATTGAATGAGTGTTAACAAGCTGAACATTTTGAACATATCCTTCTAGCACTAGTCTGGTTAATTGATTAACACCATTGTGTGCAATTGTTCATTGCGTGTTGGAGCTGAATTATCCAAATACGTTTTCAATGACCTGTTTCAAAATAAAACATGCTCATATCTGAATTCAATCTTAAAGGGTTTTTCATAAAATATGCGCTTTTATAGATACACTTTTCAGATCTTCAAGCCTTTTAAGTCTCCTGGATTTTAGCAAATCCTTTTAATCATGCAATCGAGAAAATGACATTGTGTTTATGTATCTTGCAGGCATTTGAGCACTGTTTGGAATGTAGGGAGGATTGTAGCAGGAAATCAACAGGTTATTTTGAGTTCATATTAGTGTGTAAAGACAGTTTTTTGCATTGTGTGCGTGATCAGGGAGGTCAGGTGGTGAGTCACACTAAGCATGAAATGTTATCATCTTGCGGGTAATGGCACGGATGGTTTTAATGGCTTGAAGTATATCCTCTCAGAATGTCAAGAATTTTTCTGTTTATCTTTATCGTGTGGGAGGGAGTAAATTTTGGACTTTCCCAATTTCCAACATGTGATTTGAATTTGTCCCCTGTATAAACACCTGATGTATTATATTCAGACTTACCCCACTATGCATGATCAAATGATGAAATGCCTAACACACTTTGACCAGAACCATCTTTAAGTCCATTCAGGCAGAATATAAATAAATAAAACATATACAAATTTTATTCATAGGTGTGTTGAATTTGGACATAAATTCTGGATTCTGAGAATCGTTGGATATTCTGTGGTAGTAAATTCTTCTGTTGAGCTGTTGTCCCTTCACTCAAAAACTTGACACAGTGTAGTAAATAATCAGATGTAACACAACGGCAATGTTTATGTGTGTTTCCTGGGTATTTAGACTTGTTTATTTTGCAGGGATGGGAAGCGGATTAACCAAGTCATTTGCTATTGCCATTGCATTCATGCTGTATTTGTCAATACTGTCATTGATGTTATGTTGGCCACTGTGAAATGCATCCCTCACCTGTCACCTCTAGTGAAGGTGGCACTGTTTAATGTGGTTCAGTCACTTGTAGCAAAACAGGCCGTTTTCAGTGTCTGCTTTGTGTTAACTGTGCCTAAACTCTTCCTCACACTTCATCTTTTTCCACATTCCTTGTGAACATCTTGACCTAATCCAAATCAGTTCATTATTTATGGTCTGTGACTGAATTCAGTGTTCCAGATGAGTTTTGACTCAGCACGTCAGGTTTTAAATTGTCATTTATATAGCTGCTATTTAAAACAGGGATGGGATTGTATTATCTCAAAAATCCTGCTTACAAGTGGATATGCAACACAAGCAGTTTTAAAGTATTAGCCAGAGGATTCTCAATACTGGATTCATTAAAGAAATAGCAAAATGCAGACAAGTGAGCTTGTTTGCTTTAAATCAAACCTTAATTTCTAAGCCTTTAAATCACCTAAAACTTATATTAATAACCCATCATTTTTATATCAACAAGAAATTATTTGATGCAAGGTGTAAAGGTTAATAATGCATACATTTTAAATCTCATCAAGAAATTCAATTATATATTCATTCATTCATGGCATTTGGCAGATGCTCTTATCCAGAGCGACTTACAAGGTTATTGGTATTACAGGTAGGCTAACGTAGTGTTAGGAGTCTCGCCCAAGGACCCTTATTGGTGTAGCACAGACTGGCTGCCCAAACAGGGAATCAAACCCGGGTCTCTCATATGGGAGCCCAGTGATGTTACCGCTGTATCACACCATATTTACTTATTTATTCAGTGCCAGTCACATCTTTAGACTTGTCAGGGTAGCAGTGGATCTAAAGCCAATTCCAATAACAGGCATTGTAATGTGGGAGAATTTACTCTGAATGGGACACCAGTCCATAACAAATCAATTTTGGCCCAAAATGTGGTCAATTTCTGAACTTATTGCATATTGGAACATGATTGATTCTTATGTGATAATGCAGTAGCAAATTGCCTGTCACTCTGGACATTAAACATGTGAAAAGAAAGTTTAATGTGATTGTTATGTCCTGAACCTTTTTAATGATTACCTGATCAGGATAAATCGGTTAAGATGCATGAATTAATTAAATTGCTTTTTAATAAACAAAATAAGGGGAAAACTGTGTATTAACTATAAAATTAAACTCTTAATTAATGTGTCGTGTAAGATGGAGATTTAGTAAAAAGTACATTTCATGCATCACATGTATTTTAGACCTGCACTGTTTCTTATTAGAGCTAAATGAAGACGAATATTAAAAAACTGCTGTTTAACCTTCATCCATCCTAGAATGGAATCAGCTTTGAAGTGTTTATGGAGCCATGTGGGGTCCTTTTGTAATTAAAAAGCTGCTTTCCACATGTGACTTGTTCAATTCAAAACATGTGTTTTGTGCTTATTTTTGTCATTACTCTAATTTACAGTGATTGTCTTGGAATGCATAACATAGCAGTTATGTAGATGCATTTTGCATATCTCCAAAATATCACTTGGCTGAAATGAGACAGCAATACAGTCTGAACATGTGCATCCAATCGAGAATGACGTAATATGTGCAGAATGTGAGGTATTAGTATTGTGGTGACTCTAGTGTCAAACATGAAATGGCAAGCAGAGCAGAGATCAATGTATGCAACAAGATGCACTTGCAACAAGATGTATGCAACAAGATGAGAAAAATCGTGCTTTTCTGGAAATAATTCAAGATAGTGTGTAATGTTTTTAACAGTGACAGCTTTACCTAAAACTCTATCTGTAAATCTGCCCAGAGACACAATTAAAACAATTTAATATTTAAGTAATGGTTAATAAAAATGTACAATTTCAGGCAACAATATCTAATTCTAAAAAAAAATCTTTTTACGAGCTCTACTGGAAGACAATGTCTCCATTATGTGCTTCAGTGAGTTACAGGGTTAAACGTTACAGGGTTGTGCCATAAAGTTAGAAAAAAAAATGGCAAATGAACCTTTACTGGCATAAGGACTTCTGTGTTTAAATTATTTTTTAATGTGTAAATGGGACACCACTAATAAAGTCAGTGAAAGCTCAGTGCTTAAGTCATCGAACTGATCAAAAGGTTGTGCATTTATGTCACAGCACTACTAATCGGCCCCTATTGGGCCCTTGAGCAAAGCCCTCAATCCTCAACTGCTCATTTGTACAAAAGTCATGTCCTTTCACTTCTGAATGTTGCATTAGAAAAGAGTGTTTGGCAAATGTTGTAAAAAATAATAAATAACTATAACTTTGCATATGTGAAATTAATTCACACACAGCTAAGATTTGGTAGCATGGATAGATTTTGATGGGTAGTTACAGTGGACCTTTTAAAATTTTAGGCAACACTGCTTAACTGACATTAATTCGGTAAGAGCGTTGAATCCACTTTGCATGCATGAAAAGTTGCAGTTAAGTATTTTGGGAGAAAACTGACAGGCGTCTACAGCTTGAAGCAGTTCAGACTTATGCCAGTTGCTCACTTTAGCCTGAGATGTGGTTGAAGAGAGACAACTTCACTGCCTCAGCTCTCTGCATTTGCAGCCAAGCAATCTGTGACTCCAACAGCACTGCGTCATGTCTGAGGCATCCGTACACATTGGAGGGGGCATTAGAGGGTTGTAAAAATAGAAGATGAATTATTCAGATTTGCACATACAAGTTGCCAAGTTCTGTAGTCGATGTCTTTCTGTAGGATAATACTGACCTCCCTTGCTATTTAATGTTTAATTTGTTAGAGGTTAGTCAGATCAAAAAACAAATCACTGCCGGACCAGTGGGTCTGTTATATCTTGCTTGCATGAAACTCCTGTGCATTATAAGAAGCAGAGGGTTTTTTTGGTTTCAGAGGCGCACATTTAATATCAAAACCTGACCTACTGTAAAATAAATACAATGCTGTAGGTATTCTTACTGATTTTGATTAAACATTATGCTCAAAATTATCGCATTTTATCGCATATGTTTTGTATGAAACTCTTGTAGACTTTCATATACACCTTATCCAGCCTGGATGTGCTTATTTAAGCGATGATTCATTCAGGCTTATGCACTCTCCATGGTCACGCCATCAAGTATGCTCAGACAAACAGAGATGAGAACATGAACAAAGTGTTAGACTTGCACAATCTTGAACTCAACATGAGGCGGGCAGGTTTTTTAAAACTTTCCACAACAGTGATATTGTTCTATGAGACAAATATGTTGATGTTATTACTGAAATGGCACAAAATTGATGAACGTAGCAAGCAATTAACAATTGATGATAATAATCACTAGTTAAGGGTGGGTAAATTTATAAAAAATCAGGAAGACATGTTAGAACATCTGACACTCTACTACATCTCATCTGGCTTGAATTAGACTTCCATTCCTCACAGCCCATGGGGTATCATAAACATAAATTATACTGTGCCAGAAATAGTCCAGCAAATGTTATCTGTCTTTAAATTTTCTTGCTAGAATTGTGTGAGGGCATGAGCGATGAGAAACAATGTCTTCCTTCATTCTGGACTATACAGTGAGTTTTCCTCATCAATATGCACTCAATACTCCATACTGAGAAAATGAAAACAGAATTTATTTTTTTTGCAAACTTACTAAAAAGGAAAATTTCACATGGACATAAGTATTCAGACCTTTTGCTATTACACCTAAAATTTAGCTCTCATGGCCTCCTTTTTGATCATCTTTGAGATGTTTGTACACTTTGATTGGAGTCCACCTGTGGTAAATTCAATCGATTGAACATGATTTGAAAAAACACATTGCTGTCTATACAAGGTCTCACAGCTGACAATGCATATCAGAGCAAAAACTAAAAATTGCGTGGAGGCACAGATCTGAAGAAGGCTACAACAAATTAAATTAAATTAAATAAATTAAACAAAATTAGATAAAATTTCTATAAATATATAACCCGTTCTGTTACTTCTGTAAAGCTGATATGGGACAATGTCCATTGTTAAACGCAACTCCTAGATTCCTAGAGCTGGACACCTCACCAAGTATTCAGGGAAGAAGGGCCTTTGTGAGAGATGTAACCAAGAACCAAATGGTTATTCTAGCTGAGCTCCAAAGATCCTGTGTGCCAATGGATGAAACCTTCAGGCGGTCAACCAGCAGCACTCCCCCAATCTAGGCAGAATCCTCTCCTCAGTAAAAGATATGTGAAAGCCCATCTGAAGTTTAAAAAAAAATAAACGAGACGATAAACTCCTTTCAGTGAAACATGGTGGTGGTGGCATTATGGTGTGGAGCTTCATGGTGTTTCATGGGATACTGGTCAGGGTTGAAAGAAAGCTGAATAGAGCAAAGTGCAGGAATATTCTTAAAGAAAACCTGAACCAGAGGGCTTGGATAGTTAACCTTCCAACAAAGACAATAACCCTGAGCACACAGCCAAGACAACATAAGAGTGGCTTATGGAAATGCTGTGAAGGTCCTTGAATGAAGTGAACCAGAGCCCAACTTGAACCCAATTGAACATTTCTGGAGAGACCTGAAAATGGCTGTCCAACAAACAGTCCCCATTCAACGTGACAGAGCTTGAGCGGATCTGCAGAAAACTACCTACAAAAGACATTTAAGATGCAATTCTAATATTCTTCAACTGTTACTGTCATAATAATACATTTTGTAGTTTATTTTATATGTTCTTGTTGATACTCATTACAATCATTTACAGATACCTTAAGCTTTTTGTGCACAGAGACGAAAAGTTGCAGTTTCTGAATTACCCTGGTAGAATTCTTATATTCTCTATATTGAAATGAGTGGCTGCCAATTTTTTCATGTTTAACACATATTCTCCACACATGCTGAATTAATTCACAACAGCCCCCTGCAATCTTAGGACATCATTTCTTCACTCGCTGCAATCAAAAAGGTAATTGTAGTTGATTTACATCCATTTTGGGGCAACATTAAAAACACAATTGGAATCTGAAAACAAGTCCATGGCTGCATGTTATTATGTGTCTCCTTTTTTGCTTCGCTAACGGAATATTTCATTTTATTGATGATACTCACTGTGGGTCATTTTAGGTTTCACTTTGGATGCACGCTAATATTATTATTCTTCAGAAGCTCTACAGACAAGAAAACACACAGTACTGAGAGTATTGTCTTTATTCCCTATTAAAGTATAAAGGTTTACAATTAAGGTATCAATAATTATAGTTCTATCCAAAAGTATTAAAGAAATAATAAAAGATGACTTCAAAAACAATGAAATTAAATAGTTTCAAAAGAAAAAAATATACAACTGCTGCAAACAGTAATAAAGTAAATTTGGTGTGATTACCTTTTGCAAATTAAATTGTAGTTTTGGGTTTCATTTGTATAGTTTTATAACTAATTTAGTAGGTCATTTTTACTCATTGTTGTGGAGAATCTGCCACTGTTCATCTGGAATCTTTAACAGTGTTCTCTTACTAAATATGTTGCTTGCTCATGTAGCATTATTTTTTTTGGGAAAAATGATGTAATAAATCAATAATTCAGAAAAAAAATCTGAATTTATAAAATGAATGTCCATAAAATAAATTGTATTAAAATTACTCACAGTATTATATGTCTAAAACTATACCATCATGGTTTTTAGTGTTCAGCCTACTGTACAATCAAAAATAATGCCATATTCTTTATTTAAATAATAGATTTTACAGTGCTCTGTGGAATGGCCAAGTTTTGGATATTTTTAATAATCAGACCCTGCTTGTTGCTTTTCTTCCAGACTTATCTTGATAGTCTTCATGATGCTGTTTGTTTATTATCTAAGAAACTCACACAGCCATTGCGATCACAAATCTAACATTTTATTTTAAAAAAATGCAATATAAGTGAGCCATGGTAACGCAGTGGAAAGTATTGCACAGTTTGATGCTGAGCTTGGGTTAATGCTTTGTCAATTTATCTTATTCTAGGGTTTGCAGTTTCTCAAGTGTAATCCTGTGTGTGTTTGTGTGTGTGTGTACGCATGATGTCCCATGGGGTGAATTCTTCTACCTTGTGCCCAGGGTAACGAGGATAGGCTTCCACTGTGTCCCTGCTCAGGGTAAAGTGTTACTGAAGATGAAGGAAAAAATATATTTGCAGACTAGATTTACTTTCCCCAAGTTCAACATAACAGATATTTTGTGTAGATTTATGAAATGTAATTCCAATAAAGTCCGTTTTGATTTCAGGTTGTAACACTACAAAATGTGTAAAAGATCATGGGGTGCTAAATACTTATGCAATGCATTGTAACACGTGAAGTGAATCCAGCAAAACAACTTCCCAGCTCATGATCCTGATTAGATCATTGGTTTGCAATCTCATGCAATATCATGATTGCAAGTTTTAAAGAATTCGCTCATCAAACTCTAATTGTGTGCTTATGTTGACATCACTGCTTTGCTTTAAATGGATGTTTCCTAATGCTGAACCCTGAAAACATTTTCCTGTTATTAATTTTTTTCAACCAAACTCTTTTGCATTCTTACAGAAACATTCAGCTGAAGCATGTGTTTTATGCTAACTTCAAGAAGGGCATGTAGTTGTGATGAGCTTTGTTTTCTGTCAGACCACAAGCCTCTTTTTCCATCATATGATTAATGCTGAGTTAGTGACCCCCCACAGACCAGAGAACCAGGCAAAAATGCAAAATATTTTAAACTAGTGCAGCTTCTCTGCTTAAATTGTTTATGGGACAAGATTGCATGCTGTAAACAAAAGACAAGGGCCAGCAATGGAAAAGTTGATGTTCACTATGGAATGCACAATATAGCAACACAAAGGAAGTAATTTTGGTTTACAGAGACACTATTTTCTCATTTTATAAGATCAGTTACTCATATCCATAACATTAAATCAGCAGTCGGTCAGTAGGACAAACTGCAAGCCTTTGATGTTCCTCTCAGAAATCGGTGTAAGGTTCATAATGGAGGCATTTTTGGGTTGTACTATCGACTCTGTGTCTGCCCATATATCTGTCTGTTTTTCTGTCTGCATGAGTGAGTGAGTGAGTGGATTTAGATGGAATTCTCACTGGACCCAAAAGATTAACTGATTCTGTTAGTACAATTGAAAAAAAAAAAAATAAGTAGCTGAATGTTTTGTATGTACTTAACCTTCCTACTACCAAGTAACTGACTACATTTTACATTAATCCAAACAAATTACATTTTAATGACATTTGAGGCATACAAATTAGTAACAAGAAGGGCATAACTTATAGGCAGTAGAGGCATCCTTGTCACTACTTTTGGTATCAAGTTGTTTTTGTTTTCTTCTGAAACCTTGCACACCAACTTATTTATCAGGTGTCGCCTACAGTATAACACCCACATCAATTGTTTTTAGGTGGTTCCTAACTAACACATTTACCAAAATTGTTTAATGTATGTTTGTATATGTTTAAGAAATGTCAAAACATCAAGATTAGTTTCTACCCAATGCTTCACTTAAGTTGTCCTGCTTCCACTAACATGTGAACACATGAGAACACAACAAAACAGATGAGATGAGTGACAATTTAACAGATTTCACAAGTCTTTGGAAAAGTACTAGAGGTGCAAACATCATTCTTTCCAGAGATATTCCATCAAATGCTGTTTCGATGATGGTGATGGAGAGTGCTGTCTAACACATCAGTGTTCAGTTAGGTTTAGATCTGCTGCCTGTGAAGGCCATAGCATATGATTTACATTACTTTCATATTTCACACATCAAACCATTCCATTAACGCTCATGCACTGTGGATGTGGAAGAAACAAAATGTCCTTTTATTTGACATTACACAGCTAATTCACACACTCATAATGGCTCATCATTTTATTATTTTAACTAAATATAGTTGTGTCCATAAGTATTTGGACAGTGACACCTTTTTTTTTCCAATTTTGGCTCTATACACTAACATAATATATTTTAAATGAAGCAATCGGTATGTGTAAACCAATTTGAAGTAAGCATTACAATGCCATCACTACAATTGTGCACATTGTGTTGGCAGAAAAAAACAGCAAAAACAAGTGGAGGGTCATGAAATGCCTGAAATGTAATTAAAAAAATCTAATTAAAACTGGTGGTCAGAATAGGGATGCAAGAAGAAGATTACCATAATTTTGTTTATAGAATAGAATATATTTATAGAATACTTTTTGCTTCATATATATA
>JAOVVF010000036.1:24578771-24600870 GCA_028565595.1 Duopalatinus emarginatus | reverse complement strand
CATATTGTATATATTAGCTCTGAACCTGTACTCTGCACAATGACACTAAAGTTAAATCTAATGTAATCTAATCTAATTAATTCTAATCTAATCTAATCTAATCTAATCTAATCTAATCTAATCTAATGGTGTCCAAGATTGTCCTGTATTCTGCACATATGCCAGCGTTGTGTGTAAAGTCTGACTCTGACCATTTCTTAACCTTATCTACATCACTCAAGTTTATAATTTATCTCAGTTGGTTCAGATATGTGCATGTTTGTTTTTTAAAGTCTCACTTGTGCAGTTATCAGTTTTGCCTAAATCTTAAAAGGATATATTCTAACAAATGTTTATTCAAAAATATAGGTAATTGACATTTTTGGCCTTTGGTAAATAGGTATTGATATTCAGTTACATCCTTATCTCTTATTATATGTTTAAATTGATACTTTGCTTTGTTATGAGATGGACCATTTTTATTATTTTAACAATTTAAGTGAACTATTTTGCCTACGTTTATTGCACGTAGAGTAATGTGACCTTTGCATTTATCCCATCCATGCAGTGAAACACACACTAGTGAACATTAGGGCGCAGCAAACACACTTGCTCAGAGAAGCAGTTGGGGCCTTGTTGGGCACTAGCCTTGCTCAAGGGCACTTCGGCTGTGTCTTGTCTGTTGTGGGGACCTTCTGGTCCCAAGACCAGTTCCCTAACCACAATGCCACCGTTGCCCCTCATTTTGGGGAAAAAAGCTGTGCCTTTCTTCACATGATGAGTCAGAATTCCTCATAGCATCAATAACAGACCTAAACTAAAATCTGTGGCTTTCCAGTCCTCGACTTAAAATTAATAAAAGGTTTCCAGCTAAACAAGAATCAGATTTTTAATATTTACAAGTTCAGAAACATAAACCCCAGCCTCACTGGTGTCTCATCTAATAAGATATTTGCATTAAAATTTGGGAGGAACGTTTTGACCTATACGCCCAAAAGTATGTGGACACTTGACCATCCCATCACTATGCTACACACCTGCCACAAAGTTGAAAGTGCAGAAATGTTTAGAGTGTATGTTGTGTCATAAAGATCTCTTTTCACTTTAACTTAAAGGCCCAAATGTGTTTCAGAATGACAATGCCTCTGTGCACGAACCCAGCAAAAAATTTCTTCAAGACATTGAGTGTAAAAGTGGTGTCTTTTCAACCCCACTGAACACCTTTTGGTTGAATTCAGACTGCATGCCATGCTCTCTGGCTCCTTCAGTTAGCATTGAACTGCTATACTAATGCTCTTGCGGCTGAATAGGAAAATACTGTGGAAAAGATTAATAAAATAGAGAATGGGAAACTACATGTGAAATAGTAGCGGAAAACCTGGTACAAACTATAAAACATGCTATGTATGACTCTTTTATTCCAGGTTATACCCGTTCATGTCCTACCAAGCGGACCTACCTAGTATTAGACTGGTGTGCCAGTTTTTTTGGTGTATTCATCAAACACATATTAATGCAATGATCAGATATCCACATAATTCTGGGCAAAAAGCTTATATAAAAGATGCTTAGGTTTATGTCACCATGAAAATTGTTCTGGTACAAAGAATATAAAACCATATGTTAAGTGAGAGAACTCTCTTTTGACCACTAAACAGTTGAATTCACCTCCACATTTTACCCATCTATGCAGTGAAACACACACATACACACTAGTGAACACTAGGGGGCAGTGAGCACTCATGCCCAGAGCAGTGGGCAGTCCCTTTATCCACAGCAGTTGGGGGTTAGGTGCCACTTCAGTTGAGTCTCGGCAGTAGCGGGGCTCAAACTGGACGCCTTCTGATGCCAAGGAGGGTTCCTTAATCCCAAGTGTATGACAGCCCTCAAACATTTCCAACCAAGCAGATTGTTAATCGAACCCACAACCCCAGGTCCCTGGAGCTGTGTAGAACACACTACCTTCAGCACCACCCTGCCACCTGAGTGTGATTTGATTTAATGTGGTTTATTTTTGCACATGTGAGAAGAACTTACTTAGGTGTATTAATGACATGGCTTTAAGACAAAGTATATCTGTAATGAGTTTACTTTAGTTCACCATGAAATTAAATGTGACCACACAGTAACATTGTAGTTTTACTATGTAAACTCTTGCACGTGTGTAGTCTAGAAATGTCTCTGTCACGCTGCTCCGTATTAGGCTTCATTTCTCATAGCTTATACACATTCCTGTCTGGCCACTTGAACCCTAAGGGAATGAGAATGATGAGTCAGACATCCTCACAATTTACATCCTGTGCTTTGCAGAACTAGAGCACTTTAACCTCAGTACTATAGTACTTGTAATAGGCACATTCAGTTAACCTTCTTTATATCTCTTGCTCTCTGTGTTGTTTCTCTTTTGTGATATTTACAGGTGGTTTATAACGGATGCCTGTAAACAATAATCTGGCTGAGCTCCAAAGCTGTGTGCCGGACAAGATCCCTCTCAGCCAGTGGAATTCTGTGGAGACCCAGATTGCAGAGAGTTGGCAAGGGAGACGTGAGATCCATGCGGGGGGTGGGGGTGTTAACATTTTTGCTGAGGCACTGGTGTTTTATATTTGCTCATTTCCACACATTCCTCAGAGTTAGAGGAGGAGCAGGAATGAGGAAGGACTGCAGCTAATAAAATCCTTCCCCCTTATTAACACGCACACCATACTTCAGAAATTCACCCTGTCTCAGTCATGTTAGATTTCCTCAGAGAGAGACTGATTAGCATTAGGGCTGTAGTACACTTTTCTCTTGTTAGGAAACCTTTCCTCTGCCCTATTATTGGCAGTCTCACCAGCACTCTTAAATAGAATATTAGAAAGGTCAGATTAGTCACTGAACATATTTATAACCAAGAGAACAATGAAACAGGGTGGGTTTGATATCCTGCAGGTTTTCCTGTTAAAATAACTCAGGTTTTATTAAGATTGTCAATGGGGCTTCTGATGTGCCTTAACCCAGTGCCCCTGAACAAGGGTTTAGGACAGTGATTAGGGAGAGATGATCTGGCGAGTGAACATGGAGGAAAAAGGCCTTCAATACAACAGGGAGAAAATGCTTTGTGAAATACAGTGAAACGCAACCCATTCCCAGTATTGTAGGTATGATGACCACAGTACGAAGAGGGATGGCAACATTTCAGCGACAGGACTGGGTGAGACAACTACGCCGATTAAGTTTCACACTGTATTCAAGCTCACAACAGACATTTGGTAACACCAAGATCTTACAAAAGTAAATTTATGGAACGTAACATGGATATAATAACATAAAAGTAAGGTACCTCCATTCTTCTCCAAGAAATGACAACAAAAAGTGAGCTGCCTTTTTGCAAAATCCATAATGCAAGAGTATGTGCCTGAGTTTGCTGTTTATGATTACTAGCTGCTTATTGGTCCTCAAGGAAATGAGGCAGTTGTATTTTTGGACTCATCTAAAGTGGAAGTTAAACACATAAAATACTATGATAAAGTACAATTAATATTTTGTTAATATTTGCTTTTGACATCATGTCATCTGCATAATTTGCGGTTGAAAACACCTTAACTCTCCGGTCAGGAATTTTACGTTGGGAAGCTGTTTTCCTTGTTGTTTTTTCTTCCAAGATGGAGATTCGGAATTTAATATTTAGTCAAACAGGGCATCAATTCTGCTTAAGGAGTAATTAGTTAGTGTGTCAAAATGACTACACATATCTAGTTCCTAGCTATCTATGTGAGGATGATTCAGGAAGATGAGTTGTTCACAGCTTATTAGATCCCGTGGCTATAAAATCACTTTAAATTAAGTGTAACATGTTTTTAGCATAATAACTATTCAGTGACCAGATGTTTATGAGAGGGAGACACTGTTTGCTTCAGCTGCACTCAGACAGGAAATGCCAACTCAAGTGTGTGTGTGTGTGTGTGTGTGTGTGTGTGTGTGTGTGTTTTAGTCACAAATTGCAGCAATTAATCCATTCTGTAGTTGGCAAAGATGTCTTTAAAACTGCACCACATTCCAAAGGCATTCAAATTTAGGACATTGCTCCTCAGAGGCACCAGCTAACCCCCTTACACACCACAGCTGTGTAACCCGTCTGTGTAACAGTGCGGAGCCCCCTATTTTTACAGTACGACATGCACAACTCAGCGATGGATTCCAGATCAGGAATTGAATGCATTTCTGTTTCACATCATTTCTCTGGAATGTTGTGCTGGTGCACAAGGCCCCAAGTGGAGCCGATGAATTCGGGGGAGCTTTGAAGGAAAGATGATGGGATGCAGGCTCTGCTGGGGAGCGGGGTGCATCCGGAGCGCCGTGCGAGTCCTGTCGTTAATGACCTTCCATCAGGTTGCGTAAAGAGCTCGCTTAGCTCAGCTGGAACACTGTGCATCTGGTGCACACATTTCAGCCTCTTCGCACTCTGTCACTCACGCACTGTCCACATATCTGCATGATTATTTGTTGTTGTATAAATAATTGTTTTTGAGGGTCAGTGAAAGGAAATTTCAGAGGCTGATTTCCAAGCCCAATGTGTTCTACATTAGAAGAGAGTGTGTACGTGAACTTGCAGGAAAAAAAATATAGTGATTAATGCATTCATTAATAGCCTACCTACAATGTGGAACAATGTGTGCTTTTTGTATTATTCTGTAGTTTGTTAATGAATAGGCCAGGTTGCTTTTGGACGTACATCAAAGAGGCACTTTTTCAGAAGGTACAGAACCTTGCATTTACATCACCGTTGACGTCTTTGGCCCTTGGTATGCAATCAACCAACTGCAACCTTGACAAAGCTACATGAAATAGATGTGGGTTTTGTTATTCATCTAATTGCATGATTTGTGGCTTGATACACAATGAACTCTAAACTACCTAAAAACACGCAATGTTGCCAAAAAAAACCCAAAAATCGAAAATCAGGTCATGACGCTACACTCTGTTGTGTTAACTTCTAACTGTTATGATTATAGGTTGTGTACTACTGTTTTGACAGTCCAGTAATATCTAATTAATCCAATTAATATCCACATAAACAATTTTAATACACTAGAATATATTGTGTGACCCTAATGGCATCATGAATATTTATTCCACATCTTTGTAAAATTTTTGAATGCAATTTTTTATATCAGAAGCAATCTAATGGTTCTGGCTATAAGCTAAATCATATGTTTATATTAATCATTCTAATATGGTATTCAGTAAATTAATCAACTAGGACAGGTTCTGAAAGAACTGCACATAAAAACATATGTAATAGTGTACATTCTGAGGTAGCTGTAAGTTTAGGTTTGCTGACACAGAAAATCATCAGGTCAGAAACGTGAGCTGTTATAATGTAAATTATAATAAGAACTGACTAGTCTTGTAGAGGTTCCGTTATACATTAACAAATAACCAGTATAATGACTGTTCATATAATAAATAACAAATGGAAATTATTGATGTTGATAATGCACATGTACATGCCCTGTTGATTGCAGTGGTATAAATAAAACAAACACATCAAGAGATGTTATTGAAACTAATCCACCTTGTAATATAGCTTCACATTCATCCATTCTGTAACAGCATGCAACTTGATTTATTCCTCATTTACTAAATGGGCACTAAATGGCATCTCAGTCTTGGCATCCCAGGCGCAAGATCACTTAAAGAACACTTATTTCTAATGGTGTACATATGTAGTCCATTCGAAGCTATATTCAGAAATCATTCAATAGAAAATAATTTGCTCCATGCAAATTATTATTAAACCCACACCCATTTCTACATTTATGCTACAGTTGAATTAATATAAAAACTCTTATCACCTTAGAGCATCTCAGGTAACAACATGTACATGCAGTCAAATCCACCACAGTCGTTCCACACCACATATGTGTAAACTATTTTTTTATACACAATTGTATGACATTTCACCTTTTTCAATCTGAACATCAAATTGAATTTCCTCATGTTATCATAAAAATTAACCTCCGTCTGTATTTGCTCTGCATGTTTGTGAGTCTAAATGTGTGTTGGTTATATTTAGATTTGGCACAATTTATTCTCTAATGGACACAACGTGTTTATGGAAAATATGAGTGTATGAGGAACACATTCATGTTGTTTTGAAGTATAATGGTAAGGTGTGACATGTCCAACTATTAGCAGCTCTCACTCTCACTTGATTAGTAACACATTTATTCATACTTTACACACTCTCCCCATGTTAAAGGCTGTTAAGAGTTTCAACAGGCTAAGCTATAAATCATGTATTTAGAACAAGTCTCAAGAGAACTAGAAAAGTGGAGGGGAAAAGGTTCAGAATTTAAAAAATGAAATAAATATATATATTTTCAATTCCAAGAACAGCTATTCGTAACAGGTGTTTTTCACAGCTAGCCATAAATGTCACTAATAAATATCCGAAATGCATGAGAAACATGATCGACACAGAAATATTACACCAAATTATACCATTAAACTGTTTTAATATCTATTCTGCAGAAAACTAATTGCAATATGATCTCATTTTCAAATTTTCAACACTGAAAACAGTAAAAAAATTTCTTTGCATTCTGCCAAAATTAATTAAGCGATTTTATGTTCGTTGATGCGCCCATTCACTCACTGGTTTATGGGGACATCTGCTGGTAGTAAATCACAATATCCTTTAAGATCTCAACCCTGACAGACTAAGCGGAATGATTGACTGGCTGACTGACTATTCTAATAGCTATAATAATCAATAACAACAAATGGTGTTAAATTTAATCTATAACTCCTGAGAACTACTGATTTCAAACACTTAAACATAACGTAACATTTTATACTGATTTTAATAAATCTTCATAAAGAAACAAAGGTCTCAATTCTGAACATTATGTTAGTTTGATACAAACATGCACAATACTGTTTGTGACAAAAAAAGTCAAAGACATTGATATCTTGTAAAAATTTGAATAATAGAACTCCTCTGGTGTTATAACAGCTTAAAACTGTAGCCATGCCACCATAAACAAAATTGCCTCCATGACATATTTTGTTTCTGTCAGTGTGGTTAAAAAAGGTTACTCACACACAACGCACAAAAACATATTTCTATTTCATTCATCCCTTCAATGCATTTTGCTGGTTGTGATGTCTCGATTCCATATTTACTACTCTAGGTCACTACTTTAGATTTTTTTTTAGATATTTTTGAGATTACTTGGTGAATGACAGTTTTTTCCACTTTTAAAATAAACAATCTTTGACATTTTATTTATTTCTGTGCAAAATCTGTCACCCCTTTGGCAGAAAATACAACTAACTCAAATATTCATGTAGAATACAGTATTTTATAAAAACAAATATATAAATCCAGTCCAAAGAGCCACGAAAGTGACACAATGCCCTGCAATGTTACAGTATGACTGGGCTGACAACAGGTAATAGTAAAATTAGAGTCTACTTGCAGTCACAAAACGATCTGTTTGAGTGGAATGCAGTCCACCTGACCAGTGTTTCCC
Organism: Duopalatinus emarginatus; assembly: GCA_028565595.1. NCBI lineage: Eukaryota > Metazoa > Chordata > Actinopteri > Siluriformes > Pimelodidae > Duopalatinus > Duopalatinus emarginatus. Next base: position 24,593,371 of record JAOVVF010000036.1, on the reverse strand, counting down.
CATTCAGTAGTGGTTAGATTTACAGGAAAGCTTTGCAGCACTGGTCATTAATCCTGTTCCTGGAGATCTACCTCTTTGAATACTCTAGACTCAGTTATAATCTTACCCACCTGACCATCTAATCACTGAGGCAACTGGTTTGGAGCTAAGGTTTTCAGAGATGTAGATCTCTAGGAACAGAACTCATGACCACTGCTTTGCTGTAACATAGATGCTTCACTGCATCTGAGCAGGCCTGTTTTTCTTCTCCTGCCAGTCCTTCTCTCTCAGACTCAGTTCTGTTTCTGTGAAGGCTGCAGGACCCCAGTTAGTGATCTTCTGTGGACCTTTCGAGCCTTAAAACACACACAAACACACACACACACACAAGTGTGAACATTCAGTCAATACTATGTGGAATTGATGGCAAACACACCAGGCTGTGACTTCAAATGAAAAGCACTGAAAAGAAAGGAGATGGGGTGTTTTAAAAAAAGGTGGACAAGGTGGCAGGTGAGCAAAATACAGATCATTACCCGGCTGTATAAGACGTATGAGTCCCTCATGGTGGGCCACCTTGTCCTTCCAGCTTTTGGTGTTATTAGCAGCATCCTCCAGCTTCTTCATTACTTCCTGTTCAGTAGGACACATAGGATTTAAAGTCAGACATTTAACTAGCTCAAACCACTTGAGGGCGTCCTAAACCATAATTCCTTATGATCATGCTGAAATTCCACCAACTTCAATCTTCCTATGAAAGGCTTGAACTGTAAACAAGCTACTATTTCACAATTTCATAATTTTTTTTCATCCAACCAGGACTGTAAAAACCAGGAACAGGTAAAACGTTGATAGAAAAATAATTGCCACTCTTCGTACAACCAAGGATAACTGCCTGTTAGTGATAGTATTTTATAGGGATGTCCCTTGATCCTCAGGCTCTGAGAGAAATGTGTCAAAAACACAACACTTTACTGTAGCACTATATCAGTGCTTTATTTTTTCTGCCAAAAACATGTGACCAGTGAGGTCTAGAGATTTGTTTCAGGCACAACCACATGACTGCTTAGAAATTGATTACAAAGAAACACAAAGTGTAGTTTGGTTTTTTATGTTTTATCATATTACTGATCAAGAGGGTTGTCTACATAAAAACGAAATGTATTAATAATCTCACAGCAACAGCAAACCTTGTGTTTTACTAATTAGTTAATCCTACACATTACTACAGTGGATATATTAAGTATAAATGCCCCTGTTAAAATAGCAGTGGCCTACTATTGTGTGTGGGTTAAATGCGGAGGTCACATTCCTCTGTGTGCAAACACAGTAGGCAAATAGTTGTAAATTCACACATAACAGAAAATACCCTACTGTTCAACTTAAAATTAATGTAATTACTTTAAAGTGATACAATTTTCAGTTTTTCGACATTTAAGTGATATTGACCTGGGGTGTACTAGCTAGTTGTATAGTTTATATGCATATCATCCTGCCCTATTAAACAACACTACTATTAATGGTGTCCTGTGCTTTTAATAACACTCTACTTGGAAAACCAAAAAAAACAATGTCAGGGACAGAGAGAAACTTCAAGGTGCAGTACCTCATACTGCTCCAGTGCATCTTGCCTCTCGGTCTCCAGCCTCTGTAGCTGCTGCATGGCGTCCTGCAGCGCACTCTCTTTTTCCAGACGCGCTTTCTCTAGTGCCTCCTTCTCAGCCTTCGTCTGAGAGATAGCCTGCTCCTGCTGCAGGTGGATGTGCTCCAACTCTGTGCGCTTTGCCGCCTCTTCCTCCAACAATCTGCATTACACATGATACATTAACTGGTATTCACTTCCTTTATATTCCTTACTGTTAATACTACCATCAGTAATCTGGGTTCTTATTAACCAACATTGCATAAAAGTTTTTTTTATGTCTTTAGAATGCACAATAAAACATATCTCTATCTTAGACATGAAGACACAATTTAAAAAAGAACATTCTGGTTAAACACAGTACAAATTAACATGGGGGAAACCCAGGGTAAAAAAAAATTGCGTCTCAGTGTTTTAAAATATTCCCTCTGCTGTAATCGGGTTTGGAAAAGTGCTGAGCTGGTAATTAGTCAGCACAAAGTCAGGAAGACAGCAGGCCTGTGCCAGGTCAGACACAAAGAGAAAAACAAAGGAAACAAAGAGAAATCACAGCACTTCGCATGTCTCACATGTCTCACTGTCTTTGTTACTTCCCCCTCCTCTGAAAAGGACTGATTGTATTATTTGTATTGGTGCTTAACCTCACTACTTATTTATTTATTTATTTATTTATTGGCACATTTTACTATTCGCTTACGTTGGTGTGTAATATTAAAGCAAATAGCACACATAAATCATTAAGGGAGTACGAGATCCCATCTCTTTCACTTGCACAGACAAAGTACAAGATTTGTGTCTCTCTGTGTCTATGTGACATCTGTAATAATATCACACTGTAACAAATTTTCATCCAGACATCTATTAATGTATAGAATAAAAGACTTTATTCATGGTTGTCTTTCCCAGATTATTTCTGTTACACAAGGTCAGACATTAGAATTACAAAACATATATCAAGAGACTAAAAGGATACCATAACATTTGTGCAAAAAGTACCTCATTTGGTTAATAATCTACTCAGGGGAGCAGAAAAGTAATCACCCACATGAGTGATCTGGAATTAATTAAACTACAACAAAGTGCCTGCAAATTATGTTATTACCCCAGGTCCCCATGCGAGGGCTCATAACTGACAACAGAGCTTAAAAGAAACCGAAAGTACATATGTCTGATAGTTTACATTTGTGTTTCAACAAAAAGTAGCAATTCCCTGCTAGCATTTGATCAACACAATCTGATTTGAATAATTACACAATCTGTGTGTAAATTGTGTGTTGTGTGGGTACCTGGCCTGCAGTTTGCGAACAGTCTCTTCATCCTGCCTGGCTTGTCGCTCATCCTCTAGCGCCTCCTCCAGGCGATTGTACATGTCCTCCAGCTCCCTCACACGCTGCAGATACTGCTCTAGCTCACTGGATTTTTGCGCCACCTGCTCCTCCATCTGCAGCCTCACCTAATACAAGTATATAAATATTATTACAGTGTACATTCAGGTATTGAACGTCTAATTTGAAAGGAATATTATAAGGTATTTGTTACCATAACTGACCACTTAATGAGCAGATACGTTCCTTGAGTTTTTACCAGTTAGTTATATGGCAGTAAAGGAATTTCTTCCTACGTCCAGTCTATACAGAAGCTGGATGTAATATTTATAGTGTTAATTTTGTATTTTATGGCTGTTTTTTTGTATTTATGACATCACTACCTGCTCGGATCTTAAGTCTGTATATAAACCAATGGTTTATTTAATTAATTTACTTTTATTAATTTATTAATTTGGCTTTGAAACAAATTTGGGAACACCTAAATGGTCATCACATAGCTGTTCATTTAACAGCAGGGGAGGGTTTGTAAACAGCACAGGCAGGAACTCCCACCATTTCCCACCCCCATCCATTCGCACCTCAATACTGGCCAATTGCTATGGAGGAGGGGCAGAGTGAGAGACTTGCAAACTGTATCACTCTGAGCTGGAATAAACTGAGCTGGACTCTCTAATCTAAATTTCCCCTAATACATTTTATGTATTTGTAGTTGTAGTTGTTGGTACATTGTAACTGTAGTTGTTTTGTACATGGAATAGAAATTGTATTGGAATAGAAAAATGGCTCCAAGTAATCAATTGTTAAACTGGTAGACTAGACATGCCATCATATAATTGTCTGCATTAAAGGTTTGTGCATTTGGACTTCCCTTTTAAAACCACAGGTTTTCAATACAGCCTAAACTGTGTGACTGGTAGTTGCCAAACATTGATCTTGTGTTTTGTTAAACAATTCGACAAATATATTTAACTCATCTTGTTCTGGAGAATAAGAGCAATAATAGTAAGATTGTTAGAGCATTTATTGAACTTTTTTTATGAGTGGGTAATTTGAATTATTTTGTGCAATGTGTATTTAATACATCAATTTTATTTATACATTAATATCCTGTAAAAAAATTTATTTATGCCTTTATTTAAAATTGCCATTATTCAACTAGTAGAGGAGATGTTAAAAAAAAGATTACTGAGATACCCGTGTGTGTGTGTGTGTGTGAGTGAGGGTTTGGGTGCCTGTGTTTCTGGGCTGTTGCTGTTGTTAATCTGATATGTGTGGCTGTGTGTGCTTCCACATTTCAGAGAATAACATTAAAAAAGAGAAGTTATCTTTGAATTAACTTCCTAAACTATTAAAGATATAGTTGAAAGTACAGCTCACTTGTAGTTCACAACTGCTCATTTGTGCACACTTCAAAATAAGGACGTGCCGATAGACAAAGCAAAGTCCTAGACTAAAAAAAGGGCTTTTTAATTGGGGAATTTCCAGTATCATGGTTAGCTAAAGTAGGCCATAACCAAACACTAAATTAGGCAGCAGTGAACATACTGAAAGTAACACATAATATAATTTGGTTATTCCATGGTTGAACAGTAATATTATAGAGTAAGAATTAGTAAAAACCATTTTCTCCTTCTCCATTTCAGCTCTGTAATGGTTCTCCAACTGGTTCTGGGTCTGCAGACGTCTGTGTTCATCCTCAGCTGCTGTGGCTGCTGCCTCCTCCAGTTTCTGGCCAACAGTTAATGATAATGACAAACATGCTTTACTTTGCAAGAATAAAAGACATGCTGCTTGTATGCTTACATTAACATGTAAACATAACTAAGGAATAAAATATGATACAGCAAGTTGTTATAGGAAAACGATATTCAATCAGTCCATGGCACAGTGCACTATTCTGCACACTACTCAGCAGCAGACGTCTATGCTATCACAAGACAGTTCAGACAGTAGTGTCAGCTGCGAGGCAAAATTAGAGGTTAGAGGCAGGTTACATTACTGCGTTAATTCGGTGTTATTGTTAAACACTATGCACACAGAGCTGCATGATAGCTTCACCACATAAACTGAACATGCACTTGCTGATATGGTGACATGTATTTAACATTTACGGTTTTACATGTCTATGTAACATAACAGTCGCATATAAAAGGCTTTTGTTTGATTTTCTGACATGAAATGTTCTCAGGACAAAGGACTTTTTGTATGTTTTATGGGTTCATGATAAAAATATTAGTTGCATTTTATTGGTTTATACAAACATGGAACAGGAATATTTACAGGTGTTATAAAATTAGTAATAGTATGCATGACTATTTTGTGGATTATACACAATGTTAAATGTAACTATGGCAAAAATTTCATTCTTTAATAATAATAACAAAAGTTTATCATTGTGGTACAAAAGAAATAAAACACAATACCAAATGTGCTGTCATTTGACGATATATTAATTTTGGGGTAGTAACAGAAAGTCCATGATTAATTATACATTTAATAATTTGATTATTACTGTTATTACTAATAATCAATAATAATAATAATAATAATAATAATATATTATTATATTATTATAATATATTACTAATATTTAAAGATACATCATGTGTAGGTGCTACTATATGTGCAGCATTATATATACTTTTATATAATAGCTTGGATATGGTTGTTAGAAAAATCAGACCAACAAGCTAGTCGTTACAACAGTAAAGAGGTGGACCAGTGGAGACATGGAGAATCTACAGGGCTGCTTCGAATCCACAAACTGGACTGTATTTGAGGAGGCGACAGACGGACTGGACTAATACACAGACACTGTGACGTCAAATATACGTTTCTGTAAAGGCAGCTGTAGTTCAATCAAATCCCGTGTGAAATACAGCAACAATAAACCAAGGTTCATAGCAGAACTCAACCAGCTTCAGAGGGAAAGGGAGGTGATGTTCAGAAGTTAGAACAGAACTGTTTATAAAGAGGCCAAATACAGACTGTAGAAAGGGATTAAAGCAGCAACAAGAAAATACTCAGAACAGATGAACGTCAGCATGGAAAGCTCTTCAACTTCTCACTGATTACAAGGTGAGAAAGACCCCTCTCCTCCTGAACGACCGACAGCTCCCCAACAACCTGAATGAGTTCTACTGTAGATTTAAACACACAAAAGATAATCTGCAGTCTGACTCCCCCAGACAACCTCCATCCTCGCTCATGCTGAACTAGAACTCTGCTACGTTCCAGCTTGCTTCAAGACCTTCACCATCTTTCTAGTTCCCAAGAAAACAATCATCACCGGACTTAATGACTACAGACCTGTCCCAGTGACCTCTGTAGTCATGAAAGTCTTTGAACGCCTGGTCTTAGCCCATCTGAAGACTATTACAGACCCTATGCTGGACCCCTTGCAGTTTGCATACAGAGCAAACAGGTCTGTTGACGATGTGTTCCCCTTGACCCTGCACCTGATTCTACAGCATCTTAACAGTCCTGGAACCTATGCTAGGGTTCTGTTTGTGGACCTTAGCTCAGCTTTTAACACTTTTATAGCTTCTACAAACTAAACTGTCCCAACTGTCAGTGCTGGACTCTATGTGTCTCCTGACAAACAGGACACAGCAGGGCAGCTAGGGAAACACACTTCAGACCTCTGGGCACTCAGAACTGGAATACCACAGGGTTGTGTGCTCTCACCTATTATCTTCAGCCTCTACACCAATGACTCTGTCGCCAAGGAACCAACTGTAAAGCTCCTGAAATTTGCATATGACTCCTCCCTGGTGGGAGAGGAACACGGTCTCCATCTCCAAGAAAGCACAGCAAAGAATGTTATTCTTGAGACAGCTCAAGAAATTCTTGTTTAACCTGCCGCAGAACCTGATGATCCAGTTCAACACAGCAACCATCCTCACATCATCCATAACCATCTCATTTGGTTCCTCCATTTCCCAAGAACAAGCCAAACTCTAGCACATCATGAGGATCATTGGATATAATCTGCCAACCCTTTAGGAGATCTACACCAGCAAGGTGAGAAAGCACGCTGGCAAAATTACAGCTGACCCCTTACATCCTGGACATCACTTCTTTCAGATACCCCCCTTAGGTGGAAGACACAGGGCCATCAAAACCAGCACAACACAGCACACTAACAGCTTACTTATTTTTTTTAAAGCTTAATTATAATTATGAATTATTTTTTAGTAAATTTAAAATTTTGTAAAGTATAATACTTTATACCTTCTGTGGGCTTGTTACATGTCATACATGTGTGCTCTCACTAAGTCAAATTTCTTGTATCGGTACCATATTTGGCGAAATAAACAGATTCTGATTCTATTTATATTGCCGAAAAGTGTCAAGTGACATAAGTGTCAAAACGTACTTTGACACTAACACCCACACTAAGCACCGACAATAAAGAAAGGCAACCTGTTTGCTACTTAGAGATGATCATTAGGCCTTTACAAAGCATGAAGCACAACAGAGGCATTAAAAGTGGGCAGGGAAAAAACCAGTAATAAAGCAGCATGCAACTGACAGCTTGACCAGCAATAAATAGCAAACCAGTAGGTCTTCTCACCAATCACACATACAGCCTATTCAATTGACCACCTTCTTCTGTAAGTGATAAAAAGACACATCTGCAAAGCTGCGATTGTGGCTGCAGTTCTGCCTCAGTACATTTTTAGAAATAGTTCTCTATCAAGAACACTTAACAATTCATGATATTGAGCAATCAGGAAGTCACTACTACAACTTCAACAATGTAGTACTGTACTGTACTACAGTAGCACTGTACTGTACTGTAATGTACAAATACTTAATTTCTTCTTTAATTTAATGCTGAAGCCACCAGAGCTATGCTCAGTAAACCCATCGAGGTAACTTAATGCAGCTGTTACTACTTTCTCACCCATTATTAACAACCACGTGTCAGGGTGAGACATGTCCTGCCACAGCCATTTGCAGTATCTCAGGGTAGTGTGAAATATCTCAGGTGGGACAACTGAGACACAAGGTAGGTACTGTGTCTCAGAATGAGCTCTGCAGGCATGTGTCAAGCCTGGCTAGTTCTCTCCTGGTACACTCATTGTTCTGATCTCTGTCAGGGGCAAGTGGGGCAGCCAGTAGAAATCAATGGCAAATTGTTCCCCATTCACACTATATCCCAGACTCACCCAGGGCAAGACAAAGGGAACTTGTTGTCAGAGTAAGTCGCACTGTCTGCACAGTAGCAGTCTACCAGAATTCATAAATGTTGTGTAATGCAAGTATTGTATGCTGTAAACAAGCAACATGGCGCAGATGAATCAAAACAACATTGCTTTGCCATTTAGTACAGCTCTAGTGATTAAATATTAACTTTACTGAGCAAATCCTTAAGCAAAATTAAATTCACTTGCCAGTGAAACCAAGAGAATTTGCTATTTGCTATCATTGACTAAACGATAATCTCTGACCTACTTTGAGCCTTGCACATTTTGCTAACCTAAAACCTCTGCAGCTTAACAGCTTACCTAATGTAACAGATCTTTAGTTTCACTGGAAAATACAAATCAGAATAACTACCAGAATACAATCAGGAGAGCTACCAGAAACATCGGTTAAGTAGAGTTAACTATTTTTCTGGCTCAACGGCCACCATTATTAACTCACCAAGTGTTAATGCTTTAGCTGGTGTGTTTTTGTAAATGTTTAGCAAGTGTATTCAAGTAAGAATGAATGAGAAATAAATTACATAAAATACATAAAATTCATACTTAAATCTGACTGGATGAAAAAGATGCCTGACAAAAGTGGCTAAGTGTGGTATGTGTATTGCACCATGAAGAAAAGTGGCCTAGTTCAGAGAGATTAGCCAGAATCTAAAACAGGAACAACCACTTTTTTTGCGCATATTTAGCAGGCTGTAATGTGTTTCAGCAGAAACTCTCAGTCACTAGTGCATTTACATGCACACTAAATGCCTAATCAATATCTAATTTTAGTAGCTATTTAACCTTTCAAATGATCACATGAATGAGGTTATATAATGATTTAAGAGATAAAATATATTATAACATTATCTATAGATCAAATAAACACACTAACGCATCCAAAATCCAATTTTTTGTGGTTATCAGATTATGCTGTGTATGTAAATACACTCACAGTCGCAGCCTTTTGGTATTCACTAATTTAACTAAAACCCTGAAACCTTTCTTAAGTCCCTGTAAGTGTATTCCATATTAGGCTTAAATCAGATTAGGCACAGTGTGTGGTTTTACTGTCTCAGGAGAGTACATTGTATTTAGGGATGCATGTGTCCTGAAGGTAGGTGTTAGGGAAGTGAACGGGTATGATTCGCTGGATTACTTAATAGGATTTATAATGAGAGAGTCTTACAGACCTTTCTCATGGCCTCGAGCTCTCTCTGCTTGTTCTCATTGGCTGTCTGGAGTTCTTTCATCCTAAGCTCCAGCTGTTCCTGTTCAGCTTGTTGCTTTTGCCGCAGCTCCCGTCGTTTTTGCCGAGCTTCATGATGTGGGGCTGGGCGGCCTACCTTCAGCAGAGAGATACATGTCTGAATGGCTGAGAGTCAAAGAGAAAAAAAAAAGAAAAGCAGAAAAGAGAGTATTACAAACATTATGTTGTATTACTGAATTATATATATATAATACTTCCATAAATGAATAAAGCAAACTTCATACGCAGCAATATTATTTATGCATCATTAGAGTAACTATTTCTCACCTTGGATCCATTCCTGTTTCTTCTTTTTATCAGAGGCACTGATCTCATAACTTTTGTCTGAGCACTTGACAAAAAAAAGGCATTTCTTCCCCTCCTTATCTGGTAATGACTGCAGAAAAGCCAAGGAAGTGATTCATCAGCATCACATCATGCAGGATAAGGAAGGAAATTGCTTTCATAGCACACAGGAATTATATGAACGTACTGCAACAGCTTCACTCACACATCCACTATTTTACATTCAGCTTTATTAATATAACATGTGGTTGGATAACCTTAGAATAACGCTTATATTGGTGTCATCATTTAGGTTACGTTTAGACTTAAGTGTATTATAAGCTGAAAAGGGTTTCTGTGGACTTAAGGGCAGTACCCATCTGAAGTAATCTATATCTGCATTACCAAACACTCTACTATGTGCTATTGAAATGAGGAGATTCCCAAGTTTTGAGACCATCGTGATGTAAAACACCGGCTCATTTTGGAAATGTATAACTTGCCTCAACACAGCAGTTCCCATCCAGCAGTATGTCTCCCTTTTTCTCTGTCAGATCCTCACTTACATAGTACGAGATTGAACTGGGGCGGAGAAGAAACCATCGCTCAGTCCAGTTTTTCCGTTTGTGGCCTTTTTTCATCATATAACCCTACAAAAAAAAGAGTAGATTTTACCTAACCATCAATGTTCCTCTTTTATAGTGACAGTCAGGGCATGGACAATTTTGTGTTACTTTGCAATTCTGTATCTAGTCTCTGTCTGTGGTGGTGCATCTGGCCTTGGCAATGGTCTCACCCCCTTATCCTGTGCATACTAATTCAAATCCAGAAGTGAAAACACTACTGATATCACAGAGTTCCATTGATACCACCTGCATTTTTCAAAACATCCTCACACACACAGCAGTCACTGCACACCATTTAGAGTGGTGTGCAGGAACAACATGGTTTGCGCATGCTCATAAAGAAGAAGGAACGTATGCAGTTGGCTGATCAGATTGTAGCTGTAACATCAGACTCAGATAGACTAGCATCACGTTTTTGACATGATTTTGCATTACACATTAAGGAAAGTAAACAAATAAATCTGCCAAGGCCACACTATGTCCAGGCATCATCAAGTCATGATGTGACATTAACCACATGTGTAAAGCTGAGACCTGTTTCAGCACATCCAGAATGAGTTCCTGGAAGACCTCGTTGATGCCCATGGAAAGGGTCTGGCGGTCCATCCCTTTGCTAAAGTGGCCCATGCCAACCAGCTCGATCAGTTCCCACACACTCAGGCACTGCTGTTTGAAGCTCAGTTGCATCTTGTAGTCCTCAAACTTCTCTTCGATCCAGCTGCCTCCCATCGCCTCTGTCAACTTACGCAAGAAATATTCTATCTGTGGGACAAAGGGTGAAGGTTACTCATAAAATATAGCCTATGAAGGAAATGTGAGGGACATCCCATATTGTTAACTGCAAAGTTTAATACAAAATACACAAAACTGTTAATGCAGGCAATGGTTCAGAGAAAATACACAAACCTGGAAAGAAAATACAGTCACAAGTCTATGACGCATAATTAACATAACAATAGTAATGGGTGGGCAACTCATAACGTACATCCTGGTGAGTATTTCAGGAAGTTGAGTAGTTCCTTTTTTGTTACTGGTACTTCTTTATTACAAAAGTTAACATTGCCTATAAGTATTAACATGCCTTTATTGTCATTGCAGCAGAGACAGTAGATCGTTATAACAGCTGTATAATGGTCATTATTATTTTGGTTCAGAAGTTACAAAGACTACACACTGTTTCACACAGTCACACAGTGGTGTGTCTTACCTCCTCTGTGACTATGACCAAAGGGTACCGGTCCTCTGAAAGAAAATTAAATATGCACCAGATCTTAAATGCATCATCGTCAGAGATGAGTAGGTGATTTCTGTTGAGGTTTTTTCTTGCACACAGTGTCCAGCACATCCTGTTAAAGTCCAGGCGATCAAAGTTGTCCTGTACCTGAAGTAAGAATGGCAAAACAACAGTTACAAAACAACGGTTACAAAACAACGGTTACATGAACTTTCTCCTGGCACAGCCCCAGCATTCCCAGGGGTACCTCTGGAACACTAACCAAAGCTGTTGATAATAAGGGGACGTCCAGTGCCTAATTCACACAAGCTCCTAGTGGGAAACAGGACAGCTCAACAGCCATGCAAACATCCTCAATTCAAACAATCCATTTGATAAAACACTGAGAACTATAAAGACTTATTACGTATTTATTTAAGTTGCTCTTTTTCATATACTGCTAATATGACAAACTAAAAACAAAAACTAGCACAGAAATGAGCATTTAAAAGTCAGTCATGACTACTTCACCCACAACAATCTTACAATTTAGTTCATCTTCCCAACCTTCCCAAGATGTCTGTATTAATTCCTTTTGTCTCATGCTACCAGGACAGTGCAACCCTCCACTGCAACCCTGGTCATGATACAACAATTTCTGAAGATAGAATAAATTCAAACAATTTTTTGTATATTTTTAAACGGAATAGTCATGTATTGATATGCTTTTAATATATTAATTCTTTCACTATTTCAGAGTGTCAGAAGGATGTCAATAATGTTTATCTCTAGTATTAACTTGTCATCAAGTGAGACCCTTTTTAGGTTACAGTTTTTGTGACATTTTGCCTGTTCTCTTTTCTCTATTTGTTGCTAAAGTTGCCTGTATTCAATAGCCCTAAGGTGTGAATGGAAATGTAAGTGTTTGTTCATGCAGTTTAGACTTTAGAAGGATTAGCATCCCCATCCAGAGTGTGTTCCTGCCTTCCGTCTAGTGTTCCCTGGATTAGCTCCAGATAAACCGCAACCCGGACCAGGAAAAGCGCGTACTGAATATGAATGAATAAATGAATGAACGAGTGAATGAACATACTTTTAAAGGGCCTAATCCTTGTTTCCACTATACTGCAGATAAATACTTCTGTTTACTTGTCTGTAAGGGTGACAAATAGAACGAGAAGGATGCCAGTGATGCATTCATTATTCATGTATAAACCCAGAAATACTAGATGTAATGCAGGAATACACTCTCTACAGGACACAGTCTATTGTAGAGATTATACACATACTGGCACACCTGTAGCACCACCATGGCATCCTTGTATCATTTTACATTAAAACAATATGTTAAACATGCATAACTTAATAAACATGATTTAAATAAATGTAACCACATAAAGGTACCTGTAAATGTACCTCTATTGTCTGCTAGATAGCTTGCTGCTAAGCTACTCACTGTTGTTCAGTGTTTTCGCTGTACTGCAGTTTCAGTATTCCAATATTCCAAAATGTTGCATGAATGCTCACTATAGTAAAAAGAAAAAGAAGCAATAGCCTGTACATGTAAAGGTTAAAATAGATTTTTATGAGCGTTTTTACATTCCAGAGCAAACAAAATACACACTTTTATGCAGCTATACATGTTTTTCCCTACTTTTTTCCCCCAAGGTGGAAAACTTGTTACAATCTGAAAATTGCCACCATGAAGCTAAGGATAATTGGTGTACGGGTGCTTTGCAGGGCAGATTATGAACTTGTTGTGACACAAAGTTGTCCTTGAGGTTTACAGGAAATACTGCATAGTAGTACAGAATGATATCTGTGTGGAAACACAGAAAGTTTTCCTGAATCAGTCTATTGCTATTTATAGCTGTTACAGTGGTCAAAACAACCTGTGCTGTTGCATGAACAAATGCTGTCTCACCAAAATCCACAGCTGGATTTCTAAGACAGTTTGTTTTGAAAGAGCAGCCCTATTTTTTCGTAAAAGTGTGCACTAGTTTACGTCACACACACCTCCCATTTAGTTTTGTGCACTGTGGGGCGACACAATAGGAGCCTTGTGGAGGCTACATTTGCATTCTACAGAGCTGAGAGGCAGTGAGATTTGTAAACAGGCCTTATCACCAGAAGCAGGCACAGGATGCAATTCTACAATTTCATCCACAATCTTACATGATTCTGGAAAAAAAGGGTTTTCATGTTTATGCTCTATGACAAAACCCTTCATGAAAATACCTTGGAGTAAAAATACATATAGAAAATGTTGAAAAAAGTTAATGTGATTGCAAAAACATGGTCAAATTGTTCAGCAAAATGCCAATGCAGTACACATGGTACCCAGTGCCAATAGTCTTTACAAAAGCTGCTCTATTTTAGTCTTGCATTTGTATAGCAGTCCTGCTCTTTTGTTCACCCTCTGACATCACAGTGCCTCATTAACAATGCATTCCAGGATCTGAAATAAATGTTATGGTGGAAGAAGTACTGTTTCAATCTGACCTACAAAACAAAAATAAATAAATAAATAAATAAATACAGTAGAACAACATCGTTGTTAGACAAGAAAATGAACCACATGCTATGACAGCACACGTATGTACTTGGTCGACAGTGTGTGTCAGAAGCAGCTAATAAACAGTCTGTACATGTTATATTAGTGTGAATAGAAAATGGATGGTATGATGGAATCTAGTGAAGGTTATTTCAACCCACAAGCAGTTTCAAATGAAACAGTGCTTGAGTAACAGTGTCTGCAATTAAACATAATATTCAGTTAAAGCTTTTGCTGCATGAGATATAATAAGAGGAAGAGGCATACACACAGAGAGAGAGAGAGAGAGAGAGAGAGAGAGAGAGAGAGAGAGAGAGAAGCATTTCATTATTAGCTGCCTTACATTAATAAAGCTTTCTACTAGGCTAGTACTAAGCACACCATCTAAAGTTTGTCACCTTGTTTTTTTTTATGAGTGTTTCAGTTATACAACACTTCTTGCACAGTGTGAAAGCAGGCATTTACTGACCCCCAAGACCTACAAAACAACCCAGGAGTGAGTTTCCTGGCTAAAATCTGGTTCTACACTGAC
>JAOVVF010000036.1:24551135-24574300 GCA_028565595.1 Duopalatinus emarginatus | reverse complement strand
AAAAAAGAAAGCTGAGAGTTATTCGGTACAATCAAACCACAGACTGGCTGTTAGTCAAGCTGGTGCTAAAGGGAAAAGGGAAAGGCGGATATCAAAAGGAGTGAGAGAAGTTGGGGCTGGATGGTGAAAAACTACTTCTACACTAAAAAAATATCCTTTAAGTTTATAAAATGAGCACTGGTTTAAAAAAAAGGAACCTAATTAATGCACATTCGCCACTTAGACTGCCAGACCTAATTAGCACCAAGCTTATATTTCTTGTATAGAGTTCCAGTGTAGTTACCAAATAATCCACTATAGTTACTAAATAATATGTTTTAAAATTGCTGACTGGATATTAAGGTTAAACAGAGTTTAGACTATAAAACAAAAAGCTTATCTTAAGAAAGTTTAAGACATGCAGCAGTGTCAGCACTGTCTAATGCTCAATTCATTTTCCTGGATCCCACAATAAGACGTGTGTTGTGAAATATGATGCTTCCTTAATTTGCTTCCTCTTTTACAAGGATGGAAGATACAACTAATGTTGCTTCAAAAAGCCATTCAGAATGGCTACCCACATATAGCAAGTTACACGTCAAATCTAAACCTTCATTAAACCTTCATTACTACTATACGATTGATAAAAATACTACAGCGTAGCGTGTCCAGAAAAGCAGGCTTCTATAACATTCAAGTGTTGTTGTTTGTACACCCAAAGTCCTCCAAAATGATATCCACAGTGGAATGTTAAGTGCCACTCACATTACCTTCAGGGCCTCTTGTGAGGTCTTCCACAGATTGCACTGTTACAGTTGTAGCAAAAAAAAATTTAATACTAAGCACAAGGAGCTCACCTTGTCCAGGATGAATCGGTTCAGGTACGGCATGTATCCCTGATTGGAGACCGGTCCCTCATCATCATCTCTGAAGTGCTCCTCCAGAGCCACTGGATCATGAGGAATCTTCATTACAGTACACAGGCTATGGGAAAGCACCTGCAAGTCATAATAACATATAAATATATGAATATGTTGGTATATAACTATATAAATGTGTGGATATATAGTGTACTTTATACAGTTACTTAGCATTATGTCCTGCTCTTTTTACATGATTTAGTAATTATCAATGACGACTGGTCATGATTTTGAATGGGGCTTAAAAATTCCACTTCAGATCAGTAAGTCAGCATTACTATTATAAGAAATCAGACATGCTGCCTTATAACACCATGTGTTATTCTAGGCATAAACTGTTATGCATACACTTCACAAAAGGACAGCTAGACAAGACTATTCATGGTTGCTAATTTTGTAAGTGTTTCATGTCTGTAATCATGCTGTGTCTTCTAAATAGTAAGCATGGTAAACAGAAATGCTGTGCTTGTCAGTAGCCAGCTCTTTTGTACAAACCTTAAAGTCTGTATTCCTTTCTGTAATTTGTACTTTGATTGTTCAATGTCTGCTAGATATCATTTATAGTTTTAAAATAACAAATACATGTTTTAGAAAAAAGCTAGTCGCTGTGAGCTTTATAACAACCAATTGTGTCACACTATCAGTAAAAAAAAAAAAAAATTATATATTTTTTGTTAATTTCTTTTTTAATCACTTTAGCAAAACTAATTCATTTTTAGCTTTTATTATATCATTTTATATTGTATTTACACCCCTTGGTTTGCTTGTACATGTAACAAGATGGTTTGTAAAAATAATTTGAAAAACTAATTTTAAAGAAAATTGGGCAGATGTGAGATAAAGGATATCTTTGGTGCTACTAATAAAACACTAATGGAAAAGCAAAACAATTTTTTATTATAGATATCACTAATGGTCAAGCATTAGAAGGTAACTTTTAACCATTTCATTGGATTATCTGGAGTCTTGTGAGCAGGAAATTTTACATACAGATAAAACTTATAAACTTACAAATACCTTCGCTATTGTATTATAGGAGAAAAAAATACTTTAGTGTTTAAACTACTTTTAGTTTATTCTGTTCCCTGTTATTTAAATTATGTATGTATTTATGTATTTATTTTAAACATGTTCTTAACCTGATATTAATTCACATTAGTTTTGTTACTAAGAGAATTTAAATATGATCATAGTTTATATATATATATATATATATTTCACACAGGACTGAGGACATAACTGATGTGTAGTGTCTTTATAATTAGTCTCACAGTAAATGAATAATGACGGAATTACCAGTGACTATTAACGACAATAAAAAGCTGTAAAGCCACAAACATGACGCAGTGATGTGGACATGACCTGGTGCTTCATAATGCAGAACTCACACCACAGTCATTATATATATATATATATATGTATATATATATGTATATATATGTATAGCAGTCCAGTCTGGTCTCTGGTTCAAACACACTTTTTAATGTTTGTTTAGGTTATCTCTTCTAATAATAGCTGAGTAAAGACCAAACATACATGACACATAGCCGAATATGTGATTTAATAGTTAACCCAGGCATGCGGAGAAAAGAAAGAAAGTTTTAAAAAACAAAATAAATGGGCCAAGATCATACCTTTAACTGAGACTTTGACACTTTCCCACTCTTGTCCAAGTCCAGTGCTGTGAACGCATGCCATATCGACTTAAGAAGTTCGTCCCTTAATCCCATTTCGAGACACACAGACCGCCTGAGGCTCTTCGCACTTCTGCTGAGATCTGACGAGGTTCCTCTCACAAGGACCGGGCGGCAGTCACGTGACTGTGAGCTGAAACGACACGCTCCGTCACAGCGGCTCAAACTGCCCCCAGAAATCCTAACAGCACTCAATATCACCCTACCGCAGTTCAACAAGATACTGTATACGTGCTGCTGATTATAATTAACGTGTGACTTTCAGTTCAAACTCTAAAGTTGACTCTCTATTTTAACTTCTTCACTGGTCCACTTCCACTTCGCCTATTATTTCCTATATTCATCAGTACTGCTGGGCTGCACCCTGACAGAACTAAAGACACTGATGCAGCAGCACACTCTGCTCAAATAGACAGGCTTGTAAAACTTTAACCTTCATGCCAATACCATCATCAACTCTGTCAGCTTGACAACTCATAGATCAGTAATTAATCATGCTGCCATAAGTCACCTCACCTAACACATACGATATACAGGGCAACCCTAGGCTTGGAGAAAACCCACCTTGGGACCAGAAGGTCCGAGGTTCAAGCTCGCAACTAACAAGAATGGAGACTAGGTTCTAGGCACCTAATTCGTGTGCTGCCTCGTGTGCATCTGGGCATGTATGCTTACTGCCTCATAGTGTTCTCTGTAGCGAACACACATGCTAGAAGCAATCCCATCAATTGTGGGTTAGGTGCCTGGGTCAATGGTATTTCAGCTGTGCCTTGTCAGTGTGGGAATCAAACCAGGTATCTTCCAATCTCTAAGGCTGGCTCCTTAAACACAAGCCTACGCCGGCTGCCCCATATAGAAGTTTATTGTCTTTACTAATCATATGTTGAATGTTTAATTACTGTGACATTACTTAACTTAACTGTAGTGCTGAGGTTTTTTTTGATGTTTTTTTCGACCCCTTGTTGATTTGTATGTTTTTGGACGGGTTGATGGCTAATTTCGCTGCTACCTGTGACTAGTGACAATAAAGGCTTTTTTCACTTCACTTTCACTTTCACTTCACCTAGTTTGCTTTTTTAGGAACTTTAGTGTACCTGTGTTATCAATACCCCACAGTGATATCAATGTGATGCACAACCACTAACTTCTCACAGGAATAATAAACATACAGCGCCAACTTAAGCATTAGCACCAGAATCACTAAGCATGTAACAAATTAAAATTTTTAGTATAAATATGTAATGTGCTTCTTTTTTCATTAAGTTTTTATTTTTGTGTTCATTTTTTTAAAGACTTTTATCGTTTTTCGTTATTTGTTTTTTGTAAAATACTATAGTAGAACTGTATGCAAAAACCTAGCTTTTGTTCAGCAAATTGTGTTTAGCTGAAGACAGCTAGGAGAGAAAGTCTCGTTTTTTGCAGTTTTTTTAAATTTACACTCTTTGGATATTAAAGTAACAATTTCATAGTTAAACTCAAAGATGAGTGGCCTGTCTGCTTAAAAATAGTATTAAACATAACCTGTTAGTTCCAGTTGCAGGCAGGACTTTAGTAGTTAGTAGTAGTACTAAGCTAAAGATGTTATAGACTACCTACATGAGTACATCTGTAGTGGTTTTTTAATAAGCAGAACAGTATGATAGCAACTGAACAATGATTGACAGTTTTTTTTTGGCTACTTATCATTTCCCCTTTAATTGCAACAAAGCACTATAAACCCACATAGGTTAAAAAGATGTTTCAGGACATGACATCGTGCTGCTTCATAACACAGAACAAAACCACAGCAAACATACGCCTACATACAGTAGAGACTATACTGATATATATGTCACGTTTAAATGTTCTGAAAACTTCCTTATACAGATTTATCCTTCACTTTTCTCACAAAATGGTGGTGTTTGGTCAGCACGTGAGACAAAATATACTCATTTGAAAAAGGTATTATCTAACCTATTTAATCATTTTAATGCTTTAATGTCATATCCTATATTACACATAACCTGTTCTGACCCCATTTCTAGAACAAAACATCAAAATACAAGTTATAAAATGGTTGTTGTGACATGTTCCATCAGGATTTAATATAAAAAATGGTCACAGAAGATCCTGTAACTTCTTTGACACAATATGAAAATTGAGCTTCTCAGTTAATTTAATTGATTCAATTATTTTGACAAATACTGTGGGAGAATGAACACTAAAATCATGCACACACATCTTCAGGATGTGCAAACATTAACCATCAAAATAAGCAAAATATGAGATCTGTGATGAGATGGTTTGAGTTTTTCCTTGAAAGTTTCACACAACAGTCTCATGAGTTCACTCAGACTGGTACACTAAAAAAAAAAGAAGCATCCGGTGAGTTCTGCTAATGAAAACACCTTGATGTTGGGAGGGACCAACTGGTTGGAACTGACAGAAAGGCAGCAGCAACTCAGAGAACAACTTGCGGTGAGGAGGAAAGCATCCTAGAATGCACACCAAACCAGCAGACCACAACAGGTTCCACTTCTGTCAACTAATAACAGAAAAATGAGGCTGTGCTTACTAAAACTGGACAGGTAAACACTGGGAAAACAGTCTGGTCCGAGAAAAACTGATGTTAGAATTTGGCACCAAGAGCATAAAACCATTGACCCAAACGTTGTGGGGAATGTTTTAGCACTTTGGCAAAACAAAAGTTCCCTGGGTTATTTGAAGACTGTTGGCATCTCTTTAAGGCTGCAATTTACTCTTTGAACATCTACATGGCATAATGCAAGTCATCTAAAACTGATTTCATAAACATGGTAACAAATTCAAAGTTCTTTAATGGGCTACCCAGTCACTGAATCTGAATTCAACAGAACACCTTTAGGATGTGGTAAACTGCTCATTCGATCAGTTAGAGTTCTGTTTAATGGTTTATATTTATGCCTCATATCTACAATGCCTTTCTGCATCTTCTCACTACTGAGAAAATATATGCTAAACATCATTCACTTGCAGTAAAATCTAAGAAATACCAACTTCTAAGACTTGGTTGAAATATATTTTGATGAAAGAAAAACAGTAGTGTTTTGGACTGACATTTGCAGACATCCAGAACTTCAGGCACAATCGCTGTTTGAATGCATGTTACTAGGCTGTACCATGTAGCAATCAGCACTGACAAACACACTAATGATGTGGTGATGATCTAGTTTATTAAAAGAACATATTTACAAACAACAAGGCAATGTTCTATGGTACAACATCTAACAGGAAAAACAAAGAAGTACCCTAATAACAGTACAGTAGCAATACAGACAAAAATGATGACTGATAACATATGGCTAAATTATGGAATTGTTTTTAATGCTACAAACAGGCTTGAGGCTGAAGTGGAAGTTGTTTTTTTTGTTCGTTTTCAGTCTAAAAAAAAACAAAGAACTGATGATATAAATTTAGCTTAAGTTGCACGATCACAGCTAGACCCTTTCTACATGAAAAACCAATGCATGTGATTTATGTGAAAGACTATGTAACCTTAAAGAGATCAATGATTAAAGAGGCAATATAAGAATGATAAAATGTCTGGTAAATTTTCCAACCACAACTGGAACTGGACAAACATGAATAGCAGCAGGCGTTCTGGCGGGTGCCCAATTGCCTCAAAAGTGCTCAGTTTAACGGTAATCAACACACAGGGTCTTCCTTGCTCAACATAAGGCATTTTACAGGCAGTAAGGTGCACAAGTCTTAGGTCTGGAACATTTACAAAATCAGGTCTCTACAGAGTTTCACAATCCCCCCCCCCCATGTTTATGACCAACATGCAGACCTACCTCTGTGAAAGTAGGAGAAGAGATAAAGAAAACAAAACAATATGAGAGTCCTTAAAAGTATCTACATATAAAATATGCGCAAAACTGGAATTTTTGCAAAAGGAATCTGCAATAAAAAGTCTATGGCCAGTACAAGCTGACATGTTTTAACTGAGATTTTCAGTTGCTATGAAACTGGTTTTCTTTCTTTTCAAAACCATCACACTCATATCAGAACAGTGTAATTATGTCATGAGGCAATCCAAACTGTCCAACTAGTAATACACAAACAACGCCCATGTGAACTCTGATTCTGCACCAATGTTCCTCCCACCGGAGGACCCTGTTCTTTGTCAAATTATTTAATTTGATTTTCAGTAAATGGTGAGGCTGAGAGAGCGGTTCATCTTTTTCCCAATAAGCCGAGAGTTTCTGGAACTGGACTGGATTGTGGAACGTGTCAGGACTCTGTCTGTCGACAGAACCCTCTCCTCTGCTGCAGCTTTGGCAAGCTGGGCTTTTTTCAGCTCCCTGAAACAAAAAAAAGATATCATTTAAAAAAACCTAAGAATCGAAATTATTATTTTTTTAAATCATATTACACAGTTAATTGTATAAAAATTTCTTCTAGAAACAAACGCATTTAATAAAGTTAACTAAGAACTACAATTAAATGAAAGATGTGGTTAGCTGATATTTGGGTTAAAATAACCTCACACATTTGCCCTCATGAGGCTTACTTACACAAACACTGAACAAGGCATTTATCTTTATCAAAGTTCTGCTAACACTAAGCAATTTATGATACCACTCCGCAGCAAGACACATACTTTTGGAGCAGGGCATTCTTAAATCTCTCTGCATTAAGTTCGACACGCAACTGATCAGCATTCATTCTGGAGGCAGTCAGCAGAACAGGGTGCCTGATGAGGACAGAGGTCGACGGTCGGCGTGTGGGGTCAGGATGAATCATAAGCTGTAGGAAATTATAAAAATGGATTTTCTAAAATGAACAACCATTTAAAAAATATAATCAACCTCCTGTAAAAATATAGCCAGACATTCTGAAACAATGTCTAGTTACAGTACTGTGTGTGCATGAAATATATATTTACCTTTATTAGGTTTATAAATTCTTGGGAGAGCACTTGTGGAATATGGGGTAGAACTCCCTCTCGAATTTTGTGCCATTGTTCCCCATTGGTTGGCAGTGGCTCAGCTCCAGATGCACTTACAACAGTCAGAGCCAAAGCAAAGATATCTGCCTTTGTCAGGTTACTGTAGTCCTGAAATGAACAATAGCATACTCAGTACATCAAACAAGTTGAACACACCATCCGCATATGCAACTACATTTTCACATACTTACGAGTAATATTTTTAATGACACTAAACACTATAGAACAGAAATCAACCCATCAAGATGACTTAACCAAGTCAAATTGTCCACTATACACCCAAGCCAAACCCTCAGATACATATATATATATATATAATAAATAAATAAAACACACACGCACACAAAAACATTTCACTGGAATTAAGGGGTCTAACAAACAGATTCGAGCATGAAACACCCCTACACACAACAATCCCGACTCCACCCCATGCCTCCTTGCACAATCTAATGCCTTTGTAGCTGAATAGGTAAACAGAAAGCCACAAATATGGAACAGGTTTTTCCAAACAGCACAAATAGGAGTGACGGTCAAGTTCCCACAATCGTTTGGCCATTTAGTGTACTTCAGCCCTTCTCCAAATAAAGTAAAATGAGACAAATATGTTTTTGTCAGCAAAAAAAAAAAAAGACCTCTACAGATATTCTGCCTTGAAAGAAAAGCATTTGTGTACCTCCTGAAGAACTTCATTAGCCAGATATCTGCTGTCACCCTCCTCAACTTGTGGATTGGTTACCCTGGTCACATGGCCTAGGTCACCTAATAAAAAAAGCGGGTCTGTTAACTTGCCACTTAAGAGAATAGTACATTGTGTATAAATGGTGTAATCGGTGTGAGCATACCTATTTTGTATACCACATTAGTGCTGGGTCCATCCTCCTCGTCTTCGAACTCCTCAACGCTTACTGCAGCCTTCCTTGAAATAAATATGTTACCTGAAACAAATACAAGCAATTTTATATACATTATCATATTCATAGTTACATACACTTCACTGTTTACAGATTATTTAATGGTATTGAATGTAATATTTATACATTGACCGAAGTTATTTCACAAACTTAAATATAAAGCAAAACTGAAGGGAAAAAAAAACTTACTTGGCTTAATGTCCATGTGCACAAGTGCTGTTGAGTGGATGTACTTGAGCCCACGGGAGACCTGTAGCAGCAAGTCTTTCAGTTCCAGCTCAGACAGAAAGTGCATACGTCTGTAGTTCTCCTCAATAACATCAGACAAGGTGCCACCATTGCAGTACTCATTCTGGATCAGCATGTGGTCATCCTCTGCCCAGGCAGAGTAATATCTCACCACATGAGGGTGCTGTCCAAGAACTGCATGTGCGTAGACCTCTCGAAGTGCGTTTTGCCTGTGGTTGGTTGCACAAGTTAAAAAGGCAAAGCAAGTCTTGATCTAATAAAAAGTGTGCTTCTTTTATTTTTATTTTTATAATCGGTTAAACATTAAGTCCATTAGAGAGCAATCAACACAACGATAAAAAGATAAAAATAGGCCAGGTCTTTATTGTGTATTCAAAATCAGTCATCATGACTTACTCATCCACAGATCCTGCTAAAGGCTTCTTGGAGCGCTTGATTGCATAGATGCAGCCATCTAATCTTTTCACACACTTGTACACAGACCCAAACTGTCCTGAACCAATCTTCTCTAGCTCATGAAACTCTGACGCATATCTGGACATCATGTTATTCTCCATCATTGTGATTCTCTGTAAGGAACAGGCTTTTGTTAAAATATGACTAAAAAAAATTACCACAACATACTTGAAAGGGTGTTTTGATGAGCAGCAAGAGAAGAGAAAAAGGGAGCCATAGGGGCTGTGATTATTGCTTAAAATCCAGAAATGTCTACCTTTGAGGGTGGAATGAGTTCGTCCTCAATCTCAGCATCACTTGCCTCCATGTCCTCTCCACAGGAGCTGCAACACAATGGAGGGAAAAAGTTTATTTTTTTTACATTAGACACCAGGGGGCAGTAAAGAGGCCTCGAGGCAGCACGTGGCGTCCTGGAGGCGTGTAGGGGAGGACTTGGTTTCTTGCCAACGTGTTGAAGAGCAACCTGGGCAGTAAACGGATTTAACGAACCTCATTTCCACCTGAACATAAAATATATGGTATCTAAAAGTTGTTTTTTAATGCCAAACTTATTAATGTTAAAAGATTTCTGCAAGTTAACACAAAGGCATAAATAACACAACCACAGCCGGTAGAACAAAGTCAAATAGCTTACTCATTCCAGTGAGAGCGCTTTCTATTGTTTCTTTGTTGAGTTGATGACTGGACGACCACTGAGTCCGGGGTGAAGGGGTTAATGTTGACCAGAGGTGTCTGGTTTAGTCTTCCGTCGAGACTCGCCTTTCCTTTTGAATCCACATTCTTGAAAAGTGCGACTCTCCTGTTAGACGAGGCTGAAGCTCTTGCTCTGGACAGCAAACTCTGCACATTAGAGGACAGGCATTAAAAAAGAGAACTTTTATTCTTTTTGTTATTCCTATATGTGAAAACACAAGAAAAAAAATAAACTAACTGATATGCTTTAAACACGCATTCAGGTTAAAAGCACAGAAGAACAAGCAAAAACATGCAAAAGGCTCTGAGATAAAACCACATTATGTAACCTATAACAGTTAGCTAATAAGTGGGTCAGACTTTTAGTCCATCTCCTTGTGGGAGAAAGTGTACAGTGAATAACGTACATATTATTACAAGTCTACAATGCTCCATTTTGCACTTTCTAAAATAAGTCACTAGAATAAACATTTGTGTTTTGTTACACTTGTAGCGAAATGTAACAAAAGTTTTATACATGTTTAAACATTACAAAAGGTATTTGTTTATTTACTGACTGAGTTTTTGTGCTTATTTTAAAGCTATAGTTGTAGATAGTACTGAACCTAGTACAAACCTTGGGGGTATGTGGAGTATCAAACAGCCGCAGTTTTCTGAAAGTTTTATGGGGTGGTGTATCAGGACAGTCTGGAATTGGAGAGCTGGAGCCCTCTGCATCGTCCGGAATACACGTCCTCTCCGGTGAACTGTCATAAGTGCGCAGATTTTTCCTCGGCGACGGGGAGTTTTTCCCACAAAAGCTCACTCTGAGGTGAGACGGAGAGCCGAAGCCTTCCTCGTCCCAAGACTCGGCGTCCTCGTCCTCTCTGGTTCGGCTCAGTGGGCTGCTGTTCAGTTCGTCCGGTCTCTTATCGGTGCTGCTTCGCCGCAGTGATACCGGAGAATCCAGCTCGGTAAAACCGGACTCGGCTCCGGTACTGTTGTTGGCCTCCTCAATACTGTCCTCCTCGCCGTCGCTGTTAGAAAACTGCAATTTCTGGCGAATCGGTCGAAGGTTTGGAGAAAAGTCTGCGTGCTGTCGGCAGCCGAAACTCATTTTCTCGGCCAGCAGAAACTCTCGACTGAGAGTTGTACAATCCCAACAAAGACGCAAACACTGTTGTGAAATTACACTAATGTTATTTAACAAATTAACCAAATTAAACGGCTGAAGAAATGAATGAAGCTCAGCATATCGAGTAAACACGAACCGCTTACCCTTATCTAACCGGATAGTTCGGGCTCCGCTGTGGACACCGAACAACTCCGATAACTAGCTAGCCGCTATGCTAAATACAACTTCTCTTAGAGTTGTGTCACTTTAATACAATATCAATCCCGCTCGTCTTCCGCTGTCGACTGAAGCCAATATAGTCCAGTGACTAACCCCGAAAGCCACACAACAAACTTCTTAAAAACAAATACGCTGACTTGTTACCACGATACACCAAAGCGGCCAAGTTTGAAAAAAAAATGGCTTCTTCTTCTTCTTCGGGTGTCGCGAGCCTCAGACAGGTCACTGCGCTAAAAGACAAAGTCTAATGTCCACAAAAGACAATCAGACGTTAAAAGGTCAAACTCAAACCAGCAAAACTCAAAGCCTTCAAATTTTTTAGCGATTAAAGACGATTTTGTTTACCAAAGTAGTTTGAATGGCGAACTGCTACTCCTCCCACCTACAACAAGCGTGCTCAAAGTCTTCCCGCGACCGTTGGTCAAATGACTCACCGTCGACCAATCAGAGCGCACTGTACAGTTTGAATGATGGGCGGCTCCAGACAGCTGACGTCACCCAAGGTGTTTTTCGCAACCTGGCCGCTAGTCTCGATTGGCGCGAGCAGCGCTTTGATCTGTCTATGGGCGTCGCCACCATTCCGTCTCGCCATTCATATCACAATTATTCGTTTCGACGACCCCCCCCCCCACGTGGAAAACGTGGAAAACAATCCAGTCCAGCTAATCGATAGAATTCCACATCTCGGGTTTTCCAGGTTGCCTACAAAAACTCATGCAAGTCAACGCATGCAACTGAAACGCATGCAAGTGAAGTGAATCAGTGCATAGACAGTAATGCCTCGGGACACGTGTTTGAACGCAAGTACGCGCGAAACCCAGTCTGCGTAGCTCGCAGTGTCTGCGTTTGCGTCCTTACGTGAAATATGTTTCGGGCCTAAAGGTGCAGGCTGGTCGAAACTGGAGGAGGTAACAGCAGCCCCATTTTCCAATGGAAATGTTAGTTCAGTTAGCTGACTGGTCAGTGTTAGGAGATCTATCATCAGGAAATGGCATCTAATTCGTTAAAAGATTTCTGGGGGAGGACCCATCTGTTCTCCCCACATTAAAATGCTTTTGACGCCCCTGGATCTGTCTAATCTCATTCATTCCTCTCAGTTAATCAGAGGCTCCACTTTAAACTGCATTTTTACTAAGGAAGGTTCCTAACTGAGTCAAATGACCTGGAAGTATCTAACTGACACCCATTATAAGAGCTGGTCCAATTCTCTAAATGCTGAGGGAAGGTGTTTTAATGCTTTATTTTTCAGTATAGAGTACATTGGTTTATCATCATCTTTTACCAAGGAATGGAGCTCATGTCCCAGAATTCCACAAATGGCAGCAACATGTTATCATGTCATCTAAATGCCCACTTAAAGTCAGTGCTTTTTACAGTGACACATGCATAGCCATAAATTGTGCATATTAGGAATATATGACTTCTCTAGACTAGTCACGTGGCTTTCAATTTTCGGGTCTCCACCCCAGTGGCGTGTCTGTCTCTGGCACAGAAAGCCTAGTGTGGCACAATAAACACTGTGTCGGCTGGACTCGACCCGTCAGTGAAACTACACACGCACACCTACTTGTTTAGTGAATCACACAAACACGTCATCAGTGAAGTCATGAATGCCGACATAAAGGCGGAGACCGGAATATAAGTAACGCCACCTATGACGTCATGTGATGTTATACAGCTGATCTTACTATACAGCATGACTTTACAAATCCACAGTTATCAAAAAGTACACAAACACTGGTCTGCTACTGTAATAACACACCAGACTACAGAAACTCAGTATTTAACCATATATTTACCTATAGCTAATATAACACTTGTAGTAATGTAAAACACCAGAGATGTTCACAACCTGAATTTATATGTTATGACATAGGTCTATGGAAAGCTATTCATATTATTGGATGTTCTCAACATAGAAGTGATCAGTTCACATGTGCACAGCTGTTTTCAACTGCTCTACTGTATCACGTTAGACAAACACTGACAGGCCCCATTCTCACTAAACGAAGACTGCTAGAGGAAGTACTGACCTTTACATAACAGGTATGGAATCTATCAGACATTGTCACTTGTATTAAACATTATAAAACAAATTGTTTTTTTTATTCATAACATATACTATTACTTGTTACACTGAATTATTGATCAAGTACAATGCTCCACAGTGATGCCCACTGGCCTCTTACGTAGAGCCCCCCCTGCTCTGGTTGGTGAATTTAATTAAATTATATGTATGCCTTTTAAGCAAATAAACATATTTTTAGACATCTAGACATACTATGAAAAAGGACAGTGACAGTGTTATGAATTTAATCATCTGAGTTCTGATATAAGGATGCAGCACTCTTGTAGGGTAACAAATCTTTGCAGACATGCACGTTTAGCTGTCTAAAACAGACGTGTCATTGAAATGTTTCGAAAGTTTGGTCCGATTTAATTTTTTTTGGGCATGCTGTGAAACTTACATGGCTGATTTAGCTAATCCAACATTTCTGCTGAAGTATTTGCCTTTACTTAGTAGATGCTTAGTTGAAGGACAGGCTATTCTAGGACCATAGTTGGTAACCTGTGCTGTAGAAAAAAAAAACAGTAGTTACTGGTGCAAGAAAATAGTACATCTTTTTCCCAGCACAGTATAGTTGCTGACTGGTGATAGACATCCTGTTTAACCCAGTGATCTTTTTAAATATACATTACATATAATAATATAAAATATATTTTATATTTATAAAATATAAATTACACTTGTAATAGCAATACACAAACACTATCATGTCAGTGTCACTGCTGTGCTAAAAATGGTAATCTCTGACCAAATAATAATTGGTTCCCCTCTATTTATAGGTAGAGTTGCATACAACATCAGGTAGGTAGAGTCACTAAAATGACCAAGACGGGTGTAAATGGAATGTTGTTTAATTTTCATTTATTAAGATCCTAAAAAGTCAAGTATTCAATAGAAGAATCAAATAAATATTTACAGCAAAAACTCCAGTTTCAAAACATTATGTACATAAATCCACACAAAAATATATTCAGTCCTCTTCAAACAGAGCAATCATGATGCTAGGCATTATTTTCTGGATACTTGACTTTCTCAATTGTTCACTGGAAGCACATGCACGCGCACGAACACCCGGCACACACGTGGTGATTTTGATTAATTGAAGGTCATGCTCTAATCGTCTAGGCCTGGGGTTTCTCCTTGTTGAATACGTGATGCGATTCTGATGGCCTCCTCCAGTGAAGGCTGATCGCTGAGCTACAAAAGAAAAGTAACACAGAAATATAACAGTGCTTTCTTGCATGGAACATATTAAACCATTTAATTACCCATATTTACCCATGTTAGATGCCCCTCCTTTCCATGACCAGAATAGATAGGCATCTAACAATGCAGTAGCAAGAAGGGTATAATGGGAAAACATGACATGTTTCAGTAAATTGAGGTTGTAACAGCTTTTAATATTATTAATTATTATTAATATTATAATTATTAATATTGTTTTGCAGTTTTAAACCATTTACCCAGTGATTCACTCCATATACCCTATAACTGATTGAAAAATACTTCAGCTGAATGCCTACTTCACTCAGTACACGGGCTCTCTAATCAGATGTAATTGCCAGATTAGACTGAGATTAGGTTTAAGATGGTTTGATTAAGACAGTAAATCGGTTTTAAACCCCAATCAACAGAAAGTAGTCAGACATCAGACAAATTAGATAATTTTTCCATTTTCAATTTGTCACCATAGTATAGTAATGGAAGTCCATTGTGGGCTGTTTAAATATTAACATAAAATGATAAATAAAATGGAAAATGGTAAAGGAAATATTCAGTTATAAATCCACACAGGACATCCAGCTGAGAAATTATTAATTGTTCTTTTAGTAATCTGCTTTCCACACCCGTATACCATAAACTCTACGGTTTGTTCACATAAAACAAAAGATCTGAGTAATCCTTCAGCTCCACCCAACAGTATTAAAGTTAGGCTCAAATTCTCAAACTGCCTGCTTAAAGGCTTGATGAATACTATTTGAAACACAGTGAACGCTGTTTGGGTTTATGTACCTGCACAGCAATGTGTGTGCCGTTAGAGGTAGCCAGCAGAGTAACTGGATGTGGGCTGGTGGATACCACCGGCCGTTGTTGCTCCTGCACCAGCTCTCCATCATCAGTTTGGAACACAGACAGGTCTGGCGTCACAATTGCGACCTAAACCACAAAAAAAAAAAAAAAGAAGATACACAGGATAAACAGGACATAGCACATATTAGCAGAACACTTAATTCAGACTGAGGGCAATGGAAATCCAGCCAATGTTTTAGAAATGAATAATCACTTGAAAGGTTTTGCAAACAAATGAGTTAATACCTGTCCTTCTGTACCGTCTGCAGAAACCATGGTGACAGAATGACTTTCTCCAGAGGAGAGCATCGCCTCATGGGCAGGGATGGTTATAGTTGTTCCTTCTTGTGTTACCATTGTTATTGTGCCACTCATTGCTTGAACGTCTGCCTGAGAAAAAACCTTGAGACAGTGAAAGTTTTAGTTATTCACATTTTCTATGCACTATGTTATCAGGTACAATGTAACCAATTTGATAGGCCACTACTAGTATTTATCTCGTCCACAAAACCGCTGAAGGTGTTTAGTGGTATCTGGCACCAAGACATTTACAGCAGTTCCTTTTGTAGATCTTCTGTGGGATTAGACGGGCAAGGCTTCACACCCCATGTACATCAGTGAGCCTTGGGTGCCCATGACCCTGTTGTGGTTTCACCAGTTGTCCTTTTTTTGAACCACTTTTGATAAATATTAACCACTGCATTCTGGAAAACCCCAAACAAGACCTGTTATTTTCAAAACATCAGCTTTTTTGGGGAGTTCCCAGTATACAGTGGTTAATCCCTATTAAAATTGGTCCAAGGACAAACAACCGATGAACCAGAGACAGGGTCATGGGCACCCATGGTTCACTCATGTACATAAGGTTTTTGAAGGCTTGTCAGTTTGATTCCGCAGAAAAACCACAAATTAAGCTGATCACATACGTTTCATTGCTAGCTAGTATATAGATAGAAACACCTAATTACAATTAATATAAATTCCCTGTTGCAACACTTGAGGGTCAAATTAGGTTATTAGAATTTTATCGAAGCAGACTGATAAATGCAACACAATATAATTGTAATGTACATATGGCTTATTTTCAACTGTCCCAACCTGCTGTGTGCCATCCTGAGATATGAGTGCTACATGCTGTTGACTCATAATCTCTGTTCCTGCTGAAACCTGCTCTGATCCCCCATCCTCATCCACCACAGCAGGGGTAAACGTTAATGCAGGGTCATCAATGGCCTCTGTACAAGATATCAATTTTGAAGAAAAAAAAAAATCAATACAGTAGAAAAAAAAAACTGTGTAGTGTAGTAGTGGTTTATCACTTTTGTCCCAGTACTCCCATCTCAGTTACTCTAAACATGCCCTAAACCATTCTACATGCAATGCACTGAAACTTTGTAATTTACTACACTGCAAACTGCTATCTCTACTGCCCCTCCTACAATGTTTAGCATACATCACGGTCATCAAACACACAGAACATTGCACTGCTGACCTAAACTATATTTTTTAAGCTTATAAGCACTGCACACTGCTGCACTTTTTTTTCCCCACTTGTCATGCTGTCATGAATCCATTTTCTTGTTCTGCACATGACAAACTGGTAAATGCTGACAACATTAGAAATGTGTTTTTATTCAATTAATATTTTAACACAGTGAAGCCACGCCTATTTACAAAAGTCTGCCAGACTGACTAAGGCTAGTTGAACATAGGTGACTGACCAAAGCTAACTAAATCAAACTATGATCATCCCAGAGCTTTAAGAGTTTTTTTTACAGACCTGTAGGTGGCTCAAAGTAGGCCTCCTGCTCCTCCTCAATAGGCTCAGTGTCATTGTGTGCGGTGCGTTTGTGCATGGCTAACGTGGAGATCTGCTTGTAGGTCTTCCCACAGTGGTTGCAGTTGTAGGGCTTGCAGGGAGTATGGACCACATGGTGCTTGTAAAGGCTGGAGTACTCAGTAAAGCGCTTATCACAGCCAGGTACAGTGCACACATATGGCTTCTCACCTAAAAAAAAGTAACATATTAAATATGATTTTCCAAATTTTTGGTGTATTACTGTTAGGTATCAAATACACATATATTCAATAAAATGTCAGTACCGGTGTGGATTCTCATGTGGTTTTTGTAGTTGGTGGCGCTAGCAAAGGCTCTTCCACAATTAGGTTCAGAGCAGTAGTACGGCCGCTCACCAGTGTGTGTTCGGATGTGAACCTTTCGAATATTTGAGGTTGTGAAAGATCTCCCACAACCTTCAAATGGGCACTTGAAAGGCTTCTCTCCTACGAATATAATCATGTAGGAATCTTAAAACGCGAATACTCTTACAACATAAAACATGTCACGATTAAATAACAACTGTTGTAAATGCTCTTCATAGATTTAAGTAGTATAATGTGTAGCAATAACGCACCAGTATGTGTTCGTGTGTGTTTTTGAAGGTCTCCAGATGTCTTGAAAGACTTAAGGCAGTTGAGCTCCTGGCAGCGATAAGGTTTTTCACCAGTGTGCGTTCGAACATGACTTTTTAGGCCATATCCTATTAACATAAAATTAGCATGAGTAATTGTACAGCAAAATAAGAAAATATGTTAAAAGTGCTGCGGAATGTGATACAGTACCTGTTGCAAACTTTTTTCCACATCCTAGATGATCACATATGTAAGGTTTATCCCCAGTATGTGATCGTTCATGTACCTTTTTAGGAGAAAGAAATGAACCATTAATATGACACCACAGTAATTATCAGATAATAAAGTAAATACACCAATAGAAATAGTAAATGAAACAAAAGACCTTACAGTTCTTGCTTTGATTTTAATACAGTACACGCTAAGCAAATGATAATAAAGCTTTACCTTTAAATGATGTGCTGTGGTGTACAGTTTTCCACATCCTTCATGTTCACAGCGAAAGGCCTTTTCTCCAATATGTTGCACTCTTGGAGACCGGCCTTCCTGACCCTGGAGAACAATCTGAACACACAGGATACACATAATATGTAATCCACATGGTCCAAAGAAGTCTGTAAACTGTCATTAAACCGATCAGGAACAATAGAGAAGACTGCACCTGCATATGTACACTGCCATCTGCATCACCTCTACTGAGCAACCCTGTGCCACATTCTGTTCCTTCCATCTGAAAGAGCAGTTCATGTGAATTAAAATGTTTCAAATTGTATGTGTGATATGTTTATTATGGCCTGAATTGGTTTTTACATAAGAGGTGCAATTGTGACCTTGGCGGAATATTGTTCCAGTACACTGATGGTGTCAGGGTCAATAGTTCCCTCTGCTTGC
Source organism: Duopalatinus emarginatus (assembly GCA_028565595.1). Taxonomy (NCBI): domain Eukaryota; kingdom Metazoa; phylum Chordata; class Actinopteri; order Siluriformes; family Pimelodidae; genus Duopalatinus; species Duopalatinus emarginatus. The sequence goes on along the minus strand of JAOVVF010000036.1, from coordinate 24,555,655 downwards.
AGGTCTGCCACTGTGCCATCAGCCTGAATAGCCAGAATAGTGCTTGACTGGGGCATATGCTGGATGTAGGCAGTCGTGCCATCTTCCAACTGGACAGCTTGTAATCCACCCTGATCATATGTTTCTGAAAAACATAATTACAGACATCACATATGAAATGTTTGGTACATTTGTTTGAGCAGATGTAAACTCTTAGGTACATACTGGTATTTCAGTTACAATGAGAATATAATTTGACCCAAGTGAAAAATAACAGGTTTACAGCATGCAAACGGAATACCAGAAGACAGATCAGTGCTTCACATGTATACTGAAGTCTATATATCTGAAAAAACAAAAGAAAAAAAAAAGAATAAAATAAAAAAATTTTGGAATATAATTGTGGAACGCTGTTGTCTCATCAGCAAGAGGAGCCTGGGTTGTGTATGTGTAATGTATGCATGTTCTCCTAGTATCCACAGACATGCAGTCAGGTGAACTAAACTGGGTACTAAATTGACCGAAAGTGCTCGTGTGAGAATGTGTTTGCCTTGTGATAGACTGGAGATCTGTCAGTGTGGTCTGTGCTGAGATGGACTCCGGAACCAGATGGTTCCAAGTTCTACATTCTTGGTTGAGTCAATACCCTTTCCCATAGACCTCTCAGTTCAATCACATCTGTGCACTAAAGCAGGCAAAATAAAAACCCAAACAAAGTATTGCTCTGATTCATAAAATATTAATTATTACTACACCAAAAAAATTACTACTGGGATAAATGTACCTTTGGGTGCATGAATGTATGCAGTTGTCCCATCCTCCAGTTGCACAGTTTGGCCATCCTCTAGTCTAAGACCTTCTCCGGCTGAATGTTACATAAAAATTAATAGATATGTATTAAGTCAGTAGGGTGATTGAACAATGACAGAATATCATTTCATTTAAAATAGAATTTAAACGAAGCATGAATGAGTAAATAACCCGAGTTAATTTTAGGCCTGTGGAAGGTACCTGCTTTCGGCATTGGTAGGTGTTGCACGTACGCTGCAGATCCGTCCTCCAGCTGTATCACCTGTCCTTCCATTATCTTGTTATCTTTATGATAAAATCAGTTAAAAAAAAAAAAAAAAGATCTCTCTTACTTATAAGAATATAGTCTCAGAGCTGTGATATGTGATATAAGTAAACTTAAGTCCAAAAAGAGCTTATTATCTTTTTCTATACCTTTGGGGCTGTGTTGGATATATGCAGTGGAGCCATCTACCAGAGTCACTGCCTGTAAACTCACTGCATCCATTGCCTCAATGTGGTCACTGTCTGCAAATCAAAAGTTGCAAGTTACAGATCTGTGCAAAAATAAAACATGAAAAAGCTCATACTTGATAAAAATTTTGCCTCACCTCCAACTGTCACAGCCTCAGTGAGGCAAAGTGTAACCTGCTGGGGATCACCATCAACACTTTGGAACTCCATGCTCTGGGTGTCCCGATTCACCTGGGCCAAGAGCATGGTCTACCTGTGAAAAGCATCCAATCACCACTTACATTTGCAGGTTGAAACATGCTGGTAAAGTATGACGAACTAAAGTGTTTTAAAGGTATGCCTATAACTATTTTTAATCACAAGTTGGTTATGAGCAGAAAGGTTGATGCAGTGTACCCTGGGGATTCTATGCGACTTTTACTCATATTAAATGTGTACTGTATCTGTAATTGGTGGACACAGTGGCATTAGCAAACATCCATCACCTATATTTTTTAACAATTTTAACATGATTGACAAGTGGAAAAACTGTGAAAATATTCAACATTCCACAAATGTCTTAAATATATGCACTGAAATTTTAGAAAAACGGGTACAGACATGCCTATGCAAAATATATACACTGGTGGTGGCTCTATAATGGTATGGGGTTTGTTTAGCTGGTATTCTGTGGGACCTCTGGTACATCTACAAACGTCTCTGACAGCTGAACACCAAATTATGGTTAAAGGAACACTCATCTTTGGGGTTTTGCTGTTCTGACCTATGTCACCTGATCTAAACACATCTGGGATGCCATGCAACACAGTGAAACACAGAAATCCTACACCTCAGAATACAACAGAATTGTGGACTGTTCTGCAGAAAGTATGGCGTTCATTGCCTACAGAATATTTCTACAAGCAAGTCCATACCCCGTGGGGAAACTACAAAGTATTAGACCCAGATTTGTTCCATAACATTGAGATCTGGTGACTTAAGTGGGAATGGCAAAACTCAGTGTTAGTGTTCCTCTAACCATAATTTGCGTCCAGACATGCTTAGTCCTGTTAGAAGAGGCCTAACCATATGCATGTATACTTTTGGGTACAGTTGCACCTGTCAAAGCAGCAGGTGAACGGTCAGCTCTCAGAGACAGTGTTGGAAGCAAAAAAATGGGGATGTGTATGGATCTGAGTCACTTTGACAACGGCCGAATTGTGATGGCTGGACAACTGAGTCATATTATCTTGAAAACAATCAGATCTTGTGGGATATTCCCGGTTTGCTGTGGTTAGTACCAAAAGTGATCTGAGAAAGGACAACAGGGGAACTGGCAACAGGGTCATGACTCACTGCTGTGGGGGATGAAGGCTAACCCGGCTAAACAATTTGGTGATTTCACAAATTATCCACAGACAGATCTGTTGCTAATGCTTAGGTATATATATATATATATATATATATATATATATATATATATATACACACATACACGTGTCTGTGAGTGAAACCAAAAGCACCTGCAAAAAACACCCTAAACGTCACCCTCACATATCTATCAAGAAGCCATTACTTACAGCTATATTACTTATATATTAAAGAGTCTCAACTTTAAACTGACACCTAAAGTATTTCCTCAGAGAAGCCTCTATACAAAGTAAAATGTCATGATGACAAGTTTTGCTTTCGGCGAGTGATAAATGTACCATCATCCTAAAACATATTAAAATTAGCCTTTATTAACATTTTGTATGTTTTGTAAAGCTGCATTAACGCCAACGCTGTTTTCAGATACGCGCCTTTGCTAGCTAGTTAGCTAGCTTGCTAGGAAATGCGCTTTAGCCTGGGTATAGAAAACATCATGCTAAGTATGTTTTGCTGGATAACGCAGTTCTACAGCATAAGAGCTATAGTTTGTATAAAACAAAACGTTCATTAAGATGCATTTTTTTGCGTCAGTGTAGAAAGTTAGACACAGTTAGCTAGCAAAACACACCCCGCTAGCTACTTAGCTCATGAGTTCCCAGCTAACCTAGCTAAGCTAGTTTGACATGTTAGCAAATACGCTAAAAGGTAAGTTTTTAACATCTGCACGAGACTTACGTTAGACTCGATGTTAAACTCGTTTGTTATACTAAACAACACATTTAATAATTATAATTGTTAAAGTTTATATTGTTAAACGGCCATAAATGTAAGCTGCCGTAAACAAGCGCGAGCTCCGTCAACTTGAAGAAACACAACTGGAAGGTTAACAACGTTGTAACCGATAAGAACACACAGTCCAACTGCCTCTAATAAATAAAACATTGTTTCCTGATACATTAGGATTGTTTTTATTGATAACAGGCTTCCTCCGGAACTTCCATGACATTTCCATCTGCTCCTTCTCCCGCTCTGCAGTGACTGAGGAAATAAGGCACACTGGGTAAAAACACATTTATATACTAACCTCCAAAAAATTTCCAACAATCCCTTCGTTCGACCGCCATGCATCAGGGCAGGAAACGCTCTGCAGAGAACACAACCCCGAAACATGAATAACCGCGTGATGCCTGTCAGGGGGCGGGATGTAGTCCACAGAGCCCTCATGTGATAGACTCTTAGACAGAGAGAGCCGTTAGTCTCAGGATTCGATTGGTTGGAGTTTTTTAACGCTTTTATATCAGAGCGTATTCAGGGTTAGGGGCACCATGGTAACGCCATCCTGCTCTGTGTCTCGTATTGTTTAGCGGTTAGTAAACGTGAGTGCTATCTGTGCACACAGGAAGCGTACATGTTTATTTTCTGATGACTGCGGGAGGATATTTATGAACGCTTTTACGTGTGTAGGTGTAAAATTTCCCGGAAACGTTCAGCGAACAACAAAAAGTTGTTCATGTTTTAAATGCGCGGCCATTTTGAAGCATGTTAGTCAGAAGCAGTGGGGTTGTCTGGGCAATGCAGTGCACGTGGGGAATTCCGAGTATATGGGCTTCACAGTGTCTGTATCTGACTTTATAAATAATGCTTAATGCTTCATTTAATGCTTCATTTCACATTGTGCAGCGATGGAAAATTACAAATTGATGTTATATCTAAATAACACAGATCTTTAATTTATTAGAGTATTATTTTAACGTTTCAAGACGGCTAATAACGTGTATGAACATATTACATATGACATTACAGTCCAAAACCATATATTTGTATATATATACAGTACAGTACTGTGCTTAAGCACCCTATATGGTGTTTAGTATAAATGTTGTTGTAGACATTTATTTTATGAATTCTGCATTTTTGAGTCAGTACAA
>JAOVVF010000036.1:24511000-24533668 GCA_028565595.1 Duopalatinus emarginatus | reverse complement strand
CCAATACATAATTAAAAAAAAAAAATATATATATATATATATATATATGATTTATCTTCATTAACATCCTGGTCAGGGTCTGAGCTAATCCCAAATACTTATAAATGTACTTTAAAGTGTTAAAGTTATACTTTTTTGTAGTGTTGGTGGACACATACCGATAAGGCTTTTATAATCCCGTAATCTGGAATTTCTCTTCTCCTGCTCCTCACTGACCGATTTCCACTGCAGCTTCATTCTGAAGTACTCATCCCTTCAGCGACACAAGTAAACAAAAATAAATTCTTCTATATTAAATACAATCTGGATTTAAAACCATTCCAGAAAATTGCAAAAATGATTTACAGGCTACACTTACGTTTTCCTTTTCTGCAGATTTTTCCTTTCTTCATGTGTACTGTCCCAGGGATAATAGCTCAGCAGAAACTTCCAAGCGTCTTTCCTCACAGCATGGCACATGCCCTTAAATACACAATCAAACAATTAATTGATCAAATGATCATAGTCAAATTAATCAAACCATGAAAGACATATTCAAAGCAAACAAGGCAAAACTAAGATGATCAATTGATTTAAGTTATCTTATTATTATCATTTAATTAATATATTGTTTGATTGTGTACATAAGGGCCTATAGTACGTAAGGTCCTCATTGTCTTTCTTTAGACAATTTTGAGTATTAAATCAAGATGTGTTTAATGGTGATGGATGTGTTAGCAATGAATCATAACACAAAAAAAGGATCTCTCTGTGATGTGTTCTGACAACGTTCACTTTAAAACATTTGAGAAACCCATTACAAATGTGTGCATCAACTGAAGATGGCCAATATAAGTATAAATATAGTACAAATTACCAGTAAATAAAGTGACAGTAAGACAATGCAAAAAAAAAACTTTCAGTTTACCCCTTTGAAAATAAGGTGCTTTAGGTGAGGCACATCGGACACTCTTCCTTCTGAGTCTTGCTGCTTTGCCCAGTCCTCCATCATTACTGGATCCATCCTCTGAACCTCTGGCCTGGTGCCTAAGTCAACCTGTTTTTCAAAAAAGCACACATACACACACATACAGTCAGCATAGCTCTTACTATCACAACTGTATAAAAATAGGGGTGAACAAATCCTGGGTAGTCTGGGTATCTTACATCTTACTTATATATGCATATATACACACACATACATATAAAGGAACCTTTACTTGTCCTGCAAGCTTCATCTGACTAAATAAGGAGGTTTGCTACCATAGCTTTGATGTCCCTGTCCCAATGCAGAACTCAACATTCATGTGGCATAGACATTTGTACAAACGTAGTAAAGGAAGCCTGCATAATGTACCTGTATTATTAGCAAACTAATACCTGTAGAGAAAAATGATTCCTATGGCTTTCACAAAATGCCCTATTGTTTCCATTTTGTGAACATCTTTAAGACAGAAGACAAACTGATGTACAGCTACTCACTCTGGTGATGACCTCAAAACCAGGTTCCTCCTGCTGATTGATCTCGAGGCCAGGGATCAGTTCCCCAAGAATGTCTGCCATCTCCTCGACAGGGCGCTGCTGGCATTCAGACTCAGACGCCCGAAACGCGTCAAAGATGTAGTTTGTAACTTTAGAGAAACCACCCAATGTTGCTGTGTAGGGATCTTTTCTGAACTTCTGTTGACAGGAATTGGGTTGATCAGTATGATGACAGCTTTGTGCACATCAATTTTAAAATTAGCCGCAATATATAAAACATTATAATAATATATATTTTGCCAATCAACTGCTCATACCTGAACAAGGCCATAATTGGAGTCATCTAGAAGATTTTCGAAGGATTGAGAAATTGCTTTGTTATATGTGGCAACTACCAGAATGTTTTTGTCATCAGGACTCCTTTAAAGACAAAACAGAAATTAAATTAATGTTTTTTAATTGTGTTCAAGCTTAAGAAAATGAAAACAATAGTCACAATAGCAATAACAACAATAAGTAGCAAAAAATAATAACAACAAGTAGCAAAATCTGTATAAACCGGTTAAGCGAGTAACATCACAGGTCATATCCCCCTCCTGTATGACTGGGATGAAAAGCAAAGGCAACAAAGCAGAGCCCACATTTCATTATAAGAGCAAAGATAAGAACTTTAATAACAGCTATCTGTTCCTCAGCAGCACTGCCTTGAACATGTTCCCAGCTTGATTTATTTATTCTTCTGTAATATTTAATGCAGGGTACGAATGAACTCATGAGCCTTTAAAGAAAAAGTGCAGCTGCATTTTTGCCTGACATCAGCCAATCCCATGCCCTTTCATTCACCGCAAGACACATGCCATTTAGTTGCATCTATGACAGGAACTGAAATTTCCCAGCAAGTCTGCACATTACCATATAAATAGTGTTGCTTTCAGTCCTGTACTGGTTTAGAAGAGAAAATAGCAGAGAAGAAAATCCTTTTTGATTGAAAAGGGGAAGCTGCAAATGGCAAATACTGAACTTTTGGAGGCCTTTGATGAATAAACATGAAGTAAAATATAGTGCATGTTTTGTTAATGGAATATAAGCAGCAGGGATTTTTTTGCAAAATGTACAAATGTTTGCAACAAGCCAATCAAACAACAACACAAACAAATAGCCCAACACAACTAAAATAACAAGTGGTTTCTCCAACTTCAACACAAAATGCCGCTGTTAACGGCTACTGCAGTCTTAGAATTATTCACTGGGTGTCACTGGATCTTAAAACAGGACAGCCACCAAACCACCATAACACAAATTCCACCAAGGCTTGATTTTAGAAGGACTCTTGGAAGATCCTGAAGTGGCCGTAAATCTTTAGTGGGATTTGAAGAAGGCAGTTGCAGCAAGCAAACCTAAAAATATTAGTGAACTCGAGGCTCATAAGGAATAAACTAAAATTCCTCAAGAATGCTGCCAGAAACTGGTGTCTAACTATGCATCACATTTGTAGCAGGCCATGACAGCAAAAGGGTGCTTTATAAAGTACCTATTATGAAGGGGTTTAATAATTCTGAGACTGCAGTAGTTATTAAAAAGTGTCATTTGTCTTGAATGTGTAGAAACCACCTGTGTATATTGTGTTGACATATTTAAATAGTTCATGTTTGCTTGTTTTTTTTGCAAACGGCTAAAGCTTTGTAGATTTTGCTAATAAATTTAATCTAATAATTTGCACTGGGTGTTGATCATTTTGACTGCAGTTGTATATAATTTCAAAACTAGATGCAAGCTTTCTCTAAATTTAAGTGTAATAATGCACACCACCACATCATCAAAAACTAAAGCTGCACTGCACTCTGCTGGACGAATGTTAGGATACAGAAACATTAAAAACTGAATTCTGAAAGAAAAAAAAATGTAAACAAAATCAATTACATTTTGCTTTTCTTTTTTATCTATTTATGATGACACTTCCCCCAGCTACTTACTCGCTGAGATGCACTGATTTCTTCAAGCCATCCAGGAACCCTTGACTGCCTCCTTGATGGAAGTGAATGGCAGGCAATGTTGCGTCATCTCTCAAGCAGAAAATTAGGTATGACCAGCCTTCGTGTTTAACTGTGACAGTTCTGAGTTCACTAACATTAAAGGAAAAGGCCCATTTGTTGCGTTCATTAAAGTGATTTGCACCCCCTACAAGAAATAAGATAAATCAATGAGATATAAACAATATAGGTATTGTTTCCAGAGTTTAAATGTGCATGTAGACTTGCAGTAATGTATCATAATTTCAAAGACTGTCAGTGGCAAGAATGCCATATGCAATTCAATTTTTTTAGATCTGGCAATTAGCCCCACACAGGTAGGAACTTACCACTGTCCTGTAGGTTTTCACAGAGAAGTTGGGAAGACTTTAGTTTCAGTGTTTTTAAATGCAGTTTGCCACACAGGCAGCAGTGGGCTATGAACATTACAAACTTCCCTTTGCAAGTCAAAAGTTAAAAACTTATACCTAAAATTAACTCTGTTCTGTAGGAAGGGAAATGTAACCCAACACTACTGTATGAACATTCTGTACTAGCTGATACCTAGCTCGCCAGTACTGCAGAGGGCAGTATGAGTAGAGACAGATCTCTGCTTAAAATATGGATAAGGCAGCTCAGAAAGCTCAGAATACAAACTATATTATGTAACTTCTGTTCCTCACTGCAAATTCATTTTTATAATACAATATCCTTGCTGATTTAGGTTCATTATTTCTTTAACCAGGCAAAATACTATTAGCATTCTGTCCGAGTACTCCAGCCAAAAAATAATCAGCAACTCTGCACTTTCCTAAGACAATGCATTGTCTTCATTTTGGAGGTATGCATGTACTACTTTTGACTAATAATACCAGTCAGAACCACAAATATGCATTTAAGAGTAAGAGAATAATGCAGTGGAATTCATTTCAAGACTCAAAGTGCTGACAGCTTGTATTGATATTCATGCCAGACCTTTGTAAATGTACACAGAAATGCTTTACCTTCTCCATTGGTATGGACCTTCCTCTTAAAGGAGACTGTGTTAACCATGTCCCACTCGGTCTCACAGCTTAACTGCTGGTCCAAAGGCCGATGAGGCCTCTGTGTCCACTCCATCACTGAGCTGGAGTCCTTCATGTTGCAAAACAAAAACAAATAAACAATATTTAATATCAATTTTAGACACTTAATTATATATTGTGTGGTCAAAAGCTTGTGGACATCTGACCATCACACCCATATATGCTTTTTGAACGTCCTATTCTAGATTAAGTCCCTCTTTGCTGTTTCAAAAACCTCCAATCTTCTGAGAACATTTTCTAATAGATCTCAGAGTCTGGCAGTAGGGTTTGGGCCTTTAAGCCACAAGAGCATTAGAGCAGTCAGGCACTGATGCTATGGCAAGAAGGCCTAGGGTGCAGTCTGTGTAGGCACAGTCTATACAATTGCGTACTAACAAATTTTTGGTAACACTGTGGGGAACGCCCATAGGGGTGTGACTGTCAGGTGTCCACAAAACTAAAGCCATATAGTATATGTGTGGCTAAAACACTCACTTGGCTCTATAGACCAACATTAAAAAAAAAAAATAGATGTAGTTAGTAAACAGTTGGGTGACTACAATCCACCAGAATTGCATCAACATAACCGTGACAAATCTCTGGAAATATATTGGAGAAATGAACATCTTTCTTCCAAAAGATATTCCCTCAAGCAGTGTTTTAATAATAATAATAATAATAATAATAATAATAGACATTCCAAATTGTTCCCAAATTGTTTTAGACCCGTCCCTATATTTAACAAATGTGCAATATGGTTGAAAAAAAAAAGCAAACCTTGCAGGCACAAAGCATATTGGAAAGATCCACAGTTTCCTCCAATGGTTTATATTCCACAAATGTTTCACCATCCTAAAAAGAAAACATGTGTATTATTTTTCTGTTCATACAGTACTTATTTCTTAAAAATTACACATGTATTAAAATCAGCTTTAATGCACAGCTACTAACTTTAGAGCAGTACATTCTCATCCTTCAAATTACTGTATACCATCACTGCCAATTCAGTGATACTACAAATAAGTGAAACCTTTTGAGATGTAAGGAATTCTGCTTCCTGTCATCGACAGGCCTTATTACCTTATCAACGATCCGAAGGAACCCTGATATTAGTGAATCCTGATCCTCCGATTCTTCTGTATTTGAGTGGATAAAAACCCCTTCATGTTCAAATATTACCTGCAAACATGACAAAAATGTGTGTGTGTACTCCTACTCTATATACCCTCAGGGTAAATAACAAATTACTGCTGTTAGTTGAATACAAATTGAATACAACAGATATCTATACAGGTCTGTGCTGACTTGCCGACCCATGATTATTATATCCAAATGGAAATATGGTACATGTGTATGATCTATATTAAATACACACCCACACTGAGTCAGTAATCAACATTTACGACTGTCTCTAATAAAAAGAAATGTCCTAGCATTTTACCAGGACAAAAAAAGACAGCAAAGTGTAACTAGCTACATAAGAAACATGTTCATGTTTATCACTGGGCATCTAAACAGGTGTAAATTATCAGTGTGATCTGAGTGCTATCTATAAAAGTGTTGTGAAACTTTTGGCCCTTTGCACTGAGTAGCCTGATGCTACTGCTAACATCAAACTTAACATCAATATAACTCACATTTCTGTGGGAAAACACTTAATATAACGTATAAACCTTTTACACTAGTTTGCTAATTTAACTAATTTAAACAGTGAAACAAAAATATATGTAAAAAATAGGCTAGCTGCCTAACTTAGCCAGCTATTTACACTTTTAAATCAAGTACTATTTTTACAGTTAGCATTAGCATTAGCATGTTCGGTATATAACTAATTAAATGACTACATTAACTCAGTGCTACCAGAGTACTCCAGTTAAGCTAACAATGCTAATTTAGTTAGCTATGTGCCTTCGTGGCATTCCTGGCAGAGCAGCTAGCGGCTAGCTAAACAGCTGTAACTATAGGAGGTGCTATAGTGCTAACTGGCTAGCAACCATAAACCAAATGCACCAGTCACTCACAGCCCTGTATTAACTTTAACGCTTATTGTGAACGGGTCAAGCGGCCAGGCCACACCGACACCCCGCTAAAGCCGCGTACCATCGCCCAGTAACAAAGCGGAGCTCATTTCTAGTGTGTATTAGTGAGCTGATAAGAGCAGTCCTGTGTTTTCAGTACCTTGGGAGGAGTTGTGGCCGCCATGTCGCCTGTTATCGCTACTCTCGACGTCGCACAGCTCACGTGCCTGTCAGCTTTCCACAACAACACTGACAAGTCATCTTCCGCGTGGCTCGTAGTGCGCATGCGCAGAAACACGAGGAGAGCGGAAGCCATGTGTCAATTTTTCTAAAATAATATAGCTATTAACAATCAGAGTGTTTTTACATCAATAGTAGGTCTAAATGCGTCTAATCAAGTGTAATGCACTTAAACTTGTTTACATATACAATGTGTTTAAATTATTAATGAATGATTTTGTTATTTTATACTAACTTGTTACACAAAAACTTCCAGACACACAGTCTTTTTCCTAATGCCATCACCTTCATAAATAACTCAACACCACAATTAATTCCCAAACATTTACATTACTGTTTACATTACTGTTTACTCTACAACATTCCTGCACCTTATTGTCTGCATATTGTTTGTATTGTATATTGTTTGTATATTTTATTTTATCTTTAAATTATATGTACCTTATTATATCTACCTTTTTACTAACTGTACCTAGAGGGACACCAACTACCAGAACCAAACTCCTTGTGTGTGTGTGTGTGTGTGTGTGTGTAAACACACTGATTCTGATACATAATACCATTGTATATATATATATATATATTTCTTAAAATAATAATATAGTAATATATTTTTGTCTCTATATGTAACTAAGGAGGAATAAACAGTTCAGTTAAATATTTAATATAACATTAGAAATAGTATATTTTTTAATTTTGGTTTATTATTTATTGATGTTTTTATTAAGTGGTGTTTAATTATGCGTTAATAAAAATCCTAATTTGGAAGACTTGAGATTTTTACCACTTTTTACCGAATTTTATTACTCTATAGCTTTTTTAGACATGTATTTTGTGTATGTATTTTGCTTAGGACAGTATTCAAGTCCATCTGTACTTATCTGTTACTGCAGTATTTTGGTAATTAATTGTCTGGTGGGAAATTACTGTGCAATTTATTAATATTAGAATCTAAATATCCTTTTCCCTTTATTTTTTTTTTTTTACTTCATGTGAGTATTTCATATTTATTTGAAAATAGGTGAAAAATAGGAAGAATAAGTGCAAAATAATCTTGCGCTGTGGATTACTACTGCCCCCTAGGGGTAGAAATCATGTACTGTTGGCTTTTATTTTGAAATTCCAGGAAAGCTCGCGGAAGAAAAAACTGGCGGGAAACGTGAAGGAGAAGAATAGTTCATACTGATTAGTTTCCTCATAGCTGGTTTATTTAAGCTAACTTAGTGTTTCGTGGCTGTTAATTTTGATATTTTGTTTAACACGAAGGGACTAACAGCAGAGAGACGGCTGATCCTCAGTCCTTCTGTAGACTGATGTCTTTATTTCATCCAGCTGTCTGTGCTGACTGACTCACACACACTGGTACAGAACTGAGTAAAGCAGTCTAACATGGTTCAGATAGTCATCTCCAGGTAGGTTATATCTTACACAGGTTCTGAACTCCTGATGAGAAATGCAGCTAACAAATCATGTAGAGTAGACAAACTTAACATATTTACATTCTTCAGACAAAATAGAGTTGTGATATTTTGTGGTATCACAAAAATGCTATTGATTATTGACTCAGAATGTATGTTTGACTCGAAATGTGACTTACAATTAACTCAAATTGTAATACCATCTTAGTCACGTGTCAGGATCCATGCACTGGTTTACATAAGACATATACAGTGTCAGAAAAACTGCTAAACACACAGGCTGGTGGTGGCTCCATAATAGTGTGGGGTTTGTTTATGGGACCCCTGGTACATCTGCAAACATCTCTGACAGGTGAACACTGTGTGTGTGTGTGTGTGTGTGTGTGTGTGTGTGTGTGTGTGTCCTTTCTGATGAGTTACACCTGTTCATGTCCTGCATACATTCTGATTGGGTTGGCCTTTTCCAACAGGACAATGCACCACCACATGTCTAGAGATGACCAGTTATGGTTAGAGGAGTACTTATCTTGGGGTTCTGCCTTTCACACCTAAGTCACCAGATCTAAACGTTATCCAACACATCTGTGATGCCAACACAGAAATCCTACATTCTGCAGGAAGTATGATGTTCATTGCCTACAGAATACCTCTGCAAGCTCATAGAGTCCATGCCCTGTGGGTATTAGACTGTACCAGTTTTTCTGGCACTTCAGTGTATTCAATAAGTATTAAGGCTGCACCTCATCTGAGTCACTGGATCAGACTGACCACTGTCTGCCTTCAACAGTGTATCTTTCAGCTGAAATAACATCCAGACTGTACTGTACATAATGTCATTATGTATGAGGCATGAATGAATAAATGAATGAGGCATGCTGGAGCACTGCTAACATAAGGTGGACGAGTTTGTGAGAAGGACCTCAGCTAAACACACAGCAGAGGATGAGTCGTTGAGAGATTGACGAGGCTCATAAACTGTCAAGCTCAACAGAGCTGCATTTGTGCTTTTAATACTCAACTCGACTACAGAGTTGATCTGTGTAAAAAGCTGCACACTATAGCCAAGAATTTACTGGGTCTGATTTGTTTATGTACTTTGCCTCGCACTTGTGCATTGTTCCGTTGTGAAAGCAAGGAGGATGCAGACTGAACTCAGCTGTACAGTGCAGGTTGTGTAGTTAAGCTGTCATTGTGTTTCAGTAAAAGTGGCGAGTCTCCTGGTGAGTGGCTGCTTGTGGAGTTACAGGGTGAGATGGTGTCCCGACATGACACCGGACTGGCTGGAAATCTTATGGGAGACCTTCACTACACCAAGGAGGTAAATTTATATGTGCACAATTTAACAATAGACACTGATGGAACTGATCACTACATTACTGATTATATTTTAGCACATATAGGAGGTGATAGCACATATAGGAGGTGATAGCACATATAGGGAAGCTCTGATATTCCCACCCCAAAATAGATTATTTTCATATAACTGCCCATCATAAAGTGTTTTATTGCCCTTTTACCACAGCAATTTTCAAAAAAATTTTATGAAATAAAATCGATATTTTTTTTATCCATTTATAGTTGTAAAAAAATCCAGGAAAGATACTCCACTTACGGCTATAAACAGTTGTTCTCTCACCAGCCTCACCCTTGGTGTAATTCTCTTGGACTTAATAAGACACAAAATTGATGTTTGTCGTGTGAAAAAATTAAAAAGAACTAAAAAAGCAGTCCTAAAAACCTTTTTGTGTCAAAAAACTTACTAAGGGTGTGTTTATACTTGTTGTTCGGTCTCTTGATTGTTCCATTTAAGTCCTGGTTTGCTTAGTGTTCACGTTCACAAATTTACAATCAAGCCAAAATAAATGTATAAAAGTGTTATGTGATGCTCAGGATTTATATTTTATGGGCCAGTCATTGGAACACTGATGGGCTGGGTTTAAGGCACTTACTGGTGTTGTGTATACTTGGTGGTATTTTTACCACCTGGAAACACAGCAAGAGGTTGGAATTAAATAAAGGAGTTAAAATAGCACCAGAAGTTCCTCTGCTGCACATATCAAACAAGGTAGGCTGCACAGAGAAGATATCGTTTTTGATGCCTAGACCAAACGGTAATGGGTTAAATGTTAATGAGGCATTTTACCTCCTCATTGCTTTAGGTTTGTCCTCTGCTCATTTTTTTGTTCTCAATGCTCTCTGTTCTCTTGATGTGTTTTAGTGTTGCCATAATATGATGTGAGATGTGAGTGCCCCTAAATGTGAGAGTCCCTAAAAATGATAAGGTTTTAGAGCTACTGCTTCTGACCAGTCGGGCATTATCGAGCATTACAGCAGCTTTGTGGTGTCATAGATGTAGGGATGAGCCTCCAATTAGATTAATATTTTTTCCATTGAATAATTTCCTAGAAGATATAGATCTGCAGGAGAGTGCACACAGGTATTTAAGAAAAATGAAAGGATGTTTCTGATGGACTTCTTACCAGCTGTTTTGAAGCAAAAGCAGTACATATTCACAGATGCTTAAAACGTTTACTCTCCAGGCTACCAATGTTCTGCTGCTGTTTGTGTTAAAGGGTGTTCCAGTGCTCATTGTGGGACATCACATCCTGTATGGGAAACAGGTCAAACTAGAGAAGCCTTTCGCTGTCCTGATGAAGCACTCTGGCCTGCCGCAGGAGGATGAGGTAGCCATGGAAACTAGCCAGGAGAAGCCAACCTCTTACACGGTCTCTGCTATTATCAAAAAGAAGCTGATCTTTAAAACACGTCCTAAACCCATCATTACTAACGTGCCCAAGAAGGTTTAATGGCCAAAACCTATGCACTGATGGGCATTCATGATGTTTTCTGAAATACACCAGTCTCAGAAAATGTGGTCTTACGATCTTTCCAGATAATGTGTTTTGAATGAAAGCCTATTTTGTGAAGTCTGGATAGATGTAAAATATTGAAAACAGACTGCTGGCATTCACTTGGGACAAATACCTGTTTGGGTATGTGTGTTAT
Organism: Duopalatinus emarginatus; assembly: GCA_028565595.1. Classification (NCBI taxonomy): domain Eukaryota; kingdom Metazoa; phylum Chordata; class Actinopteri; order Siluriformes; family Pimelodidae; genus Duopalatinus; species Duopalatinus emarginatus. The sequence continues at coordinate 24,522,452 of JAOVVF010000036.1, read as the reverse complement.
ATTGGTTCATCAGTCCAAAAATAGAAGTGATACAGATATGTTTTCTAGGATAGACAATGATGAGTCAGAAAAAAGTTTATTTTCATAAAAACAATTTGCAGGTGCTATAAAGATCTGCAAAAATAAACAAAATGTGTTGCAATATTGATATCAAACCTTAAAAAAAACATTTACATATTTAACCATTTATACAATAAATGTAAATAAGTTTGAACAGGTGTTCTGGTGACTGGTGTTCTTGTATGTTTACACAAAAACTGAACTGAAAATTAACGATATGACCATCATTTTTATGAACAGTTTACTGACCACATTATACATTTCTGACCACCACTTACTATAACACAAAAGACTTCCTCAAATACATCACACTTTCTCTAACCATTAATACAATCTTGTGATACTTATTTTACTAAACAAAAATCACAGAACTGCCACTGACCATTGATGTAACTCAAATTATACGTAATAACGTCAGTATTCTTGCACTGGTTTATATTAGACATATATTTAAATTAAAATAAGTTTTAAATATTTGTAACAATTAGTGAAATAATTATTGAGCCTGCACACAAATTCATGAAGCACCTCATCTGTGACCTAATCAGATTGATCAGTGTCTACTTTCAGCAGTGTATCTTTCAGCTAAAATAACATCCAGACCGTACATAACATTATTAGCTCGATCACTGGGCAGAATCCAATGTATGATCCAAATGTACTATGCTTTGCTGCCCTTAAACCTAATTACCTTTGCTTAAACATGGATAGCTGACATAATTTAACTTGTGTCACAAGTTTTTGGTTAAATGAATTAAATAGGGATGTGCTTTGGGATAATCTTACTCCAAGAACATTCTATGGTTATAGGCTGGGACGGGAAAACCGCTGGTGATTCCAATATAAGCAGCTTACTAAGTCTACTACGTAGATCACTATGAATAAAACTGATCACTGGGATGAAATCTGCACATGCTGGTCTTCAGGTTAGTGATTTCTCTATTCCAGGTGCATCGTTATATTGTCCTTCAAGCTTTAATTTTGTTTATAAATGCTAAGTTGTGTTCTTTTAACATAGCCATCTGTAAAACCATCCTCAAAATCATACAGACGTTTAAGTTATTTATGTAATTTATGCTCTACAGGTTATATAACTAAACCTTTTATGTGCCTATGATAAGTGGACATGTTATATGCATGTCAGCTGTCTATTGCTCAGAAATAAACAGTTGCGCTAGATATTAGAATGCCTAACCTCAGGAACTTATCTTTATAAGCACTTCTGCAGACAGACAATTAATGAATCCTTTGCTGAAAGTATTTAATGTACACTATAAGACTACACAGAGAATTTGGCAGAGATTACTCCTCCTGTCTGAGTGTGTTGTCAGAGAGAGAGGTGTACGTTGTGCTTGTGTAGTAAATCAGTAAATCCACATGCTGGCACTTGGAGAGTAAAAGGGGCCAATGTAGTAAAGCAGTGTTTAAATATGATTAAATGCTCCATAACACATGCTGCTTTGGCAGTTGTGCAGGCTCTAGGCATAGAGAGGGCAAAAACATAAATCCAAAGCCTTGCATTTTTAAAAGATTGTAATTCTACAAGTGCTAATAAACATTTAATTAACTGAATTGCATGTAAACATCATTACTTTTGGGTATCTGTAAGATGTAGTATTTTGCTGGTATGAAAACACGAAGTCGAAGTTGGATGCAAAAACACATACTTTTCTAATCTTGTATCCATATCAAGAAAGAAAATAGAATAATATACAAAAGGAATTCTGGCAAATAAAATGTCACATTTATATTAACTTGTAAACAAGCAGCAACTTGTTTAATCTTTAAACATTCAAGTTTCAGGTTGCACAGCAAAGCTTGATGCATGAGGGGAATATGGTCTGTGTTTAGTTGAAGTTTGCTGCTAGATAAGAAAATACTTGTCATGTACCATTATGTAAAAGCAAATAAAACCTAAAATACTCTTTGGTTGACCCCCAATATGGTGTAAAAGTATGCTTCCTGAAGAATCGTGAAGTAAAGATTAAGGAGTAAAATAATAATAAACTTACATAAACTTTTGGCATAGTAAAAACACCAACTGATCGTTCATCACTACTGCATTTACCACTGTTCATACTAAGGCAGATGATGTAAAACTTCATGAAAATCATTACTGATCATTTTCAGTGTAATTTTGCAGTGTCTACTATAGGGTTCTTCCCAGTCACGGTACACATTTCACCACAGTGTGTGATTCATAATTGAGTCCAAGCACCCACACCACTCTATTCATGTATGATGGTGCGAGCTCAGCACCATGATTTAAAACATTGATCAGGTTTCCTCTGATCTATGCTTTATATTTAAAAAGCAAAAATGGTACCTTCTTAGAAGGCCAGTAATGTATCTCAACTGGTGGGGGAAACACTCCATAGACTTGCAAATGAAGTGAGTATGCATCATTTGCCAGTATGACAATGAGGTTAGCACCAGAGAGGTAGAAGACTGATTCAAACCAGTCCTGTATAGTTTATCCAGCAACATTGTTAAGGCATTTTAGGCCTCAGCATAGGGCAGGTGGTACTGCTCCTCCCTCTTGTTACAGCGCTTGGCCACTATAGCCAAGTAGAGCACCAGAAGTATAAGCCAGTAGCAGGCATAGAGAATGGACCCACTAATGAGCAGGACCTTCTCCATTTCACTAAAAGGTTCCTGCGTCTCACAGTAAATTGTGTAAGCTACACCACCAAGCAAAAGAAGCGCCCAAACTGTTACAGGTACAGCTCCAATCAAGTTCACCACAATCTTCTTCCTCCCAGATGTGCCCCAGCCTGCTTTATTAATAGTCAGCAGTGCAAAAATCTTAGCAGGCAAGAGGCTAGACATGTACAACAGGGAATAGAGGGACATGAAGATCATGACCAGGCTGCCTCTTAGGAAACAGGCATAGGTAGCCTTCACCATTCCAACCAGCTGAACCGTTAGCAGGAATAGCAGAATGTTCCAGAGCCGTCCACGATAGAACAGGTGGATCACTGTAGCCACCAGGAAAAAGGGAAAGAATCCAGTGACCACAGACTCATAGGTCATCCAGAGGCTGTGTTTGTGGAACCAGAGAGCATTGTAGAGCCACTCCCGAAAGTATGACTTGCTCCAGCGAGTCTGCTGGTTGAGCCAGCGGAGGTAGTGAGTAGGTGTCTCAGTCTGGCATTGTGAGCGTGCAGTATACTTAGTCTTATAGCCAGAGCTGAGCACTCTGTTGGTAAGGTGCCGGTCATCACCAAAGCTACACTTGCTGCCCAGGAAGGTTTGGTGGTACCAGGGCTCCAAAAACTGCTGAAGGAGGGAGTTACGGTACATACCCAGAGGCCCACTGATACACTGAACACAGCCAAAGTATGACTGACAGGCACGTTCCACATTGAAGGCCATCCAGTACCTGACACTGCTCAGAAAAGATATCCAGGAGTCATATTTGTTCAAGATCTGAAACAAATCAGGAGGGGTTAATGTGGAATAAAAAATTACATTAATCACAAATTCAGCAAGTTGTTACATTGTGAAATTTCTCCTGCTAAGTTTTCTCACCTGTACATCTCCTCCTACTCCACCCACTTTTGGGTCCTCCTCCAGAATCTTCAACAGCTCAATTGTGGAGGCTGGATCCAGAACCGTGTCAGAATCACATACCTTAAGACATATAAAGAGAATGTTTTGGCAGAGACAAAGAGAATGATGAACTTAAGAAATATGATGAATCCATAAGGTCCACAAGCAAACAAATAACTGACTCATTTTCTGTACCAAATACACTTCTGCCTAGGGTTTGAGAAATTAAGGTTTACTTTTAAAGTGAGTTAAAACTAAGGATGTCTTTTTCTGAACTGCTTAATTAAAATTCCTCAGGCTAATGAGAGTGGCAGATGCAAGTTTCAGGTTGACATTGCAGCAGCAATGAGAGGTTGTTGACAGCACACAGGTGTTCTCAGGGTGCAGGTGACAAGGCAATGACCTTTACCCTCCATATAACAGTACATCTGAGCATAGGATCATAAGAAGAAGAGGAAAAGAAGTTACTTTTTGTTCACTGAAGCCTATTTCTAAGAATCCCTATGACTCACCTGCACATAATCCACAGAGTTCCCGAGTGCTTTGAAAGCCGTGTACATCACTTCCCTCTTCCCACCCCACTCCTGCATGATACAGGAGTAGCGGCAGCCACGTACTATCCTGGCCACCCGAATGGCCTCATCCATGTTCACTGAGCCCGTGCCTGCTCCTCCAGCTCCATTGCTATGGTAGTTCCCCTTCCACACCATACATCCGGCCTGCTCTGTTCCCCCCATTACCTCCCGGAAGATGTCCATCATGTAGGCATCCTCGGGCCGGTTACCATCTACAACAAGCACCACTTTGAGACTGGGGAAGGAGATGCGGCGGACACTGCGCAGACATTTGCGTAAGTAGTCTGGGTCCTCCTGGTAAGCAGCGATGCATAGAGCAACAGTGCAGTGCAGGTGCTGTGGCCGTGAAGGTGCTCGCATATTCCGGTGTTCCAGGTAAGCAAAGAGGCTCTGCAGCAGCAGATGTAGTGACAGGATGGCACCATACAGGCCAAAGGAGAGGTGGTGCTGCTCGGTGTGAATGAACTGGTAGCCAGTTACATAGGCCAGCAGGATGGCGAAAAGCACCACAGCTGCAAATAGAGTGGTGGTGAAGATCCGCACCGCTGTTCCACAGCGAGAGGGCATCTACAAAAAGAGGATGAGAAGAAGAAAAAATGAAAAGGAAAGACAGGGCTGGATTGGGGGACATAAGGATGTAGGCTGAGAAATGGTAAAAAAGTGGTAATTTATCCATGAAATATAATTTTCTTTAGATGTGACTGACAAAGAACAATGCAGGTTATGGTACTTATTATTTGTGTTAAACCTAATGAGGATGATAAACAACATCTGTGTAAATCTAGCAGTAGGAGACCATAGTGACATTTTTTGTCTTGCTAATGCCCTAATACCTTGTCCATGATTTCACATTGAGTCCCATCATTAGCTACCTGCTGAATATTGATTTCCTGCTTACCAAGTAATCCAGCTGAACTTAATCTCTCACGCAGGTTAATGACTTTAATTAAAGTAAAAAAATAATAATTCTATCGTAATTCAGCTTTACTCCCCCCTGTAAACTGGAGATCAACTCCTTTAATTGAAAAACAACCACTGTCATTGACCAGATTCAGCACTTAGTTGTAAGTATCCAAACTAAACAATACCAGCTCTCTGAACTTTGACTGGAGAGACAGCTGCAGGCAGAGGATCAGAGATAACCCTAATTAGAGGGTCTGCTCTATTGGGGGCTTCCTATCCCAGAGGGCTGTATGAAAAGCAAAGGCCTCATGTCAAACTGAAGTACACACCAGTAGTCACTCTCTCACCAAAGGCTGAGCACACAGACACAGATATGAGTGACGATAAGAAAAGAGTAGCCTTCAGAAACCAGCACAGTCAGAGCTTAGTCTTTGAACATTCAGAATGACATTGTCCAAGGAGGTTGCTTAAATCTGTTCATAGCCATGGACAGTAAAAAATATATACATATGATATTTTCTACACATTTTATAATTTCTAGAAAAAAAATATTTTATCTACACATTAACAATAGAATAGATTGCAAGAAAAAACCTGGTTCACCAGGTTAATACTTGGTAGGCCCCCCATGGGGCATGGACTCCATGACCTTGTGGAAATATTCTGCAGGCAATGAACACCATAAAGAAAGGTTCACCATTATGCAGAAAGTTCATAATCCGGTTGTATTCCAAGGTGTAGGATTTCTATGTTCCACAGCACGTTGCATGCCATCACAGACATGATGTGATGTGAATAATGTTAATATCTGGTGACTGCATGTCAATGGCAAAACCCCAAGCTCAGATGAGTGTTCCTCTAACCATAATTTCGTATTTGTGGTGGTGCATTGACCTGTTGGAAGAAACCAAACCCATCAGAATGAATGCTGGACATGAACGGGTGTAACTTGTCAGAAAAGAGGCGCACAGTGTTCACCTGTCAGAGACGTTTGTAGACGTACCAGGGTTCCATAGAATTCCAGCAAAACAAACCCCACTTCATTATGGAGCCACCACCAATTTATGTACTTAGCATAGGCTCATCTGTACCTGTTTTTCTGGCACTTTAGTGTAAAAGATGCAAAAGAATAACTTTTTTTCTGAAACCCCAGAGTTCAGATTAGACATGATCATAAAATACTGAACAGGACATCATCAGCCCATGCATAATCTCACGTTGCCTGTTGCCATAGATGCGCTAAGAGAGTAATCAATCCATAGGAATGTTCTCAGATTTGCAGTAACAGATTTAAAGACAAGCTTTATCCAAGCTCAGGTGTAGTGAGTATAGTGAAGAAAGTAATTATCTCATCCAGTCAGTGCAGATGTTATCCCAGGTGAAGGGCACAGTGCTTCAGGATTACATGTCTGTGGTAAACACTATCCTCAGGCAGGGCAGAAAGAAGGCTACAGACAGGGTGAGGACATAAAGGAATGTAGACAACTCTGTGTGTTGGTGGTTGGTGTTTCTGGTTATGTATTCAACAGCTCCCTTTGTAGATTCAAAATGTTGTAATCCTTTTCTGTCAATACCATAGTCTAGACCTGTCAGTAACAATGAGCACTTCATAGATATCTTATGAGACTTCCACTTATTAATTCTCAGTTTAGGGTTATATAAATCAGGAAGCCCATTAATATCACCTGAAGGTATTAAGTGATTTCATCACCTACAAAGCGTACAGGATGTATGGTCATCAGCTGAGAGTATCTGTGATTAAGGAAGGTACAATTCATTAACAAGGCTTCATCCTGAACAGACTGACTGACAGCACCATTTTCTACCACCAGGTGGCACAATTATTACAGCTATGTACAATGACACCCTCTACACAACCAATACATTTGCTTAATTAATTAATCAGGCCAATGTGGACAGATAGTTATCAGTGGGAATGAATGAAGTGCAACCAAGCGAGTAAGCAATCAAAGTTTGACTGAAGTCCAGCCAAGCGTGTAAGCAGAAGATACCCCATAGGTACCCCATAATCCATCCATTGAGGTATCCATGCTTTTGACCATATCAAAGCTTTAAAAAGACAGCTGGACACTTCTAGTCTGCCTCTGTAAAGAATGGATATGTGTCAGGCCTGTCTGAGTGTTATAATCTAGTTTAGTTGTTTGTGAATCCCAGGAGGTTGTTTTTTTCTGAGGCCGACCAGAGTCTTGTGTTAAATAAGTCTCTAAAGACATGGAAAGTACAGCAGGCTGCATTTTCCTTGGAGAGGTCCTGTATCTTTAAACAGAATTTAGAGACATTTTTAAAGAAAACAAGGAAAGAGAGTCTAAAAAAATAAAAATGGTGTTGTGCAGCATATATACGGTAACTGTAGCAAGTGTAAAGATACGCATGTTACCACATTCACAAAGATTTATTTCAGATGTAAGCCAGTCTTACTCAGAGAAATATTCACTAAAAGCTTTCAGAGCCCACAAGGTCCTTTTCCTGTTTTATTTCTGTAAGTACAAGAATACAAAAACTTATTTGTGCAAGTTTTGTGTACACTTACCCCCCCCCCCCAAAACCCATCTCCTGACACTCTTGCTCTCTTACATGCAAAATCACATGCCTGTTAACTTTATAAAGACAAATTCAAACCCCCTCCTGCCCTCATGTATGAATACAAATTGAATCCCCCCTTCCTTTGCTCCCTAACATCCAGACACAATACACACACACACACACACACACACACACACACACACACACACACACACACATAAGCACTCCAATTGAGTTCCCTACCTTCCAAGCCCTGTGGCGGTAACGGTGGGATCTCTCTGTCCAGTCAGAGTCTTGCTGGATATGCGAGTGTATGTGTGCGTGTGTGTTCACCCGGCGTCTACTCCACTGCAGCACAGCACACTCGTTGTTCTGCCTCCTGCTCACACTACATCTTTATTTCACCAGCCCTTAATTCAGGAGCTCCCTCATCCAAAAATACAGCAGCCTGGCCTCCTCCTTCTCTGGTTCCTCCTCCCTCTCCCTTTCTCTCCCTCCTCCTTAACTCCTGTCGTCTTGCACACATCGGAGACATGAAGGCCTTAGTTCAGAAGGCAGTGCCGGTAGGTTACTACGTCAAGTGTGGTACAGCCTGGTTGTGGCTCACCTGGTCCTGGCTCCAGCATCCTTGCGGAAAGAGCCCCCTGCATGGTGAGGGTGCTTTATCTCTTTGCCTCTCTGTTGTTTAATCAATGCTGTGCTGCAGTGGTAGCTGCTGTCCTTTATGCATCTCTGCAGCGCAGCATAACCCAATTCTTAGCACCTTTGTATGCTATCACACTGCCCTGGTTTTCTGTCTCTCTTCACAAAGCACACTCGTCTCCTCTGCTCCTCCTCTTATCCTCACCTTCACTTCTCCACTCTGTCTCCTCTCGCTGCTCTTTTCTGCAGTGCCGCCAGCTACCACAAGACTCAAAACCGTTTGGGCAGATCCCTTTCTCAATGCCTCCTTTATGCACTTATTTATTTATCCATCCCGCCTCTTGTGCCCTAGCCACCGACAGCTTGCAGGCTGATGAGGAGGTGGAGAAAAAATGAAGGGAAAAAAGTAGAGAGAGACTGGTGAAGTGCACATGGGGGAGGGTGGGAGTGGGGCTGAAGATGGCTGTGTAGTATGCTATGACAGTCAATATACATTTTGCAAACCATTCACTACCCAATCCATCATATCTGGGTGACACAACCATAATTTGCCCAACAAAAAATAATACTTGAAATAATTAAATGTATAGAAAAAATACTTGGGCAGCAGGTAATTAGTATAATAGCCTGTTCATGGCTCAGCAGCAGGAAAACATAAATCATGGTAGGGGAGGAAAGTGAAAGTGAAAATGAACCATTTGCCTACTGTGCTTGCACACAGAGGAATGTGACCTCTGCTTTTAACTGATCCGTGCAGTGAAACACACACACGCACACCATTGAACACTAGGCGGCAGTAAACACACTTGCCCGGAGTAGGCAGCAGCCCTAAACCACAGAGCAGTTGGGGGAGTTAGGTGCCCTGCCCTGCTCTTGCCCTGTGCGAGGATCGAACCCTGGACTTCCTTGGCTGCCCTAGAGGTAATCCTTAATGCCAATGATCACTTAATGATGTGCAGTCATGTCACAGCTACCTTCACATTCAAGGGACATGTCCTTGGATTTAAATCACCCTAGCAACACGCAGAGTCCTTTACACTATATGGGATGTACAGTATGTTATACACACATGCATGCACACACTCCATCTCTTTCTCTGTGTGTGTTTATGAACAATCTATGAAAACAGATGTCTCTTATCTGAAATATATTTAGCATTTGCATGTTTCTCGAGCACAAGTAATATTTTATATATTTAATATATTTAAGCTTAAGCTTATATATAAGCTTAAGACTTTCAAACATGCCGTGATTTATAACCTGTGCTATTCATGGAAAAACAACAGTGCTGAATTTTACTAAATATATACACTGAAGTGCCAGAAAAACGTCCATTCCCATTGAAATAACCAGATCTTGACATTGTCAAGCACATCTGGGATGCCATGCAACACCCTGTGGAACACAAAAATCCTACACCTTGGAATACAACAGAAGTATGGTTATATTTCTGCAAGATTGTGAAGACTATGCCCTGTGGGGAACTACCAAGTATTAGACTCTACCAGTTTTTCTGGCACTTTACAATTAAACATAAGTTATAAAATTAATTGTAAGTGTCATCTACATCAGTATGAACTAGGTAATAGTTACTCATAGCATTTGAACTGGAGCTTCACTGTTGTCTATTCACTTGACTGATCATTGTTCACGCTACCGTCAGTGCTGAAATGATCACAGATTAAATCAGTTCTGGTGACTAAATCTGGTGACACAACATCTGTTGTGGGGATGTGATGGTGCAGGAGTATTGCTGTCAATTTTGACAGCTCCAAAATGAAGTGATTAGGCTTGTATCTATTTTGATTCAGCTCTATCTGCTCAAAGATGTATAAATGTATAATGTACTTGCTTACTCACTTAGCTAACCTCTTTGGGGAGGTATAGATTCACTGCTGTTTATTAAATAGACACCTTATCAAGCACGATTTTTGCAGGCAGAAGGCAATGCAGCCAAATAAAAAAAAAAATTTTCAAACATAATTTTTCATAAAATCTATTTGCTTTCCTAGAGTAAATATAGAGTTGTCCAATTATATTATTGCCAAAAAAAGTTTTGGCCAATTTCAACAATTTTGTCAAAATGACACATTAAAAACTGGGTCCACCGTCAAGTCTGTAAAAGTACTAGCTCATGTTATGGTGCTTGTATGTGAACATGAGATAATTTGAATCTTCTATAATCAAACCATTGTGAAATAAAATGAGAAAATAATGGGAACGGATGCGACTAGATGAAAAAGTATAAGCAAAAATAGGAACATGGTCAAACATCTACATTCTCTCATCAGATTTAGTTGCAGGCAGTAAAGAATGATGGACAAAAATATTGAGACACCTACACACCTACAGGATCTTAAAGACACCCCTTTCTAAATCCATAAGCATTAGTATGAAGTTGGTCCCTTTTTGCAGCTATAACAGTTTTCACTCTTCTGGGAAGGCTTTCTACAAAATTTTGGAGTGTGTCTGTGGGAATCTTTTAGCAGTTTGCAGATGACACGACTGTGGTGGGTCTCATCATCAAGAACGACGAGTCAGCATACAGACAGGAAGTGCAGAATGGCATAGAACCAACAACCTGTGAACATAGACAAAACTAAAGAGATGGTTGTTGAGTTCAGAAGAACAGTGCTCCCCAGATTGTCAAGAGCACCAAATTCCTTGGTGTTTAACTGGCCCTGGTGTTTAACCTGGTCCCTCAACACCAGCACCATAGCCAAGAACGCCCTTGTTTGCTGCCAATGACTGCCCAAACTGGATATTTAGTATCTGTTAGAATTATACTGGACTGAGCGATTTACATAAAAGCCAAATTGTGATGGCTAAATGAATGGGTCTGAGCACCTCCAAAATGGTCTTGTGGGGTAATCCCTGTATGGAGTGGTTCGTACCTAGCAAAATTGGTCCAAGTAACAGTTGCCAACATTTGCTGCCAGATCCCACAGAACACATTCAGAGGTCTTGTAAAGTCTATGTCTTAACAGGTAAAATATATTTTTTTAATGTCTGTTTATATATATATTAGGGCTGGTGAAGTTAACGCGATAATAACGCATTAACGCGATCTTAAATTATTGCGTAAAAAAAATAGTGCCATTAACGCAAATTCTAATTTGGCCCTGTGATTCACCCGTAGTTCATGTTGAGGCTTGTCGCGCGCTGCTTCAGTAAGA
>JAOVVF010000036.1:24480290-24504693 GCA_028565595.1 Duopalatinus emarginatus | reverse complement strand
ATATGGCAAAAAAAATCTGATGTATTTTCTGTACTAGCCAATCAAACCATCAATACTATTCATGCCATTAGGTTTAGTACATATACTGTATACTATTAGTATGTAGTGTAGACTGTATAGTATTAGTGTGTGCTACACATTTGGAACGCAGCCAATGTCATGTTTAACAGCCGTAGCTTGAGGTATTTTAAACCGAGTTCAGAGTAAAACTGAATAAAATCCAAGTGGTCCGTGTCGTCCTCTGTACTGTGCTCACTGTGTTAATAAGAGAAACATGCAGAATATAATACTATACAGTACGTACTATACACTAATATTATACAGTACACTATGTACTAATCTTAATAGTATGAGTTTGATAGGCTAGTACACAAAATATGAACATACTCTTACTAACAGGAAGTGAACCGTTGCTTTGATAACACATAGGTCCGAGCAGGCTGGACTCTTAGGGCTGCTTTGGAGGAGGTTTTCTTCAACTAATAAATCAACAATTAACAAATAAATAAAAAATGGTCAGTAACTTCACCACACTGCTTAATTTATTAATTGTAAATGTCAAATTCCAGTTTTACATTGTTAGCCAGATGGCTAACACTAGCTGCATAATATCAAACAATAAACAATAAAATGTCATGTTTTCATCTTATTTTATTACAAATATCACACACAGCACTCATCTTATTCAGCATTCATCTAATTATTTTTGCCTCATATTTAGACGGATTACTAAATTGTGGGAACGAATTAGTGAATTAAGGGAACGATTTGCGTGTCTAAATATTTTTTTCTACCACTATACTTCAGGGGCTCCGTAAATTGTTACACTTGTTTGGCCAGAAGGTGTTGACAGATTTTTTTATAGTAGCAGTTCTGACAGTAGTTCTATTGATTTATATAAATGCACTCCTAATATTGTTTTTTTTAACTTTTATAACTCATTCACAGGAACTTGTTTGGATGAAGCTTCACATAATTTAAGTATGAAGATATTTATTTAATGTGTCATTATAAACACACCATTAACAAAGAAACTGGGACAAATAAAGTTTTCTGGAACAATTAAATGTATATTTTTCATTTCTAAAATGTGATTTTTATATGTCAAGCTTTTCTTATTCTACAGGCAGATAGTTTTTTTCTAGATATAGGTTTAATTAACATATATTTGGTTCATAATAATCTCATAATAAGAACTATTACATAACTTTGCCCATATTCAAGATCTTACAAGATGTCAGGTTTTTTCAGTGCAAGAGATTTTGCCAGACTAGAAAGCCTGATGTCTTGCCAAAGCAAGCCACTTCATGTGATGTCACCTTCAGTGTAATCACAGCAAGTGCCAGAGTTAACTCCACTAAGCCATTTCTCATCACTGGGTAAACTTCTTCAGTCTCTCTACACTCTACTTCAGTCCAAGCAGTTTGCCCTGCGTTTCTTCCGTTCTAGGAAAAATTAATCAGTTCATCACTTTAAATGGTTCACCAAAGATTTACAGGTCTAATTATAACTTTATTTTTTTATCATTATATTATTAATGTTGTAATAAGTATACATTTTAAATAATCATAGGTGATTATCTAAATTAGTATGTACTACTATTTACATGTAATCAGATATAAATTAATGCCACTGTGTTCTGTAGTAGTTGTAGCACAGAGGTGGCCTACAGCGTAGACTGCACCATGGGAAAACAGCTTACTCAAATAAAGATAAATAGGGAAGACACACAGTGCTTTACAGAGGGGTGGGCTTGATGACAGGCCAGTGGTTTTCAAACCATCCGCCTCATCCAAACTTCTAAAGCTGCATGTTGAGTTCCTCACTTTAAACCATGTGTTAGAGACAGGTGTGCAATGTGACAGCACACTAAAGACCAATTCCCACCAACAGGCTTTCTAAAGTGGACCTGATTTAACCTGAGGCTTTTCTTCTGCTTGCAGCCTCTTCCTGCTACATTTCCTGCTCCTGTTATTACCCCTGTTATGGACCTGGACTTCACCAACTCACCCTTTCTTTAGCAAATAATTCCACCTGGATAGTAAACCTGTCCTAACTGCTGTTGTAATCCTAAGGACTCATCCCAGGTCTCCTATTTATAATGTGCACATAATGACAATCTTTTCAACATACAGTACTGACTGTAGAAGAAGAATGATTTAGAATCCCATTATCTGGTGCCATCCTGAAGACAATGGGTTTCCTTTTGTATCCGGTTCCTTTCATGTTTCTTCCTGATGTTGTCCTAGGATGTTTTTCCTCACCATGGTCACTTCTGGTTTGCTCTTTACGGATGGAAATCTACATCCGGATTTCTGTCAAGTTGCTTTGTTGCAATGTCTATTGGTAAAAGAGCTATACAACTAGAACTACACCGACTTAAAGAGGTTTTTACCATTCATCTCATGTGTCCCACTGAAAAGATGAACAAATACCCCTCCATTTTAACTAGGCATCAATATTGCTTGCTTTTTTTCTTTAGTATTTGGCACACGGATAGAATCCAAAGAAACCTCACTTTATAGACATTGTAAACTAAAAATCAGTGATGCTCATTACACCAACATGGGCAACCAGAGTAAAGATGTATACGATTTATATGTGTTTCTATATAAACTGAGTGTAAATCACGGCAGGTTGAACTGACACTGTTTAAGAAAACGAAGCACATTGATTATCTACTCCCATTGGCACCACTGTAATTCAGACTGGAGGACACACACATGCATGTGCTGTGCTGAATCTGTTTTATTCAACACAATATAGTATTTAATAGCTGATTGCACCCATTCTCATATACACCCACCTGAGTGGTTTTATCACTGAGTCCCCGCAGTAGTAAAGCAATGACATGGACTGCAGCTCTTCGCACTTCTGCCTCTTTTTCAGTCTTTATCAGGGTTGTGAGACATATGCTCAACTATTGGATAAAACACACACAGAGACACACATACACACACAGTTTAAAGAAAAGAAACATATTTTGGTGGCTGCAGTACAAGATGCAGTAGACTGTAGTGCACCAATGAAAGTCTTTTGGGTCAAAGATTACACACACTCTTACAGCCATAAATGAAAGTGGTCTGTTCACGAATAAGCAACCCTGTTATTCACAGTGACAGAGCTGCTTATTCATGAAGAGCTCCGACATGCCCCACCTTTCTCCTACTGAACCTCAGCCATGTACAACATCTTACATAGAAACCTGATGCATACACAGAGTGAAAAGAAATGTGTAGAAAAAAATGTGTAAAAAAATATCGACACACCATATACTGTATTTACACAGCATCACTTAAAAATGCATACCACACAGAGTCATGCTAGAGAAGTGGCTGAGGTTTCACCAGCTGAGATATTGACAGAATAAGACACATAAGAGGTTCATGTTTTCCCATCCCTCTTCTTTTTGCACCAGCATATAACACAGTTACAGCAAAGGGGAAAGGTTCAGCAGAAATTTGTGTGTGCAAATACACACACAGATACACTGCAATTATGCCCATAAATTAATAAGTGCTGTGGTGCAGTATTCTTATTATGGAGTGAGACCTGAGGCAATGTCCTGCCTCTTACTATGATTTACACATCCCATTTTTCCCCCCACTGACCACCAGCTAGAATGCAACCGCATTTTATTACAAGGTCAAATGGAATCGAAATGTCTACTAATGTCTCATTGGAATATGATACTTTAAGGACCTTCATCAATTAAACTGTCAATCACAACTGAAAAGAAATGTGTATTTAAAAAAAAAAAAAAACACACACACACACCTTATATTACTATATTACCTACTATAAAAATAACATAAAATCAACACTTTCTATCTGTCTATCCAGTGTGACTGCTTTGGTGTGATGGTTGGTTAGATTACCTCCTGTGCCAGTGGGCCAAGGGAAAAATTTAGGCGCTGGCACAGCTCTCCGAGATTGGATAGGCAGCTGGCCCGAACACTGCTGTCCTCGTCTCGTGTACCACTCAGGAATGCACCAACCAGAGGGCGGCCATAGTGAGGTGCAAGTTCACCTGACACAGAAGAGACACCCCAGAATCATAACACAAAATAAGACACAAATGTATACACAAATAGATACAAAGGTGGTGGGGTTGTCAAGTAACAAATAAATTACAAACAGCAGGGTAACAACAGGGTAATCTCGTTAGTCGGTATCACTGCAGGCCTGTTATTACGATGCTATAATAATAATGCATAAGAGGGAAACAGAATAAAAGGCTCTTAAGGTACCACAGTAAAGACAGCGGTTTTGTAGTCAATACATAAAAGTAGAAATGTGTGGGCAGAGTGGCAAATGCATCTTGTATGAAAATAATTAAAGAAACCGAACAGTAAAGAATGCGGTTCCTGGAGTGATTAAATGATGCTTTAAGGATCTCTAAGGTCCTAAACCGACCTACCAGGTTTGGTGTAAATATGCCATGTTATTGTTAATGTAGTCTGATTACCTTTTTGGCATAATGAACAAGGACCCCACCTAGGGGTAGCCATGGTTCGAAGATTAAGGAACCGTTCTTGTAACCAGACGGCTACCACAACTGCTCTCCATATAATTTGTAGTGAGTAGTAGTAATTATAAATCCTAAGGTATTTTTCCAAATCGGAATTATGAACTTCCGGTTATATGCTCAACTTGTATGTCTAGCTGTAATCTGTTGCTGGTGTTAGAGCATTCAAATTACAGTACAACCCCAAAACAACTGGTGAAATTATATTGGACCATGCCAAATCTATAGACCTACATTAATGGTGTAGCCGTAGGCATAAAGCAGTCTCCTCTTGAACAGGAATAGTATTACTAACCATAAAGCTTCTCTAGGAGACATCAGCATTGTAATTCCTTCTTCTGGCAAAGCCCAATTTATTGCACCTTTTTTCACTGCATATCAGATGGATTGGCCAAATGCTGGACTTATCCTCAAGAAGAAGAGGCGTTTTACTAGCGTCATGGATTGCACTCTGTCTGTCACAGACTGTGCACACATCTGCTGGGATTCAACACATGAGCTAAACAGAAGCATATATTTCCATCTCTGGATCCCAGCATTGCAACATGTGCCTCCTGTCTTCCCAAATTAGTTTAATATCTTGAAGATATTCCAGACCTTTTTGTTTTTTATTTAGTCGTCTTCTTTTCAGGGATAGCAGATTTTCCAGTACTAACAGCTCTGCAATGTACACTGTTCTTTATAGATGTGACTTCATCTCAGACAACACATAACCAAGGTGCTGAGAAAATAAACACAGCTCAGAGGCTGAGGATGGATTTCTCTCCATCTTTGTGTGAAATTGCGAGAGTGACTTAATCACATACTTTATGCATGAGTAAATGGCTATAACGGTAATTTTTGGGTCATTCTGTGCAATTTGAAAAATTGAAAGCAATGGCTATTTTTAAATGTGTTTTCTTTTCTTCACACACCAACTCACATAACTAAGAGGTGTATCAAACTACTGGATTTTGAGGGTGGAGCTGGAGCCAATGCTCCATGGGCAGAAGGTAGTAAAAAAATATGGACAGGTCACCAGTCCATTGCATTACAGACACATTTACAAACATAAGGTAATTTAGTATCTTCAGTGAACCAGAGGAAACCCACACAGACACAGTGAGAACACACAAACAGACTCTTGCTGTGAGGTGACAGTGCTACCCTCTGCACCACTGTGCCACCCCCTTTTCCTTTCTTTTTAAGTGGAAATTGATGGCTGTACTCCCAAGTTAATTTTCTATTGTTTCCTTTAGTTACTGCTGCCGTAATTCAGTGGTAAATGCTTGGCATGTGGGTCCAGTGGTACTGAGTCTCTACGAAGTCTATTTTGGGAAAAAATGTAAACTTAAAAAACAAGTCATGTGAAAATAACCCTATATAATGCATGTTTCTAAAATATTAGAAAAGTCAGCATGAGCATGAGCAAGGCTATTAATCAACCAAAGTAAATTCAAGACACTGGCATCTTCAGGCTTCGATATTCAGAGCCATAATTCTATCGCTAATACAATCTAGGACAGAAACCAGAAAACTCCTTCTTACTGTTGAGCTACATCATGCCAGAAGCAACAAAGCTTAAAAGTGGCATGAAGAGAGTAAGACAGTTTTGCATAGCCGGTGCAGTGCAAGGAAGCTGACAGGGGCAGTCACAATGTGTGTTTTTGGAGACGGAGCAAAGCAGCTGTTGGACCCTTTGAGAGCAGGTTCTGTTAGATGTGAGGAACAGAGCCAAACTTAGACACCCAGGCCCAGGCTGAATAACAGACACAAAGAATAACCCCATGCTTCTGCCAGGAACACTGAACTACCCAAAATCTGGCACAGACCACAAGAAGGGAGGGGGTGCTTAAGAAAATACACTTCAGCTCTGAATTAAAGATTAATATTAATTTGTCTGATCAACTCGGCTTGAAAAAGCGAACGTCAGAGAGGACATAAAACACTAACCACAGTGATCAGTAAAACAATGGAGTAAATATTATACCCACCCATGGCTCTACTAGCTCTCATAAGAGCTTCCCCCACCTTCAGGCGTGTCTCCAGACATCGCCCCCTGCTGGATGAAGATGAACTTGGAACTGCCTGATATTCGGCCAACAGCCGTTGCAGAATTTGCTCAGGAAATGAGTCAGCCAACAGGACCAGGCCTACACACACACACGAGAAACAAACAACGAGACTGACCAATAGGTTTTTATTCAGTCTTTCAAGCTCCCTGTCACTGCTATAAAGGGTCAAAACTTTGTTACTAATAAAGAAAAGAAAATCAAGTTGTTGCATGAAATAACTCTTCTACATCTTTAACCTGTGTAAAAATGTGTCAACCAGGTTGAAATGTGTTTTCTGGTGTATTTATTAAAATTGATTAAAAATTAAATAATTCAGTCAGGTAATCTTATGTTAACTAGCTATTTGACTGTATTAGCGGTGTTTCCTAAGCTATTCAAATACACACTCTTTAAAAATTTATTCAAATTCTAATTCTAAAAAAAAAATTTCCACATTTCTTTCAACACACTTTCTTTAGTAAAATAGTCTTGTTATAGTTAACAATAAAAAAAAAAACAGCTGGATGACAATGGTGGAAATTCTGAATCACAGATCATATTACTGACATAGATATAATAATGTCTCCATAAGTATATACTGTATAAATCCAGTGCCCATCATCTATCTGGTCACAAACAAATACAGGAGCCATTTCCCTGTTAGTGTAGTTACTGTGAGTCGCTTTTGTAGGGCAGCAGAGAAAAGCATCTTTTTTTTGTCTCAATGACTTTTTATAAGAAATGCTGAAATGCGTAAAACTAAGCTCTCAGCTACGAGCATAGAAAAGCTATTCTTCAGCTGAGGTTAAAAAAAATTTGGTCCCCAGTGTCATCTCAAGTACAGTTGAGCTTAGTATCCACATTAATAATGTATAAATAGCACTGTGCGTTGAAGTTTAGCTGACAGCTTAAAAAAAGAAGGAAGAAAAAAAAAAAACACCTCACCAAAGCAGCAACCTTCTAAGGTCCAACACTATCAATGGTATATCTCGTAACAGTAAACAGCCTTATTAATATGTTCTCCTTTTTTGTCTTAGTCAGATTTAGAGGTCATGCTTTCTGCAAACAGATTTGCACTGTGGTACAGTGATGGTACTGTGCATTACTAAATACATCCTACAGTTTCTGACTATATCTGAAGTAGGAATCTAAGGAAGAATCAACTGAATAAGTAAGTAGTAAAATAATTTAGACTTCACATTAATCTGTTTTTCTGATATGGCTTTATTTCTGTTTCACATAACTTGACTAAATATTGGGCATCATGATGTAACCCAATTAACTCTAGTATGCAGATTATATTTAGGCTCTCACAACTACGTATATAAAATACTTTTGTAGTGCAATTAGTTTTGTAGTGCACTAAGCTCAACGTACATTAGATATATTACTAATCAATTTATCATCATCATCTATTTTATCTCATTTAGAGTAATCACATTTAAATATCCCAAGCCAGCTTCACTTAACATTTCACCCCCATACCTTGGATGGCGGAAAGGTACACAAATGAGTCCTCATGCTCCAGGTTCTCCAAAAATATCTGCCAAACCCAGACAAAGCTTCATTAAACACTGTGACAAAATCAACTGAAAGTAATTACTTGTCTCGTTATTCTTACGACAGTCAAGAAAAGCATTATCTCAACTCTCATTACATATTTAAGGTAAATGCGATAATGAATGCAAATTAAATCCACTGAACTGGCTATAATTGCTTTTTTATGGCTTGCGGTTACTGAAGGCTAAAATACTAATGCAGTAATACACTGTTTCACAGTGCTAAGACCAATTCCAACTATCTGTACCAACTATTAGATTTTTGTTTATTATGTGATTATTTTGCAGCCTGAATCAGAATGTATAGTACAGCGTTCCACTATTTAATATCCAAAATCATCACAGTCATGCACCAACATATGTTTACTAGCATGTAGACAAAAGACCTATACAGTAACATATAATCCCTGAGTGTCAGCTAGATGTGTGCAGGACCGTCTATCCCACTTCAACCTAAACTGCTCCGAAAAAAAAAACAGTAGTAACTCTGTAGTTGCCCTGGCTGTGTGTTTTGGGTCATTGTCATGCTGGAACCCAGCCACAACCCATCATCAATGCTCTTACTGAGGAAGAAGTAAGTTGTTGGCCAAAATCTTGCGATACATGACAAAATCCATCCTCCATTCAATATGATGCAGTTGTCCTGTCCCCTTTGCAGAAAAGATCACCCGAAGTATGATGTTTCCACCCCCATGCTTCACAGTTAGGATGGTGTTCTTGGACTTGTACTCATCCTTCTTCTTCCTTCAAACATGAGTGGAGTTGATACCAAAAAGCTCTATTTTGGTCTCATCTGACCACATGACCTTCTCCCTTGATCCCTCTGGATCATCCAGATGGTCATTGGCAAACTTCAGAGAGGCCTGGTCATGTGCTGGCGTGTGCAGGGGGACCTTGCGTGCCCTGCAGAATTTTAAACCGTGATGGCGTAGTGCGTTACTAATTCCTTCAGGTCATTGATCAGTTCCTCCCATGTAGTTCTGGGCTGATTCCTGACGTTTCTCAGAATCATCCTTACCCAAGATCTTTCATGGTGCCCCAGACCGAGCAAGACTGATAGTCATCTTGTGTTTCTTCCATTTTCTAATAATTGCGCCAACAGTTCTCACCAAGCTGCTTGCTTATTGTCCTGTAGCCCATCCCAGCATTGTGCAAGTCTACAATTTTGTCCCTGGTGTCCTTAGACAGCTCTTTGGTCTTGGCCATGGCAGAGAGGTTGGAGTGTCATTGATTGTGTGTGGACAGATGTCTTTTATACAGGTAATGAGTTCAAACAGGTGCAATTAATACATTTAATGTGAATAGGAGATATATGAGGCTTCTTAAAGAAAAACTAACTGGTGAGAGCCAGAATTCTTGCTGGTTGGTAGGTGATCAAATACTTATATCATGCAATAAACGGCAAATTATTTAAAAATCATACAATGTGATTTTCCGGATTTTTATGTTAGGTTCTGTCTCTCACAGTTGAAGTGTACCTACGATAAAAATTACAGACCTCTCCATTCTCTGTAGGTGGAAAAACTTGCAAAATTAGCAGCGTCAAATCATCTTAGTTGGTTCGCTTTCTCCTAATCATAATGACCCTGACAAAGATTTGGGATTTGAATTAGGGGTCATCCAATTATCTGTCACCACTTCGACTACTTCGGCCATCCATTCAGTATGAGTATGTCACCGCTCTCAAGGTAAGATTGTTATTTTATTTAATATATTTTCTAAACAATGACCTTAGTAAACATATTAAAGCTGACTATTAATGTGCTATTAATGAGTCTGGTCTTTTATCATCTTGCGAGTATATTATGTTTGCCCACTCACATTAAAGTAAAAAAAGGTCCTGAAACACACTTATAGTGTAAAGCCACAGCAGGGAAACCCATCACACAGAATATTAGATTACTTATAGGATCACAGGCAATACCCAGTGGACCCTAACATGGCCTCAGGGTATTTCATGCTAAACATCACCACTCATTCATAAAACATTTGTAATCCATCACTCCCTCTATCACCCAACCAACAGTAAGTAAGAGGAGGTGAAATAGTGTGCCCCTTTTAAAGGATCAACCAGAGTCAATACACTACACAAAACCCAGGAACAAAACCTACCAATGGGAGTAAAATGGTATTAATACAAAATATACTAAATTTGAACGCACCATCCTGTAGCAAAAATCCATCCATCAAACACTTTGAACAGATTCAGTTTTTCTACCTTCCAATTTCCAAGTAGAACCCATTTGGTGAGCTAGACCTGCTACCAATCCCATTCAGGAATTCCTTTTTCCAGTGAGTATGTGTGTTTCACTCTAGACTTATAGACCTTTCAGTCCAGGCATTCACTCACATTCAAACTCACACAAGATTTTTCTCAAAACCCAAACTTACCATCAGAAGCTTGTCACGGGCCTGTAATGCCTCACTGTTTCCCTCTTTAACAAACTGGGTGAGAGCCCGCAGTGCCATGGCCCGGGTGGGCACATCAGGGTCACAGGCCTCCAGCAGACACTCAGACAGGACCTTCTTTGGAGGGTGAGCAGAGGAAGCAGAAGTGTTTCTACTGGCATCAGTGGACTGTGCACTGACTGAACAGCGGGTAGATGGAACCTTAGGTGGCTGTTGACTGAAACGCATCTCAGTGTTCTGATCAACATGAGCTTTTGAGCTCTCTGTGGCTCCACTGGGTTTGGGAAGATTTCCATTGCTCTGGTCTGTCACCTGATTCTTAGTTTGAGCATAACTGCTATGGCTATAGAACTGGGCTGCATTAGTCACAGAGTCTGGGTGATAAGCCCCTTGTGTAGCTATAGTAGCCCGCAGATCTGACGCAAGCCCCTGGATCACTGGCTCTGGGTACTTCTGTGAAATCTGCTCTAGAGGAGCCAGCAACTTGGTCATGGAAGAGTAGTCCTCTGGACTCAGCTGAAAAGAAACACAACTCTTTACCTAGGAAACAGTTTTAACCATGAATAAATGAAAGTGTGAGTGCCTTACTCTAAAGTGCTGTTGTGTTCAAGAGCACTTCATCATCTGTTAATCTATATGTGCCTTTTGAAACTGAATGTGTTTTTTGGTTTTTATTTTTATTTTATTTTGTCTGATTTGTTTTCAAGTTGCACAAACTTAAATAAAAAATTGCTCTTGAGGCATACTCACAAACGTATTTCACTCACAGGTGAGAAATATAACAGAGTCATGTTTTGTGGTGGGGAGTGTAATTAATATATACAGTATATAAGCAGACACTATAACGCGTGACAGTATAATGCATTATGCATTTATATTAAACCAGTACCTTAATTAAGAAAAATGTTTTTGAGGCCAGATTCAAGAGATTCAAAGATTTATTGTTTGCACATGTAACTGTTCTGGACTTATGTTCAGTGCAATATGCATGAAGAACAAAAAGATGACAAAATGCATGAAACAGTAATAAACTAAAGAAAGTCAGTATTATTTGCGACGACTGTTTGCTTTTTTTTTTCTTATATTAGTCCTAGGTACAGTTTATACAGAATTATTATTTGTCTTTCTATGACTTATTGCTACGTTTTTCTGTTGCCATGTTTGCAATGTGGACATTCAATCAAGATGTCTCATGGTGATTAGTGATTGTCAGACTCATTGAGACAGTTCTTCTCCCTTTTATCAAATGCACGTGTGTCAGGAGTGTGTACACGCAATGGTAGTGTGTCTGATACCACCAATCTGGTGTATATTACCCGATCACCCTGTTTCTTTAGGTTTGTTTCTGCTGAATATTTATTTTGGAGCTGATCTTATGTAATCTGTTATGTACTTGTCTGTCTAACGCCTTATCTCTCTAACACAAACACTCTCTCTGGTAGACTGGATTGGTGGTTGTTTTGTTTCAGACTGGAACATGACTGGTGTTCACATATGCCTAACCATACCACACTGAGGGGGTAAATACATCAGGCCTTGATTAAAGAACAGCATGAAAGTGTGGGTACTATACCTGTCCAGCTCCAGACAGCAGAGTAGCCACCAGACCTATTCCCATACTCAGAGTCTGACTCTCAACTGAGTTCTTAGAGCCATGTTCTAGACCCACACATGCCCTCTGTAGCATAGCCTCTATAAAGCCAACCACCTAGACAGACAGACAGACAGACAGACAGAATCAGAATCAAACATTATTGACCAAGTATGCTCAAACAAAGAAAGAACAAGCAGCAGAATGAGAAAGCTTAACACTGATGCACACATAATCATCATGAGATTAAAAATTGGCTGGATGGCTATATGGCTTTTGGCAGCCAAAAGAATGCACAAGATGCTTTATCTCAGGAAAAATAGCACAGATACTGCCAAAGACTAATATAATCTGGGCACTATTTTAAGTAAAAAATGTGTCATATGCCCTAAATACTTTTAATCAGGACTCCCTGTTGAACCAGGCCACAAACACAGATATAGTCACACGAGGACAGATGAGGGTTCTACAAAAAAAGAAGCTTAAATGGCCAACAAACACAGAGCAAGTAAGCCTGCCAACACCAAATTAAGTAAGGAGTTAGCAAATGTTAGACCTGGAATTCTGATCTATTTTGGGCACTTGTGGTCAATCCAAAATTATAACATGAAGCTCAACATGGTGCCACATCTAACTCTAAAGCATAAACCAGACAACCAATCACACACCTGGGTGGCCTTACGCAGTAGTTGTGTGTGTGGCAGAATCTCACACATAACAGCCAGAGTCTGTAGGAGAGCCAGCCTTTGACCATAGCCACCCACACACCCTGTGAGGTGTTCCTCCAGCTCCAGCAGTGTCATGGTAGATGTGTCTACTTGCTTTTCAGGCTCCTGCTGCTCTGCTGCCAAGTCTGTCAGATCCTACATGAAGAAGAAAAAAAAGCTATCTTGCTTATTTCTCACTTTGAATAACAGACCCTTCACAAAGAACATGTACATTATATTTATACTATTATTCGCTAGAGTGAAATTTCAGCACCGTTGTTATTAAGTATGACACTTGCTGTGGCTTGTGTCTGCCTGCCTCGTCACAAAGATGTGTCATACTTCATCACAGCTGTGCTGTTATTTCACAGGACATCAAGTGTTCTATTGCTTTTATACAATAGTTTGGAAAATGAATAAAGTAATTAATAAATAAATAAATAAATGGAGCCATGATCGCAGCATTTAATATGTTTTAATATTAGTATTTTCATTCGCAAAATAAATGTAGTATTATATATTATTTTATATATATATAAATTATGGAACAAGAAAAAAAAGATATGTGATGTCATTTATTCTACTTTAATACCACTCCATTCAAAAAACACACCTGCAGAAGTGAGAGGAAGAATTCTCCAGGCAGATCCGTTTCCTTAATCTCGGCCAAGAGCTGCACAACACACTCCACTTTCCACTGATCCCCTGACACTTTCTCATACAGAGCCTCATCCTCATCACTGTGCACATAAGACAATGCAAATGATTCAATATTTTTGGAAATTCAGAGGCATGCCACTTCACATAATAATGCTGCATCTTTCTGACCTGGCTGGGTCTTTTCGGGTAAGCCTGACGCCTCCTTCGCTGCCAGGTGAGAAATGGTAGCCAGATGCGACGCCACCTCCACCACCCTGCATGACACACAGGTGTTTGAGCAGGAAAAGTGCTGATGATAGCTCTTCATGAGACAGGTACCACTGTAAGATCTCCTGGCAGGGGTTGCTGTTGAACACAATTACCATTGTAATTAGCTGAGGTTTAACAAATATTTTAATATTACCATAACTTTTACTGACCGTAGATGTGAGACATTTTGTTTGGTGTAACAAAACAGGCTGGCCATTGTGGGCATTACTTCTGCCAGAGACCTGAGCAGTGCTCCTGATGGGCTGTTACCCACCACACAGATCTGTTGGAAATAAAAAAAATGAGTGTATTAAAAGTATTAAGATTTTTTACCGTTGCAACTTATTTATGCAATTAACCAATTAGCCCATCATGTGACAGCAGCACAATGCAGTTACAGGTCAATAGCTTCAGGTAATGTTCCTATCAAACATCAGAACTGGGAAATTTTTCTCCCAGTGACTTTGACTCTGGCATGGTTGTTGGAACTATAAGATCTGGTTTGTGTATGTAAGAAATTTGCTGACCTCCTGCACAACAGTCACCTGAATTGACATAGGAGATGCACAATAAATAAATAAATAAATTGTGTGGGCAGAAATGCTTTATTGACAAGAGATAGCAAGTAAGCATCAAAAAGCAAGTTTCCACCATCCAGATACTGCTACTGCATACAAAATATGTTATTAACACTGCAAGGTACAACAGGGGCAGTCATGGCCTAGTGGTTAGGGAACCGGTCTTGTGACCGGAAGGTCCTGGGTTCGATCCCTGCACAGGGCAAGACACAACTAAGGTGCCCTTGAACATGGCACCCAACTTTCTGGGCAATTGTGTTCACTGCCCCCTAGTGTTCAGTGGTGTGTTTTATTCCTCTGTGTGCAAATCCTCTGTAGGCAAAATAGTTTACTTTCACTTTACTTAACTCTCACAGCTGCTGAATGCTAATTGATAAAAATTTGCACAGTGTCATTTAAAAGCCTATTCCAGAGTCTTGCTGCAGCAAAGGCATGGTCCCCTTTTTGTTTAACGACCATGGAACTATCAAAAGTGACTAAGACACAAACCTTAAAGATCTTGAAAGTGCAGTCACAGGAGAAGGTTCAGATTAGTTTGAGCTGCCGGGCAAGCTAAGATACCCCAAATAACCACTTATTACAACTGCACTGTGCAGCAAAGCACAATGAAATGGCAGAAGACCACATCAGGTTCCACTCCTGTCAGCCAAGAACAGGAACCTGAGGCTACAGTAGGCATCGGCTCTTAGAAACTGGGCAGTTAAAAAGTGTAAAAAGACCAGGCCATGTCTCTCTTATCTGTAACTGTATGATTATATATAGTGCAGCTGCCACATGACAGGCTGACTTGAATCAGAAAGTGAACTGGTGTTCATAATAAAGTAGTCAGTGAGTGTATATGTTGTACAATTAATAAGCACCTAAATAGTACTTAATTGTGCATATTTGGCAACCAGAAAGTGAGAAACAGTGTACATATCTTTACCTAAGAGTTAAACAGTACTATTATTACTACATTATCAACTTTTCGAAAAGAAAAAATCAATGTGACACAATGTTAACATGTGACAGTTGATGTTGATTAAAATATGTTACTAGTTCTGTGATCTATAATATAGCAAACAAGTCATAATAATTAGCCTTTCACCTTATACACATCTTCCACACAACGGGTCAGATCAGACTCAGGTACTACGTCCTCTCCTGTAACATGTGCTGCCTCTAAAATAGGAAGAAAATATAGCTATTAATAGAAAATCTTAAAAGGCAATAACAGTTTAGCGTTTCTATATAGGACTCAGAAGATTCACTGTCCACTCCAGTGAAGATTTACATACAACAGTGATGACATGGCACAATCAGTCACATAACTGCAGGCCTTGCTGGACATTTTAACAGCAGAGAAATCTATACTTAATCAGTCAGCTATTTAAAGAAAACTGCAGTCTTTACACACATCCACATACGCAGACCTGGACGTGATGCACAGTGCTGTAGAGGTGAGAGGAGAGGAGACAGTAAGAAGCGCTGGGCAAACTCAGGCTGATGCTCCACCAGGGTAAGCACCACCCTGGTGGCCACTCGCTGGAACTGCAGTGCTGTTACCTTGTCCTTGAAATGGAAAAGATCTAGAACCTGAACACAGCAAGGTAATAAATATTAGAGAATAAAAGGTCCGGTGTAGTGAGACTGTATACCCAAAGTGTCAGGAGTTTCTAACTCCTAATTATATTATCACTAAAATCAGCACACCTTCTACAGGAAGACGTTGGTGAATGTGGGTGTGATCCTAGAATGGGTGTAAAACATGATTTTAACTATATGTATGCAAGATGGCGGTGTTGTGCATTTTGTGTTTATGGATTTTCTGCATTCATGCGGGGCAACAACAATGTAAATAGTGGAATTTAACATATAAACAGTGAAATATATGGCCCAGTGGGCTGGGACTAGCTCAAAACACTCAAGTTCTTATTCTGGCCAGTAAATGAATTTATGATCTGTTTATCTACATTAAAATTCTTTTGTATACAGTAATTTAATTAAAGGAAGAAAAAAAAGACAAAAAAACATTTTAGTTCCATGTTAACACCATATAATACTTCTATATAACAGAACTATCATTTTAACCAGTAGGTGCTGGACTTTTTTTTTTTTTTTGATAAATTGCACATATAGAGGCCTTAGAAATGGGGCATGGCCGTAATTTTATTTTAAAAATAAGTGTTACAGAAAAAGTTACACACACACATATGTGTCACATACATACAATAGACACATACATTTGTATATCTTAGCAGGAGCTATTACTGATGTGCTGCTGGTCTACTAAATTGGTCTTTCCCACTTGACATCGGACTAAGTGTCATGAGGCCTTTTACTTAATGAGTTTAATTCCTCTGTTTTAGCTTTTCTGGTTTTGTGTATACTGGTGCAAATTTGCATACATCTTTTGATAACCGTGACAGTACTGGAACCATTACTTCTTAATTTTCCAGGTTTACATTAAGTACACAGGAGACAACAACAACAGAACAATATTCATATGGCAGCATAGTATGTACACACATATACACAATTATTCTTCAAACCCCAGTTATTCCAGTATAATGAAGACTTATTATAAACCGCTGTCTGTTAGGGATATTTTGACAAGCCATGCCATTTTCACTCACGCAGTAAACCCATCTTTACCTGTGGGCACACTTGACTGTAATAACTCTCAGCAGAGAGCGACTGCTGGGGGCAAGTCGCCAGTATCTTAGCCACGGCATCACATTTTCTCCAATCTGAGTCTCCACCTAGTGGACACAATAATAAAATACAAGCAAAGTCTTGAAGTAATTCAACAAATAAATCAATAGATCAAACATGTAAAACCATATCTTCTACCCACATTTCTAAATTATTTTAATGAATGAAAAAAAGTACAGACAGTTACAAAAAAGCATTTCAGATGAATCACAACAACACTCACCTCCTGATCCCTCCAGGATGGCTCTGACCACCGCTTGGACCCCGTGCGGCTGCATCAGTCTCTCTGAGAGCAGCTGGCCACAAAGACGCCTCAACCAGGGGGGAGCCTGAGGCATCCTGGAGCCTGGAACTGCCTAGAGATGTACACCAGCATAAACAGAGTATACTCTGTTTAGAAAAGAAGAAACAGTCAAAGTGCTCACCTTGGGTCCTCCTTGAAGAACCAGCAGTTCCTTGATAACAACTGGCTGATAAACTCTCCCCAGCAGTGTCTGAAGTTCTTGTTTGCATGTTTGCCGCTCTTCCACACTGAGGCCCTGTGAGAAAACATGTTACTGGAATGCTAATGACAGTTGAGATGACAACCCTGAGAATAAGCTAAAAATGCACTTGTCAAAGCGCTATCTTTGCGGTTATCCATGTCTCTGATTTTATTAATGGCATTTTAACTTGCCTGTGTATTTTCTGTCAAACTGACTTGTAGAGATCAACATCCATCTGTGTCTCTTTGAAAATCTTGTTGGTATCTTTGCAACAACAGGACCTTATCTGCACCTCATGGCTCCCACTACCAGTGGGCTGTCAGCACAACCCCCCCACCCCCCATTCAATGTTGAGTCCTGCATATTTATTGTATATTGTCATGTGTATTTATTGTAGATTGTCTGGCGTCATTGCACAAGCTAACGCACTCTTGCACTTTATGTTCTACTGTGTAGTCTATTGTTCTGTGAAGCACCTTGGTCCTGGAGGAACGTTGTTTCGTTTCACTATTTACTGTACAACAATAAAAACTACTTGACTTGACTTGACTTTTATGCATGCAGAACTGATACAAATCAGAAAAAAAGGAAACAATAAAACAAGGTAACAATTCATTTTCTGAACACTGAGACTTAGAGAAGTAGCTTTTTATTTTGATGTCAGGGTGCAGGGTCAGCCTTGATACAGCAACCCTGGAGAAGACAGGGTTGAGGGTCTTGCTTAAGGGCCCCAACACCAGCAGTTTGGTGGTGATGGGGCTTGAACCCCCAACCTTCTGATCAGTAACCAAGAGCCTTAACTGTTGAGCCACAACGGTCACTAACTTAAAATAGATTTTTTTCAAGAGTGACATTATATTTCCATCATTTTCAAATAGATTTAGGGGTATCAAACTGGGCACAAGAATCCATTCTGGCTGCAATGTCAGTCCATCAGAGGCCACAATGCACACATAGTGGAATGTGTTATTTTATGTAACAATCATGATTTTGCGGGGTGCCAATAATTCTGGAGTAGACTACAGCTAGTAGTTCAGTTTTGACCTACAAGAGGTCGCACCGCTAACATATCTCTCACATATGTAGTCTCTTTCGAGCACAGCTACTACTGAGCATTTTCATACTGTATAGTATATACTAGCAGACTTGCAGTGTAGCGATCAGCAATGTTCACATGTGTCACTGTACTGTAATGCTTAACATACAGTAGTTAGATCTGGTTCTTTAATTTGATTGGACAAGGAACTTTATAGAGTGATGATATTTAGTCTAACAGCATTGCTACATTTTATGTTCATAATCACTATTTGTATGTCTTTGCTATATAGAGGTCCCATTCTAGCAATACTTTGTCACACTGAATCAGTTACTATACTTACTCTGGGCTGTCTGTCTGTCTGTTACCATGACAAGATATAATGTGCTGTCTAGCTGTGGCTCCTTTGGGAAATTACTTTCGCTCCATCAGCAAAATGAACACAATATTTGACTGTATCATGTCTGAAATGTCAGGAATGTAAGATTCATTTCTTGTTTACAGAACTGTTATACGAATTCACAATGACATCTGTAGTAAACCTGTGGCATTTACTTCAATAGCACTGTTCCTCATGTGAAACTGCTTAATCACGGCTCAATCATTTGCAGGGTGCCAATAATTCTTTGCTTTAACCTAGAAAAACAAGAAGCTCCAGCAAAGTCTCTGATTTTGAAATTATGATGTCATGTATATAGTTTCTGTACAGCATACACCCTCCGTTCCACTGTGACTAATCCCATTGCAATACCACACAACAGTGTAAACAATCAAAAAACCCTTAAATTACAGCTCGATTTGTGGAAGTATGTTTGGTATTGGACTTCAAGAGATTTTAGGATTTGCCCTTTCTGGTCTGATTATTGATGTGACAGCATGACTTCCTATAAAAATTACACACAATGAAACCATAATAAACTTTGACAGAGAAGTACATCAGAATAGATTTATCTTTTTTCCATGGGTATCTCAGTCCATGGCACTCTGATGATCAGATGACCATGAGAAGTGCCACAATGCAATAAAGCAATCGCTTTAAATCAATGTGTCATATTTATAGTCATAAACTAATCATTAATTGAAAGTTTAGTTTAAGTATTAACAAATATTAAAGACATTTTTATTATTATTACAAGTATTAACAGGTATTAGGTCATCCCATCCATATACATGTTCAGTGGGACTACATCGTGCCTCCAGGATCATACTGTTTAATAGACAGTAGAGGCCGTATGTGAAGAAGATTGTACAAAGAACAAATAGTAAAACTGTACAAAAACAGAAATTAATACTTAGCATTCTCCATCTCAAGAATAAACTGATAGCATGTATTACCTTATTATTCTCCACTGTACCATCTCGTTCAGGCCGATGAGGCCGATAGCCTAACTGGCAAAGTGCCGCCATCATGTCACCCAGGTGGCGAATAAAGACCAGAGTGGCTAAAGATGATAGCGCGGACACCTCAAGAAGAATGGTAGTTGTTATAAGAAGTCTGCGGTCACTGGGTGGGGCTACGTCACGACGAACCGCACCCTCCACAGCAACTCCAAACGCAGAGCGCAGTGCCAGACTCACCCCCACCCCAGGTACCAAGTATGGACACAGGCCCAGGGTGACAAGAAACTGTAGCACGGAGCCTAGGGTCTTCTGTTGAGCCACACTAAGGACATCTGGAGGTAAGGGTGGAGCTGCCTCTGAAGCACGGGGGTTCCGAAAAGCGGGATTTGTGTTCCGATTGAAAGCCTCCACCAGCCTGCTGAGGTGGCGTGCCAAGCAGAGCAGAAGGAGGAGGCATTCTTGTACAAAGCTCCAGGTTAAATCCTCAGTTTGAGCGCAGAACCACTGTGTCTCTTTCCTAATTTCCTCCAGTAAACAGCGGGCCTCCTCCAGCTCTCCTCCATCAAACATTCGCTTCAGTTCCAACTGGTTTCTCTGGAGAGCAGACACAAGCACTTCCTGTTGGCTTGTTTGAGGACCACTCAAACTGGGCTCTGAAAAATAAATAAATTAATAAATTAAAGCGAACAGGCAGAAGTTTGACTGTACTGGACTACACAAATGTCCTCACTGTAAGGACTAGAAAATGTTTTTATTTACAGACTTTTGAGATTTTTGCCCCTATTGCAATAAATAATAATTTTAATTTCTAATGTAGTTTTAAAATTCTATACCTTTTGTTGAATTCAACCTTGTGTTGAAATCTCTCTGGATTGTGAGCCAAGACAAAGGGATTTTTGTGTGTGTGAAATCTCATATTTGACATCTTTAAAATTGTACAGTACATACTGAAAGTGATTTATTTTAGATTATAACGTGTATTGTAACTAGCGCATGTTTTTTGAAGAAGTACACAGTACATAGTTTCTCCAATTGAGGACCATTTGAATCATGTGCAATTATCTGTAATGCCCCTTTTTTTATTTTAAAGGTCAAATCCAATTCTAACGTGGGCTCTACTTAGTTTGCTCACTCATATGGCATTAGTCACACTATGTACAGTTTATGGAGTTGGAATTACTAAAGACCTTATGTTGTCAAACATGTTTACATTTTGGTGCTGAAGGCACAGTAACTTATTCTTGTGATGTTCTGGCATGTACCTGCAGTGTGACCAGTGAGTCGAGAGTGTCGGACACCGTCATGTGAAGCTCTGTATCCATCTGTGTGTTGTTCTTCTCTAATGACATCATCATTGATTTATCCGAGCCATGCTTAGGGGCTATTCTGGGAATTGGCCCAGATGTGGGGGTTGTTTTGAGCATATTCAATCCAAAATCCCCCTTCACTACTGATTTAACCATGGTCAAGGTCCAACTGAGGCACTGTTGTAAACATGATTTCATGATATATAAAAAGGACCAGAAAAATGTGTAATTCTATATGTATATATTTTTTAGTCTTATTTTATATTTTAATCTTATTTTATATTTTATTTTATTTTATATTCTAAAATTTTAATCTAGGAATATTTAATTTTACTTTAACTTTATCACTGTTTACTTACTTACCTAGTTTATATTCTGTGGACGACGGTCAAATGTCATTTCACTGCATGTTGTACCGTGTATGACTATGCATGTAACAAATAAAACTTTGAATCTTGAATCTACCATTACAAGCTCTATCAACATACAGAAAAATGTTTCTAGCACATTGTGAATCTTATACTGCAATCTAATATGTAATATTTACAATTTACAGAGATTCCAACTAATTCCTTTACTGATTTCAACTGGTGCTGATAAGTTCAAGTATGAAATGTCATTTTCGAGGACAAGCGAAAATCAAAGTGTCCTGTAAACACTACAGAAACCTTCCCACCCATAAATACGAATCTGCG
Organism: Duopalatinus emarginatus; assembly: GCA_028565595.1. Classification (NCBI taxonomy): domain Eukaryota; kingdom Metazoa; phylum Chordata; class Actinopteri; order Siluriformes; family Pimelodidae; genus Duopalatinus; species Duopalatinus emarginatus. The sequence continues at coordinate 24,482,821 of JAOVVF010000036.1, read as the reverse complement.
CACCAAATAAACCCACTGTGATTAAATCTGCTATAGAAGACCATTTCACTACGACATCCCTAGGTGTCAGAGAGCATTTTTACACCGACCACCAAATAACTGAAAATAAATTTGAATAACTGAAAAAACACTGAATTTCGTCAAAAGTGATAGAACATGGACAATTTGCTAAAAGTTTTGTTGCCACATTTTAATGAAATGTCAGGGGAAGCCGGGATTCCCCTCTCGCCTTAAAGCTCTGTGCTCTGTGGTATTTAAAGTTCATGTAAAGGCTAGAAAAAAAACCTAATATGCCTTTAAGAATTTCATTATGTCTTGGTTTATATCAGCAATTTTTATGTATTTCTGCCTTTTACTAGTCTTTATCTACACACTCGACAACATGGAAATACATTTCTATATATGTTTGACCACTAGAGGCCCTAATACCTCTCTCTTGTGTGTACAGGGATGTGAAGTTAGCTGGACAATCTAGTGAGATATTGATCATCATTATGGTTCTTGCTTGTACCTGTAGGATGATGGGGCTGTGAGGAGCACAGGTTCTACTAGAGCTGCTACTACAAAACTACACACACCTAATGTACAGTGTTAACCCTTCAAAGCTGAAAATACTACTAGATCTGACACACCTAGTAACACTGCATATGAAAGAAGAAAGCAAAAGAAATGAATGCTTTTACATTTACATTTATATAATAACAACTCTTAATGGTACCTATACAGCTTCACGTGTGTTAACTCAGTGTGTGTGTGTGTGTGCTAATAAATGCACACAATCTCCATGGTGAAAAGAAAAAGGTAAAGCTGGTACAATAAGCTTGATTTCGCAGACAACCTCACTCACCTCTTATAGGTCTGGTAAGGACGCTCAGTGCAGTTATAAGCTCCGTTGTCATGTTTACCAACAAGGAGAGCTCAGCACAGCACATGCGAAACGGTGTCGCATGAATTTAACGTCACGACATGTACCGTCGCTAGCGGGCGTGGGGGTGGGGGGGGGTACATAAAGTAAAAGTCCTAGGTGTTAGGACAAATTACATTTATCAGTCAACTAGTCAATCTAAATAATATGAAAACCCACTTATATGAGTATGTCAGTGTAAAAGAATTGAACTGTCATTGTTTATGTTTTAATCAGCATACAGTGATTTTAAATAGTGGTGGTTTAGTACTGTTAGGAGTTACAGTAGTGTATTGCATGTAGTTTTTATTATATTTTAGTTTATTTTTTATTAATAAAATTTACCCTTTTTGTTAAATGTTATGGGGGACGTAGTATGGTAGTAATAATAGACATTATTATTTAAATAAAATTTAAAAAAAACATTGACACAATGACATGTCATGACAAGTTTATATTTCAATTTTATTCAGAGCTCAGTGAGTTATGTGAAGACATTTAACAGAATGTATAACTTAATTAGATTAAATAAGCTACATAAATTAGAATATCACTGCATATTATAAATATGTACATTAATGCCCAGAGGAAAATATTAATAAAGTTATTTGTCTTAATTATGAGACAAATATAGTTATAATACACATTAAATAAAACATTATCTGCAGCCGCTTAGTAAAACAAGTATAATAACTTTAAACTTTAAAACAACACTAGTCGAATAATTTAAATAAATAGTCAATAAGTTATCAAATAAATTAAATAAAATATACATAGTAGTGTGTATGTACGACAATGTACCCAACTCTCATCTTTGCATAGTAATTTCATGGAACATAAGCATAGCACCTAGTGCTGTTTATACACACAAACAAACAAAAAAAAACATTTAGAGATTTGCATTTTAAAACAAACACAACCATACACGAGACACGTCTCTACTGATTTTGTCTTTGTTAAATGTTAATAATGCCTCTATAAGAGATCATTGTCTAGGCACGGCGCACGTGCAGGCGACCGGGACGGTTCTGTACACCACTTCTAATGAGTATTTACTGAGATCAGACGAACACGAGACTTTCTTCAGGAACATCATACTCTGCATCACCGGGACCGAGTTGTAGTCGGTGTTTTCAGTGCCGTTAATGATGCAGCCGGAACACAGACACTCGGCCACTTCATATACTGAAGGGATCAGGTCATGAGCAGTCTCCAGCCTGGGGGGAAATAAAACACGCCAGAGCAATAAATATACACTCATATTATTATTATTATTATTATTATTATTATTATTATTATTATTAATACTTTTTTGCTTTATATTAATTTTGTAATAAACATTTAAACTGACTAAAGGTTAATATCATCATGCAGCAAATATATCACATGCTGCATGATGTGTCACGTCTTTCTGTTGTTTTCATTTCTCCAGTAAACTTCATTTAGTCACTATCAAAAAGTCCCAGTTGGAAATTGTTGAAATAATTTTTGTTTGGTTTGGTTCACCCTGAACATAATTAAACAAACCAAAATAAATGATAAAAATAATAATAACTGAGGGAGTGTACGTCTGGAAAAAAAACAAAAAAACTCTGAAATATGCCGAGTGTAGAATTCGGGGGAGGGG
>JAOVVF010000036.1:24458363-24465863 GCA_028565595.1 Duopalatinus emarginatus | reverse complement strand
TGTTCCAGGAGGCTGCTCTGCTTTATTCTTGCCTGTGTTTCTTTGGGCAGATGGTGTAGGGGAAGGTGATGATGAGTAGGATCTTGACCTTCGGGGAGAAAAAAAAGAAAAAAGAAAAAAAAATAAATTGAAGGAGGGAACAGTTAATGACAATAGTTCACCAAAACTGCTTCAAAGAGAGCATGTGTCTTGAAGCATTGGCTTGAGAAATCCAATTTCATGTATTATGATGGCAAGAAAATTTCCTGCACCTAATCCCATTCAAAACGTTAATAGAATGAAATAAGAGCAGTCAACCTGACCCTTCAGTGTATTGTAAACAGGGTGCATGCTGTGTGTGTGCATTTGTTTATGGATTTCAGTTACTTGCCTGGAACGACTGCCTGTAAAAGAGCTATGTTGTGAGGAGTGGGTGGAATAAGAGGTGAGAGATGAAGACCGTGATCGCGAGCGTGACCTTGAATGGGAGGAACCGGAACCTGTGTATGAAGAAGACCGCGAAGAAGACCTGAAGAAATACCGTTCAGTTAGTACCGTTTCCCTTAGAAGTCATGCCTCAGCCAATAATACACAATGCAATTCATGCAATAATATTAAACGTTACCGTGATGAGTTAGAGAGTGACACAGATGAGCCAGAGGGCCTATGCCGCCTGCGTCCACGGGGTGGAGATCCCATGAGGCCAGGTCTTCGCCTTGGAGACTTTGACCTGCGCCAGGGGTCCTTCCATTCATCTGGCCGTTTCACCATGGGCACTGCCTCCTTCTTTGGCTGTGACTCCATTGGCCCTCTGGGAAAAAAAATTCAATGAGTACATGGTCATTTTTAGGCTTTTGTTTGTTACGTCTACATTTACTGGACAAATGCTGCTTGACACCATAGGACAGAAGTGCTAAATTATAATGATGAACATGCTACTAGAATAATGCACTGCATTACAACTAACTCAATTCAAGTGTTTACATTTACAGGACTTGTATGCTCCCCTCCAGGACTTTTCTTCCGAATTATGAGATCATCCACTTGCACCAAGCATGTGACAGTAAAGTATACAAACAGCAAATGATTTAACATTAAGGTTGTCACCACATTTATTTGAAAGTAATGTAGAGTTCAGCGCTGCTAGCAGATGCCAGGAAAAGGAAAGAGAGGCATTGTTGACAGCTAGTTCATCTAATAAGAATGGGGGAAATCTGATTAGAGTTGATTACAATACAGGTTTCAATCTAGAAACTAGCAACAAGGAAAATCTGATACAGATACTATTGCATAATAACCACGGTTTTCCTGAATGTTTTACATGAATCATGTGTCATAAAGGTGATGTAACCATTTCAAGCGCCTTCGATGTCAATATCTGATGGTACAACAGATTACACTATGAAGTATTTTTGTCATTTTATTTATTAGTAATGTTAATATGACAAACTTTTACCAAAGGCAAATGGTCATGACAAAATATTAATTCATGTTAGTTCATCCATGACATTATCCAGGACATCTTGGTCTGTCGTATAATACAGTAACTTTTTTTAAATATAATTTTATCACTGGTAAATTTGGCTGGCTTCAGCAACAAGGAAGAATTTAACATCAATAAAAACGCAGGTTGGTCTGTATGCTTTATCTGCCAAAAAAGTGACAGTGTATTTATAATTAGGGGGAAATCTGTTTCAGAAGAAAAGGTCATGTCAGGATTTTCCATTATAACAGCAAAAGATTTTATTTCTGTATAAAAATCTTAGGGATGCAATATCATGTCCTTTCAAGCTCTTCAAAAGAGCATATCAAAAAGAATGTGTGCCCTTCGGAAATTTTAGAGCAGTTGTTCATTTATCTAGCTCATGATTGGAAATTTAGAAAAGACAATTTTATGACAAAGAAATTTTGGCAATAAAACAAAGCAAAAATTCCTGCATTTCTTGTGTCTATCAAGTCTGCAGTCGCTTACCTGGGAGAAATTCCTATTGGGTGATGCAAGAGCGAGAAACCTTAGGGCAGGCACGACCCAGCTGCTAAAAATAGATGTCAAAGACAGAGCTATTTTTGGCACTGAAAAGAATCTAGTTTCGAACTTTCCTTGTTGCGTGAGTTTGTGCTGAAGAGCGTCATGTTTCTATTCAGTGTTTTCTATTGTGAGGCACTGAATTCCCAAAAAGCCTAACTAAACATTACAATAAAGCAAAGAAAAATATAGCTATGTGAGGGTTCAATAAAAGATGCATATTTAAAAACAGAAATGCTTGTGAATGGACCTGAAGCAAATACTCAGTTAGCAGGCATTAACTGTTTTTATACCACACTTGACATACAAATGCATTTGCCAGTACAATCCCTGCTACAGTGATACAACATATTACATATAAGAAAGAAAGGCTGATCATATGCTTCTATTTTATATAAGCAAATGCTAATTTAGTAATAATAAAGAAGCTCAGCAAAAGCCCAGCTCCAGTGTTTTAGTACTATTTTTAGTATTTTTTAGCATTTATTTTAAAACCTAAAAGAAAGGTCAACCTCCTTTCTCAAAGCACTGCCCCCTGGGTTTATATTGCCACAGGGTTAAATTTGCTGCAATACAATAGTGAGAGAAAGAGACAGGGCAGGTGCAGGTGAATGTGGCCATCAGAAAAGTATGTAGCGTAATCAGTCAGAAAAAATCTTAACAAAACAAAGATGATGATGACGACGCTTAAACAGCAAGGAGATTGAAAGATTGGTGTCAAGGTCAATTTAACTCAGTCACTCAAATTCTATACAAAATAGGCTACATGTTTATTCTTTGTTAAAAATGATCAGGCAAAATTTCTAAACTTTTGAAATCTAAATATGAACGTTGAAATATAAACGTTAACTTGAAAAATAGCATCAAATCACACTCTTATTAGTGGTACAAGTATAAAAGAAAACTAATAATTTATTCTACTAATTTAGCTAAAAGTCACAACAAACAAATGATGTCAGATCTGCACGGCCATGTACAGCATCAGCAAGTATTTGCTTTAGCTTAGTCAGCATACAGACACTATGTATTGCGTATGGATTGTATATTGTAATCTCCAGTGTTAAACTTACACCTTTTACTATTTAGTTTAGTTTTAAAGGAAGAAATTTACACCACTAGCTTGTTTTTTATGGCTAGCTTGTTATTTGTTATTAACAAAAAGATGAACAAGGTGTCCATGGCTTTTCCCACACATTTTAGACCACATCACAGCATTTACAGGCACAATGTATATAGACCAAATTTCCATTTCAGACTAGACATTCTCTGGATAAATTTATGCAGCATACTATATTGTACTTGGATTAAAAGAACTAAGCAATGATAACCGCTTTTACCATTTCTTCTCTTGTTAATTGGGGTTATTGGCAATTTGTCATCAGTGTCAGATTACAGATAAGTACTGACCTAAATGACATTTGCTAACTGGCAGTGCATTGGGAAGTTCCAGTTAGAATTGAACTGGCATCTCCTAACCCATTCCTAAAAAACATAGCAGCAAGGTTATTACTTCCTTTCCACTCCCTTGTTTCACCTGGGCATATTGCCTCATATGAACTACTCATACAAACAAAAGCCAGGAAATGTTGCTTAATGTTATAACTGCACCTTTGTGACGTTGCAGTGATGAAACTCAGGTAAGGAAGTTTATAAAAAAAAGGGGGGGGGGGCAAGCATGTAAAGTTAAAGTCCAGAATTACAGGATACAATATTACAACAGTTAGCAATAACAAAAAGGAATGTTGGGGAAAAAACGGAAATCAGCTATGTTATGTAAAGGAGGAAAATGTTTCAAATAGAAAGAAACCAAGTATACTGTGGAAAGGCTAAAAAAGTGAAAAAGAATTCAGCTAAATGAAGAAGGCTCCAGCTATTGACGACTGACTGATACACAGACAGCAGTGCCCGAGGAAACAGTTCGATGTGCCGTTCACAACACAACAGTCTGGGTATTGTCAAAATGAATGAGGTGCAATAAGACAGAATGCTGCTTAAACAGTTTATACAAATTTTATAAAAAAAAAAAATTATACAATTCTTTGTGTACAGAAGTTTGGACAATACACTGCAATGGTTGTGTGCATGTGTTCATTGCTTGTGTTATGTTTTTCTTGTGTCGTACTTCTTGTTAGCATATTTAACCAGCACCATGGACGAGATGAGACATGTCAATTTAAAATTTGAAAAAAGAAAAATAAACCACTACCACTATTTTCACTACCTAGTCTCGGCTAAATGACTGTCAGTTTCAGAATTTACATAATGAAACAAGTGAAACAACAACAGAGAGTCTGCTACAGACACAAAGCTGGTTCATGTTACAGCCTATCTTCCCTGCTGCAGCATTTTGTATAGTACTTATTTTGGTCTGCTGAACTTTTTGGCTGGACCCACAATTAATAACCAAATGGTGAGTAGAGAGGGGAAGAAAAAAAAATTACTACAGCTTAAATAGTCAGAAATGCATGAAGGGAGCTTTGTTCTCACAGCACAACAGCAGAAACTAGCTAAGCAATCTATATTAAAAAATTCAGATACTTTTTGTACATCCATGCATGCGCACACAGGCCGAAACTGGCCGACCTGCATGGTAAAATAATTGCATCATATACTTCCTAATACATGACTCACTACCCACCAAACAGCAAGCAACCCATATCAACCCATAACTGTTAATTCAGCCAAGAAATCTCAGGTATCGAAAGTTTGCTTCATATTAACCTAACTAGAGCTGCAACAACTAATCTGTAAAGTCCATAATAAAAATAGTCAACAACAAATTTCGTTATAGACTTTTGCTGGCCTGATATGCATCATTATGTGTCATGTGCTACGACTAAAGTTCTCTGGGTTACTGGAAAACATTACACTATACTACGCTGCTATACGATTTCAGCCACATGACATAACGTGTTTTTCGTTGGTCATTGGTGAAACAGTGGAAGCGTGGTGTCTATGGTTGACTCATGGTCAGTGATTGCTTTGTATGGAGTGGTCTTAGCTCATCTTAACAATGCCACTGTACTTATACAGCTGTATAAACAGTTAAATGTCTTTTCTATGTGGTATTGTTGAAAAATACAAAATTGCCTTTTTTTTACCATACAGAATATATTGTTTTAATACATTGTGTATGGTCAGAAAATTAATCATAGCACTTAACAACATATACACCCATCAGCCACAACATCAAAATCACCTGCTTAATACTATGAAGGTCAGCCATGTGCCAACCAAGACAGCTCTGACCCATCAAGGCTTTGACTTCACAAGACCTCTGAAGTTGTGCTGTTGTATTAGATCCACAGTCTGGGTGCCAAATAAACTTGATAAAAACACTCAACTATGAATTTCATTATAGACTTGCTGGCCTGTTATGCATCATGATGTGTCATGTGCTACGTCACTTTATTTAGACTACATCATTTTATGAAGCATTTTTAAATGGAAATGCTAAAAATGTCACCACAGACACACTACGACTAAAGTTCTTTGGGTTACTGGAAAACGTTACGTACACTACGCTGCTGTATGATTTTGGTGACATGACATAACGTGTTTTTCGTTGGTCACTGGTCAAACAGTGGAAGCATGGTGTCCATGGTTGACTCATGGTCAGTGATTAGTTTATTTGGAGTGTACTCAGCTTATCTAAACAATGCCACTGTACTTATACAGCTTTATAAACAGTTTAATTGACTTTTCTATGTGGTATTGTTGAAAAACACTGAATTGCTTTTTTTTACTATACAGAATATATTGTTTACAATACATTCAGTATGAATGGTTAATACTGTAAAGGTCAGCCCTGTGCCAACAAAAACAGCTCTGACCCTTCGAGGCATTGACTCCAGCAGGACTCTGAAGACATCAACAGCAGCTCCTTTAAGTCCTGTAAGTTGTGAGCCTCTGATCTGGCTTGTTTGTCCAGCACATCCCACAGATGCTCGATTAGACTAAGATCTGAGGAATTCAGAGGCCAAGTTATCACCTTGAACTCTTTGCCATGTTTACTGAACTATTTTGTACTGAGGCAGGGAGTCTTGACCTGCTAAAAGAGGTCACCGTCATCAGGTCTGGGTGTAGTTGGACTTTACCAATGTGAAGGGAGGTGGTGTGCGTCATAGTAACATCCCCAGCAACACCAGGGCCTAGGGCTGGTCCAAATATTGGGGTATTTGGGTATTCGTTTGTTGTCCTTTTTTCATTTTAGTATTTTTAGTTTTCTTCAATAAAGATGATCTGCAAAATACACTTATTTGTTTTGTACTGTAATTTACATGTTTTCAATGCACTGTGTAAGTGCAGAAATATAAAAAAAACATTTTATTTTACATTAATAGTAACATTTTATTTAATCCATTCATTTAATTTTCCTTTGCTATGTTTGTTTTATCTTCTCTATACATATATGTATAGAGCTATACAAATGTTTGTTTATTGTTACCAGAAACATGTATTTTGTTTCTTTTATTTAATAATGAAATTAACTAACAGCTGTAATTGTGTTAACTAAATATTATACCCACAAACCAAAGCCTAAGACCTTGGTAATCGGTCAATTCCTTAACAGGACCAAATATTCCAGCTGAAAATCAGCATTTTCTGATAGTAGGCATGTATGCAGTGATACCCTGATAGTATCTTTTCCCCAGGCAGGCAAAGCGCGTCTCAAGTCTCAACTGTTCACATTATGTGAAAGAAAACTGAATTTATCAGACCAGGCCACCTTCTTCCATTGCTCCATAGACCAGATTCGATGCTCACATGTCCATTATCAATGCTTTCAGTATCAAAGCTTTGAGAAAAACATTGCAAAAGAGGAAGCAGATTTTTTCTTTGCTCTCATTTTAAATTTTATGGTTGAAATTGCATGAACAAGTCGGTACTATGACACAGTATGTAGCACAGTCATCTCATGACAAGAACGGCCTGGGCTCCATGTTCTCTCTGTGCCTGTGTGGGTTTCCTCCCACAGACCAAAGACACGCAGGCAGAAATGGGGATACTAAATTGCCCCTATATGCTGGGATACACCCACACAAGCCAGTAGCAGGTTAACACCGATAAACAACTCAGTGCGAATAATTGGAACTCTTGAATTCATTTGAACAAAGATCGGGAAAAAGACTGACCAGCTGATCCAGATACAAGCATACACATTACGGAAACTAGTGCCAATTCTGAGAAGTGAAAAAGGCTAAGACACTTCCTGTATACTATCCCTGGCATGCAGCATAAAAAAGGCATCCCCATCTTCTCAGTATCCGCAATTATGTACTGAAACCAGACTCTCTTTCTTTCTCTTCTTCAGCAATGAATGCCAAGGTGTAGTTTAACAGGACAAAGCCATGCTAATTTAGTGCCAACAATGCTAATAAGAAAATCCTAAAAGGCAACGATTAAAAAGAAGAGAAGAGAAAAAAAAAAAAAAAAAAAAAAAAAAAAAAAAAAAAAAAAAAAAAAAAAAAAAAAAAAAAAAAAAAAAAAAAAAA
>JAOVVF010000036.1:24430051-24442188 GCA_028565595.1 Duopalatinus emarginatus | reverse complement strand
ATATATACACATATACATACATATATATATATATATATATATATATATACACACACACACACACACATTAATATATCAGCAAAGAAAACAGCATATTACACAAGAGACCACTTTTCTGATAAAAGCTCTGCGTGCAAAATTAATACGCATGGGTGACACACCAACGTCTGACTGCATCTGAAAATGCAAACATAACCAGTTTCTAATGAGATGAAGTTTCTAAACAGTTAAACGGTTTCTAAACAGTTTCTTAGAACCAATGTGCACTGCTCCACAGGTAAAGCAATAGATTTTGTGGTAAATCAATAACCACGGCTAATTTAGTTATTGTTAAGGTGGTCAGTGATTTATATATTACCTTTATTTCACATGTGAAAGTGCTTCATATTTATAACAGTACAGCAGCGACCCCTATCTGTTTTGCAGTCTTTTCACATGTATCAAACCAGAAATTGCATTGCATTGTAGGAGAAGAAATGAAAAACAATGTACTTGATGTGTTTTTAAACTGCCTCCTGTCTGCCATTCTGTGGGGACCTATGAAGGTTCACTTCTTAGATGCAACTGATTGGGTTTGTGCCGAGTTGCAGCGATTCTTACCTCACCTTTACATCAGCCACAAGCACCATCAAGATTTGGGAGATCAACATTTAACGGGTGGATTAATTAGTGAGCACAGATGGCAGGTGAACTCACACAGACTTTGTTGAGGGTGCAGGTATGATATAAGACATGCTCGTATACCACTTTCATTTACCTCAGTCTGCAGTAATGCACTTGACTAGCAAACCATGTGTTATTACACAATGCTAGCTACCACTTTTCACAGTAATCAGCTGGGTTGTCATGTAACCTAATCACTCATCTAGGCAAGCTATTCTGGAGCTTTTTACTTGTCCAGCAGGCTAACCTCATATTAGGGGATATGTTTTCCTGCTTGGTCACAGTTTACTTGATCTGCAGTACTGCACATTCACACAACACTAATTCGAGATTTGAGGTGTGCAAGTTGGTTCCATAAGATCCTTTTCTGTGTCTTGACACAAATGCATTCTTTCCTTTTAATTTAAGGTCTAAAAGCATACATAAAAATAACGTCAGGAAACTTACGTCAATCTCTCCTTCATCAATCTCGCCATCATCTTCATCTTTCTTTTTATCGCGAAACGAATCCCTCCTACCGCTCTCTTGGCCTCTTGACTCTTCCGATTTTTTAGACAGTGCATCAGGAGGCAAGATCGGGTTCCTCTCCTTTTTTCTCTTCTTCTCCTCCTCATCTTTTTCCTCCTCATCTTCATCCCCATCCTCTGTGGCAGGCCCCTTCTCCGTGTCCTCCTCCTCTGGGGCGACTGTGCTAGGCTCGTCTGGCACCTCCTCATCATAGTCAAGCTCATGCTCATCTAAATCTCTAGACACAGAGGGCGAATCCTGCTTCAAATCGCTGACTACCATAAGCCTCCTTCGTCTCCTTTCATCCTCTTCATCATCCTCTTCATAAAGCTCTTGCCGACTCAAACTGGACCTGGTGGTCACCTCTCCTCCATCATCCTCATCTTCCTGCCTGACATCTTCCTGCTCTCCATCAGCAGGGGTGAACGGTCGATCCAACTCTGGCTCTGGGGAATCAGGATCAGGTGATCTGGGTGTCTCCAGGATCTCCTCCTCACCTTCCAGTTCAGCTGATCGGCCCACACGCTGCCTACTATCCAGCATGCCACTCTCTTGCTGGTGGACCCTTCCGTCTCTATCCATTATGTCATCCTCCAAGTCAGAAATGTCCTCTCGAGCTCCACCACCCAAATCAACCTGCTCATCATCATCAAAATCTGAGTCCCCTCCCTCATCATCATTTAAGAGCTCACTATCAGAGACCCTGTTGCCTTCATCTGTAGGGGACTCCGGCGACTCCAGAAGTTCACTGTCGGAGAAGCCCTTTTCCTCCTCATCAGGGGATTGTGGCGACTGAGTGGGGCTCTCAGGGGTATCCATCAGTACACAACCTGCCGTAAACATTATTCAAACATATGCAATTATTCTCACACAGAAATACATCCCTGAATATTACTTTCGGTACATATTGGGCTGAGATTTTTCTAGAACAGAGGTTGACAATTTTCAAAGACCGACAGATTTATTTATTAAAAGAAATCCACCCTAAATTACGTACATTAACCTTTATAATAATATGACACTAATTATCTTAAATAATAATAATCCTTAATGGCATCCTAGATTTAGTTTACAGGTAAATGCTTTGTTAACTTTAAATTTTAAAAAGTTCTTTTATCAACATGTTGGTCTGTTTTCACTTTGGTTGACAGTTCCATAGGTGCCATTCAACCCACAATGCCATCTGACTACCTGCTGTGGCACCAGTGGGATTTAGGCCTTGCTTCATCTTGGCTTGAAGAGTGTGGCAGGGCTTTACTCTGTCCTGCTCTCCCACATCCACATCTATACACCCTGTAATAATATCACCAGTAATGTCATTGCATTCATCACTGCATGCATCGCCACCTAGTCCAACCAAGTCTCTGCTGCTAATTATCATAACTACACTGCATTTGGAAACTTTGAATCGAACACTTAGGGCATTTATATTTGTAGTTTGTTTCCCTTGGTTAGGAACAAACAAGAAAAGTATACATTGTTACATTTAGTCCTGGTTTACTTTACAAATGGCGTACATTTTGTGAGCCAGTTGTCAGAACAATGGCAAGGATAGGACACTGGTTAAGAAGTACAGAAGGTTGTAAGTTCCGATTTCACCACCCAGTGACCACAGTTATACAACCAATTGTACAAATGTGATAAAAGCAAGTCGCTCTGAATAAGGATGTCTGTCAAATGCTGTAAAGGTAAACCCCACAAATAGCTAAACAACTTATGCATATTCAAGTGCTTTTAAAAGTATTGTGGAGATCTGTTCATCAGGCCAAATGTTCTTCAGGCATTTTATCTCCTTAGTGTTCCAGGTTTGCCTTATACTATTTTTTTTAACTGTCGTGGTGAGGAAAGCATCAAAGCGGCATCCTGTGATGTCACATCCTGTGTTTAGTTCATATAGTGGTCATATAAAAAATAAACAAATTAATTAAAAAATCGCACCAGAACTTCTTTACAAATGGGGCGTGCCTCACCTGCTCATACGGCCTCTGTCTACTTATTTGGTGTGCACCAGAGATTGAAATGAAGTGTTCACCTTTACTATAACAGACTTCACTGACAGAGCAATTTACTAAACCAAAGCTGACAAGTATAAACACACCCTTAGTGTCTCCTCTTCTTCTCTAATACGGATTTCTCATTAATAAGACATCCATCATCGCTGTAAAAATTGTGAAAGTGAACTACTCTTTTGACCATCGCGCAGTGGAATTGACCTCTGCAGCTGATCCATGCGTGCAGTAAAACACACATACACAACAGTGAACACACACACTAGGGGGCAGTGACAACACATGCCCACATGCCCAGAGCGGTGGGCAACACCTCTCCGCAGTGCCCAGTGGGTGCCTTTGGTGCCACTTCAGTCGAGTCTTGTCGGCTGCGGGTTTCTTAACCACAAGCCTGTGTGTGAAAACAAGCTTGGGACCTCACAGCAAACCAGGAGTGTTAACCCTTATGTATTTTCTTCTGTTCAATACCACTACCGATGTCCTGCTGTGACAGAGCTGTACACAACTGATAGATTCTTACAGGAATACATCACCATAAAATACTGTACAGATTTAACAGATCTTACAGGAATACATCACCATAAAATACTGTACATATCAAATACTGTACAGATTTAAACATTTTAAATGCTCTGCTATAGTGAGGAGTGTTTAAGAGCTGTCCCAACAGCAACAGAATAAATAAACCTCTGTGTATGAGGTTTGCTTTAAGCTCATGAAGAATGAGTTTGTTTCAGACCTCCAGTTCACAGAGATGAGTCTTATCAAGAAGAAAGGTGAAAATCATATATAACCTACAGTCTTATTGTTATAGACTAATTGTTTATATTAAAGATTTACATACCAGGACAAAAACAGCAGCGTCTCATCAAACACAGATACACTACATGCTTTAAACCCTTTCACTTAAATATTACAAGCTGTATTTAAAAAAAAAACAGTCCTGAAGTTAGCCTGTTTGTTAGCTTGTTAGCGAACAAGCCTCAGCTAGTCAACTATCCGCATCCAGAACTGGACAACAACGCACACTTTGTGGTTTTTTTTTGCAAGACAGAGTTAATTGTAGCATTTGGAATAAGGTTACCTGCTAGGTTTTATGGCAAGTGACATGAGATGGACGACCAAAACGTCAATTTTCGAGCTAGCCGACTAGCTTAGCTAGCTAGCACATTTGCCAATGACGAGCCGTCTGTCGTGTCTCTGGCGGTGAAGTAGCTTAGCTGGCTAGCCCACAGCAGCAGCAGCAGCAGGCCCCGAACGCGGCCCGCACTTTATAACGGACGACAGCATGGACAAAAGACGGAAATTAACTTTATATTACATTATCTAAACAACCGCAGAGCAACTCTTTGGCGTTAGTATCGGTGTTTAGGTCTTTCTGGAGCGCGGGAGCTGAGCTTCTCTGATCCAAACCCGTCAGCTTCATTTACCCACAACAATACAGCGCACTTTGACAAAATAAAAGAAAAGATTCAACTGTGAACGCTTTAAAACACATTCGGTCACCTTTCAAACCACAGCGTCTTGGAGACACAGTCTCGGTGTTGGGAGTTACCCGGTCTCTCTCCCTCGGTCGTGATATCTAAACGATATCTTGGACGATTTTCTCGATTTTCTTTAGCGGAGAAATGCACAAGCCCTGCACAGCACCGTGAGAGCAGCCATAACTCTGACGTCATCAAAAGACGACCCGGACCCGGCAGCATAACGAAACAGAAATGTGTCACACACTGTGTGTTTATGGTTTTATCTTTGTTTCTTTCCTATATATTTGTTTTGTAAAGTGCTTTAACAGTAAAACACATTTTATCGGTAATAAAACAGGTTTTGCAGTAGAAACACTTTGGCCACCAGGGGGCGCCATTACAATGAAATCACGTGTTCATTCATTTTCATTTCTTTATCTTTTATTTCATTACTTTTAAACACTTTTTTATAGTGTGTGTGTGTGTGTGTGTGTGTGTGTGTGTGTGTTTCACCGCACGGATGGCTTAAATGCGGAGGTAAAATTCCTCATTGTGTGCAAGCACAGTGGTCAATGAGTGGCTCACTTAATTTCCCAAGGCTTCAGAAGTCTTCTGAAATTATACACTGCTATATATCTGTATAAATGGTTAATGATTTAAAACAGCCTTGCTTATTTATTTATAATTTGAACATATAATTTGGTTTTACACTGCTGTCAGTCATTCCTACAGTAGTTCATCGTATAATAAACAGAAAAAGTTATTGAGTTTACCACTAGGGGGCGCCATTGCAAAGAAAGCGGCTGTTCATTCATTTTTATTGGCCAATAATGGTTAAAAGAGCGCATTTTGGCAGCGCCTGTGCTGTCTCCTAGAAGAATATTTTTTCTGACCTCGAAAACACTACAGATATTTTCTACGGAGCTGTTTTTACACCCGACACAGGAAGAGAGAGGTGCTGTGGACGGACTGGATGAGATCTGAAAACAATAAAGAAGAAAATGGTAAGAGACATTATTTAATGAAGCATATTGAAGTTAGTTGTCTGTAAGAATTATTTCATGTAGGGCTCCCTTATTTCTTAATATAGAATTAATTTTATTTTCTGTAGCCACGTATTTTAGTTTGGATTAACTGCTAATCTTAAAAGCTTAGAAAAAGAGTTATTAGGTTTATTATAGATAAATGATGTCTTGAGATTTGCCCACCTGAAGAGTAGCTAAACAGTTAGGAAGATGTGCTGCTTAATAAAAATGACAAATAATTAGTTTTAAAGAGGGAAACGTGTCCTAGTGTAATTGCAACTATTTTAGATGTCAGGCAATAATTAGGTAGTAAAACCACGTGGTTAATGTACAAATAATAAATGATGAATATTGTTGAATAATTCCCAGTGTGAGATGTGTCAGTACTGTCAGTCATCAGAAATAAATAAAATAAAATAAAAAATTCAAAATTGTTTTAATATCATGTATATCCTAGTGAACACCGATGTGACAACATCAGAAATAAAAAAGAAATAAAAAAGATAATAATGAGAGTGCGAGAGAGAGGGAGAGAGAGAGAGAGAGAGAGAGAGAGAGAGAGAGAGATCTCAAGGGCTCCACTCACTGAGAAGTGCTCAGCTGAGTGATTGACAGGTAATTCATATCACAGTCTCTCATCAACACGCTCCATCCTCACCATCAATCTCAATCTCTGAATCAAGCTTGTACTCATTGCACAGCAAGAAATTGCTCATCGCAGGACAGTTGCTAGCTTAATGAGTGCATTTCACATCTGTGATTCTATAAGCAAGTGCAACAGTTTAGATCTAAAAATAAGCTTAAGTGTTAATGAGGGAACTTGAACGAAAAATGTGTGCGTTTGTTTTGTTTTTCTTTGCCATATCCGGCTAATTAAAAGTGTATCACTAATTAGCTAAGTATAATTTAATATGTCCAAAATAAGTCTGGTCTTAGTCGTGCAATTTTGCATAAGGACACAGGGCTAAAGATTAATCTATACACATCCACAGGGGTTCAATGTTGAACTGTTATTTTTAATCTCATATTTTTTATACAAGAGACAAGACATGACCGAGGCATCTGAGGAACAACAGATGACAAGTTGCCAATTCACATTAACAAATCCAAATTAGATTTGTTTTCTTCCTTTTTTTTTTTAAAAAAAGAAACATAATTATAAATTTGGCATTGTAAATTTCAGCCCATTCTGGTTCCTAGGACTTTATAGGAACATTCTATTTTCTGAGTCTTCTGAAATATATTGTACACTGCTGTGAAAGGTTACACATAGTTTAAAACAACTGTGCTTGGCTTCTGCAGGGATATTGTAGTGATGACATTTTTTTCAATGTGCAAAAGAAAGAGAGAGAGAGAGAGAGAGAGAGAAAGAGAGAGCGAAAGAGTCTTTTTACTTTTTAATCAGTGGTGTCTTACAATGCTGCGAGTCAGAATGGTTATATGCACAGGATTTATCTACTTGTGCCAGATGAAAATGGACACGCACAATTATTGAGCAATTAACACAAGGCTGTGAAATCCTCTTAACAGTATTGGGGATTGTCATTTTTCCCATTGACTATTGAAATCTCTATTTTCAGGGGAATTGATTGGATGGACGATTGCGTTAAAGCAGCAAAAAGAAATTACCAGAATACAAGAAATCATCATTGTGATGCCACTAATGGAAGAATGGCTGTTTAACCAAGACTAACAGAGGAACGCTTAACATACTGATCACGATCACATAAACACACATCGGCCTTAAATCTGTTCCACACTATTCACCTTTTTTTGGTCCTGCTCAATGTATTTTATTTCACATTCCTATATCATTTTTGCAGCTTAAAATTTATACTATTCCCCAATACACACAGACTCAAACATACATACTGACACAAGCCCCAAAAGAACATGGCGGAAAACATGACCTCCAAGATGGACAGTAGCTCTGTTTCAAACATCTCCCTTCTGGGCCAGGGGGAGTCTGTGTCCAAATCAGTGGAGTATAAGACAGTGTCTGTATTTCTGGTGGTTTTGGTATGTGGTGTGGGAATTATTGGCAACATCATGGTAGTCCTGGTAGTCCTCACCACCCGACACATGCGAACACCCACCAACTGCTATTTGGTGAGCCTTGCCGTGGCTGACCTGACAGTGCTGGTGGCAGCTGGGCTGCCTAACATCTCCGAGAGCTTAATGGACACCTGGGTGTACGGGCAAGCCGGCTGTCTGGGCATTA
Organism: Duopalatinus emarginatus; assembly: GCA_028565595.1. Lineage (NCBI taxonomy): Eukaryota > Metazoa > Chordata > Actinopteri > Siluriformes > Pimelodidae > Duopalatinus > Duopalatinus emarginatus. The sequence goes on along the minus strand of JAOVVF010000036.1, from coordinate 24,434,297 downwards.
CCTACCTCCAGTACCTGGGCATCAACGTATCTTCCTGCTCCATCACAGCCTTCACAGTGGAGAGGTAAGGAGCCTGTGACCACTAAGATTTAATTGTTATATTAAACTAAAATTGAACACACATGCCATCTAAGGTCTAGAGCTCCATTGTCCTTGAAAATGTCATAGTTAATCAGATCTGCTGTGGTATTTATTAGTTTGGACAGGTCTTGAGTTATTAGCTTTATTCACTATAAGGTCAGAGCTGGACAGATAATTAGATTTAATACATTCTCTATATTCTGTTTAACATGAGTGAATTTATCCAGGTAAACAAACGTGCTATAATAAGTGATATGTAAGTTAACTGTTATTCTCATCTTGCTCTCACTTCCTGCCTCAGATATATAGCCATCTGTCACCCGATGAGGGCTCATACAGTGTGTACGGTCTCCAGGGCCAAGCGCATCATTGCAGGGGTGTGGGTCTTCATTTGCGTCTACTGCATGCTTTGGCTGTTCCTGGTGGATATCCAAGTGAACAGCGATGGACATGTCCAGTGTGGTTATCGTGTCTCTCGAGACCTCTACCTGCCTATCTACCTTATCGATTTCACCATTTTTTACGTCATCCCACTGCTGCTAGCTATAGTCCTGTACGCCCTAATCGCACGAATCCTCTACCTGAACCCACTGTCTCACCCACCAGATTCAGGCACTATCACAGCCCCCACCATCAGGAGAAGCTGCAAAGATCCAGCAGATGCAAGCAAAGGAGGTCGCCAAGGGCGACCAAAAAGCGCACTGTCATCTCGGAAGCAGGTGTGTGTGTCTGTGTGTGTGTGTGTGTGTGTGTGTGTGTGTGTGTGTGTAAGTTGTAAGTGTCTCTTTTATACCTAGACACTACTCCACCAGTTAATCTGTTACACTGAATTTGTTGTGTGTGTGTGGGCATGTGTGCACGCATTATTAAATCAGAACATGATCTGGAATTCAATACAACGTTAAACCAGAATAGAAAACCACTGTGAACCATTGTGAAGGTTGAATGCTTGTAATGCTTGTGACTGATTCATTTGTTTCCAGTGTGTGTTCTTAGCATTTTTGGATTTGCCATATATATATATATATATATATATAGTACTGTACAAAAGTCTTATTTTATGAATTAATTTTACTTTACCAGTAATAATAGTAATACAAAAAAGTGGCATATTAAAACGATGATTTTTTACGTTCAATAAAAAAAAAAAAAAAAACATCACGAAGGCTCCTGAAGTTAATGTGACAGTCAAACCTCTTAAAAGACCTGTGGCAGATTCTCCAAGACGCTCAGTAAAACTAACCATCTAATTTCGTTATAAAACCATATAAACTGTACATACGACTTATATATTTAAGATTATGGTTGCCACATATAATACTGACTTTCTTTAGTTTATTACTGTTTACTGCGCATTGTTGTCTTTTTCTTTCAAGTAATAAAGAATTAATTTTATCATTTTTGCTGCCATTTTTACTTTCTAACATTTTTTGCATGTGCCTAAGACTTTTGCACAGTACTGTATTTTTGTGGACCACTTTGGTAGGTACTAGCCACTGTATACAGGGAACGCCATGCACTGATCCAGTCGTCTAGCTACCCTATTTGGCCCTTTTCCTGTTTCCAACACATTAGTGTTATTCATGTCACCCGTCACCTGTGTGTATATAGTGTGTTTTAGTGGGATCAGAACAGACAGGCTAGCCTTCTCCCTGGTATGCAGTGGTTAATACTGACCATATATGCTCCTAATGACAAATGGTGAACCAGGTTTATAATGTATTGTCTAATGTATTGTCTGTGCCATGTCATGTATATGCCATGTCAGTTTTTTATTAGGTTACTGTAATATTTATATTTGGTATACATTTCATAAAGGTAAATCTAATCATGGATATATGTTTATATCAGTCATTACCCAAAATTTCATAGCATGACATCTCCACCTCCACTAAATTCATTAAGAGAGCTCTTTGCCTTGTACTTTCCTCTACCCTCAGGAACTCCTAAAGGGCAAACACAAGACAAGACGTATCACTACCTAGCACCCTTCCACATACCCTGCTTTTCCTATGACAGTACATGGGGTTACTTTGAATATCACTATGTGCAGGGGATGAAGGTTAATGCTTATTGATATTCCTTGGCTACAAATGTCATTAAAAAGCTTTAGAAAGTTTCATATCAATCTTAATTTACATTACATTCACATTACTATTCCAACATTTAAGATATTTTTGTTTGCCTTTGAGTCTGAATATTTGAGCTACCCCTGTTTATTTGTAGGAATGAATGATCTAATAGTCATATGAATGCAACCCACATAAGGGCAGTAAAGATCTTATTGTAGGAGGTGTTGGCCAGAGCTCTGAAACTATGAGGACTATAAGTTCAAGACCTCATTGGTTTCAAAAGCATTTTACCTCCCACTTTTGCCTACACTAGTTTTTAAATTCATTAGGGAAACGGCAACATCTTGTGTAATGTAGTAGAAAATAGAATGTTTACTATGTGGGAAAAACCTGGATTTCAGTACCCAATTTTTTTTCTCACTGGGAAGGAGGGCTGGCATACTCGCTCCTCCCATATCAATTACAGCAACACCAGCCAGCCATGGGTGTCCGTTAACTTATGCATACAGAAGTGGGCTGAAGCACTTTCCTCCAAGTGTGTTACACCACCTCCTAAAAAGATGAGTGGCCGATATCATGTGGCTCAAAGGGCACATGTGATAGCCAACTGCCCTGGTTGGTAGCAGTCATTATACATTAGGGGAGAAATGCTGGATGGGTGGAAATTGGACATGTGTAAATTAGGGAGAACTGCAAATAACAATTATCCAAAAATATCTGATAAACTCTTTTTTAACTGCAATTAATGTTTAACCACACTCAGAAATTCTTAAAAACATGACAGCAGGATGTGTTTACTTATATTTGTTTGTATGTTTACGCATAGCCTTCACCATGCTTACACAAAGCAAGTACAAGCTGTGAGGGTAATGCGTTCGATCAGGGGTACAGAGATAGAGGCTTGTTAAATCATCACAGACAAATTATTAAGTTACCTATGAAAAAAATAGTCTTAAGTACAAATAAGCTACTGCTTAAACTCAAATTCTATAAAAGACTAACAGAGTGATAATAAACACAGCATGGTGTATGTCACTTTGCTGTTGATGAAACCATGAGCTGGAAAAGGACATTTGACACACAAATTAATGTGTGCTCGGCTAAGTTATTTCAAGCATATGTATTTTGGCTGCAGGTGCATTTCAGATTAGAATTAGGGTTTCTGATTATAAAATCAGGTATATAACAGGATGTAAACGGTATTTCCCAGCTGTCAAGATTGTACCCACAGTGATTGTTTTGGCCCAACATTTAATTAGTTTCCATACACCAGTGCACCACAGGAATTCCATGCAAGGTGGGTTGAGGCTGGAACTAAGCTGTTCCGTTTCACTCCAGCAGGACTGCCACTTTTGGCAGTTTTGCTCTTGCTTTAAAGGAATTTTCAGCTATTTTTTTGACACAGCATGAAACATTTTAAGAAACTACTGAGAAACAGAATGGAATATTGGAATATTCCAGTCCAGAGGCAGGTTAAAATCTGCTATATGTGATTGTACTGTATATTTCAAGTTCAAATGACAGCCATTACAATCTAACAGCAAAGGTCTCAGGAGGAGACAAACATGAGAGAATAAAAGCTGTTACAAAGCTGTTGCTCTATCCAATTTGTGAGTGAAAAGCAATACTGCAAAATGTAGCCGCATTTCTGAAAGGCCAAATAATTCAGATGATTCAGAGATTAATTTACAAATACATTTGGATGAAATGGCTTGTTTTGGGTGTTCTACAACATATGTGATGACACCTTTCATTGGACTTCATTTATAATTGAGTTCCAAGTAAACACTTTTTTCTGTTCTGTTCATATCTCACAGTTCTCACCAAGAGCTTTCATTGTCCATATTGTATTATGTTGCCTTTGCTGCCTGTTTTCTAAAGCAAGAACAGCTCATATGTAGACATACTGTTAGGTGTAGGAGTGCACATACTCTCGCTGAGACAGGGGATGCAAAAGCAAGTAAATACAGGGTTAACAGGGTATACAGGGTGAATTAGATCACAGACTTTAATTCGCTGGCTACCTGCACTTTTGTTTTTGTTTATATTCACACATCTGTGTCACCCAAATGAGGATGGGTTCCCTTATGAGT
>JAOVVF010000036.1:24383971-24415742 GCA_028565595.1 Duopalatinus emarginatus | reverse complement strand
TTTGTTTTTTGTTTTGTTTTTTCTGGCACAGGGAGAAAGGTAATTGAGCGATATGCAGAGGTGGTCGGAGGGGGTATAGGGGGCCTCAAATGAAAAACTGCTTATGGGCCCCATAAAGGCTTGGGCCGGCCCTGGTAATAATCCATTGTACTTCTAAGCATAATTATATTATTATATTCAATTACAAAGTTGAATTAAAAGTATAGCAGTTTATGCAAGTGACTGACCATAATAATCATCAGCACATACTTTGTAGATATTTTATACCGTTTAGTCTGTATGTACCGAGGCATTATATTTGCATAAGTATGTAGCTGCCTCATGATGAAATGTTTCTCCTGTGCTCACATTAGTACGGCAGGGAATTTGCATCGTTGTCTTCCCCACTTTCCTGCTTCTGTTTTCTGTTGTTCTGTTCACGCATAAGCATGTCCTCGGCATGTATCATTCCTTTTTTTTATATTTAACATTCTTTGAACAACACAGAAAATAATGTAAATATGCACCCCCAGACTTCAAGTGTTATGTTAGTGCAGCTTAATACCCAGTACTTTCCTGTATCATACCTGTGAGTACCCTGTAATAATGGAATTGCGGGCTGTAAATTAAAGTGCAGCTTAATACCCAGTACTTTCCTGTATCATACCTGTAAGATACAAAGTAATAACCGTAAGATACCCGGTAATAACCACATATTTCTAGTACCATCTCCATAACTTACTCCATACTTATGGTGTGTGTTATTTGTAAAGTGTTTGTAAGATACCCAGTAATAACCACATATTTCTAGTATCATCCCCTTTACTTACGGTATCTTACGCCATACTTACTCTGTACTTACCCAGTAATATGTGGGCTGTAATTTAAAGTGTTACTAAGAGTTAAGTTTTATTAAGCTTTACAGATATCTAGATGTACCAGGGGTCCCATGAAATGCTATCTAAACAAACATCTAAACTGCTTTGGGGCTTACATGCTTTAGCTTCACAACAACATTTGAATTTTATTGACCTATGATTATTCTTCTATGCCTAAACAGCTGATTCTAATAACCAAAATAGCATTGCCCCTAACAAATACAACAGCACATTACATATCACAGAAATCTCCAAGGTGTTTGTTTTGTCTTGATTGACTGAACAATTTTTGGTAAATTGGAATAGCATGACGATTTTGGGAATTTGAGTTTTCATTTATGACTTACATTCCTGATCATTTACATGTTATTACACATTTATGGTATCAGTATTCATGTTGGTTTAGAATATATTCAGTATTCTCTGAACTATACACAATCATTTCTATTTAAGTATCAATGGTTAAATATAAATCACTGAACTGTAAGCATTATTTATAATTAACATAGTGGCAAGATAACGCAGGGTTGAAAAACAAATAATAATAGCCTCAGGTCTGTGTATTGTCCAATATTGCCCAGTCTTCCTTATACCCCTACTTGTTTCTGATACTGCATAAGATAAAATCCATCAGTGCATCATTTAACCATATTTCTGGGGTGTTTCTTGCATTCATTATATCCTGTTGACTCACTATGTTAGAACATCTTATCTTATGATGTTACAAGAGTTAAGTCTGTCAAGGGTTAAACCTGACAAATCGGATTTTAAGATGCAAGAGCAGGGTTCCCAAAACAAGCAGACAATCCAAAATACACAATTCAAAAGGGTCAAACATGGTCAAAATCAGGCAAACATCAACTAATCTGCAATACACTTGGACTAGACAGAGTAAAAAACTAGAACCTGGCTTAGATCAAAACACACTTGACAATAAGGTATAAACAAAATGCTCAGTAACAAACTTGTATATTTCCAATCTAGTGAAAAAATTGTTACAAAAAGTTGTTTGCATGCTAATAAAGAAAGGAATACATTACATAAAAGGCCACATATCAGACATGATGCGTGAGATATATAAACAGATACACAAACACAAGGCGTAGATGTTGAAAAAACGTTTCCATGGAAGCATTTAAAAGTAGTTATATTTAGATATGTATATTAATATCTCAGCAGACTTGTTCTCAAACAACACATGGTTAGGTCTAAGGTTTGATACTCTGATTACAGCCTATTGTGTTTTAGATGAATATCTTTTAGTATCATGTACTGATAAGTAAAGTTTGGCTTGACCAGCCATTCATCACCTGAAGACTCTTTTCTATCCACAGCCACACATATCCCTTAGTTGTCAGAACAACTAAATCCTTTATTGTGTTCACAGCACAGATCTGTCTTCCCAGAACCGAATTAAATGATTGCTATACACCTATGCATTTGTGAACTCAATATTAATTTAATGCTCTGTACTCTGAATCTGGCAGTGCTTTAATGTTTTGGTATCTTTAGACGCAGACCAGTCTGCACTAGCATAAGGACATCTTCCAAGCAGCCTCTTTATAAGACTCTTCTGCAAGTCATTCTGAATAAGAGAATCTTATTTATGCAGTTCTCCAATAATTCAATCATATGTAGGATGAGTGGGGGGGTGGGGGGTTGTGTGGGGGAGGGACGTGATCTCGGTGACTTTAACCATTGCATGCTTGTTGGTGCCAGATGGGCTGGAGTATTTTACAAACTGCTGATCTCCTGGGATTCCTACACACAACAGTCTCTAGAGTTTCCACAGAATAGACTGGTAGTCGATTAGCACCCGAGATCCTGTACCTAGAAATACCATGAAGCTGTGGGTGGCTATGCAACATGGCTTAACATACCTTCAGACATCATCCATTAACTTGTGGAGTCATGTCGAAGTGCTGCACTTTGCCGGTATATATACAGTGTCTTGCTTGCTTACTGTAATGCCTGGTGCCTACCACACAACCTCTGTATTCATGGGTCATAAACAATATATTATAGAGCAAAATTATACCACAGAAACACACACAATGCTACTGGATGCTACCTGTCAGCCGCTTTCTTGTCCTGAAGATTACGTGCACATTCTACAGGATCTCTCCCACAGGAACCATTCTGAATAATTAGGGAATAACAATGTCACTGAAAGTCACTGTAGTTTCAAAGTACCCTAATGAAAATGACTGAAATTAGTCTTACCTTAAAAAATTCACCAAATATGTATGTATGAAGCTTTAAGTTTTATGTTCATATTTTCCATTCCACCTTAAAACACATTAACCCTTCCACCTTAAAATGGCGCATACGTTACATTGAGCCTTAGTGAATAAGTGTTTTATTACAAACATTACAAACAGCCCGCATAAACCTGGATTCTGTTCGTGAATGTTTTGGTCCACCTTCTGTTCTGGTTAAGATCAAAGCACCTAGAAAGCAGCCTGAAGCCTGTGTTGCCCCAGCAGCATTTAAGGTGGAATGGTAAATTTGGACAATCTAATCTAACATCTTCATGTGAGTGAGTTACTCACAGTGATCAAGTTAATTTAAGAAAGCTAGATAGCAGCTACTTACACCCAGAGCCTTGGCCTGTGCAGCTTGGGCACCTTAGTGGATTCTGTAAATTTATTGTTAAATTTAGCATTATTGGTTAGAAGCATATATAAATGTTTTGACATTTATTCCCTCATGGTATTTATAGTATACTTTACTTATTGAAGCATGAGGATGAAAGATGAACATGAACTTTTGGCCTACTGTGCTTGCACACACAGGAACATGACCTCCACATTTAACCCATCCATGCAGTGAAACATATACACCCAGGGGAGCAATTGGGGGAGTTAGGTGCCTTGCTCAAGTGCACATGTCTTGCCCTGGGCAGGGATTGAACCCACAACCTTCCAGTCACAAGACTGGTTCCCTAACCACTAGGCCATGGCATAAGCAGATTGAGAGCAACGAAGATCAGTGTAAAATGTCTTAAGAAGGTTTATTAGTTTAAATTGAATCAATTGTAATATCCCAATATAATTTACTTGTTTCATAATTTATTTGTTTCATTGAAATGGTTTAGCATTGGTGTCTAAGTTACACTATCTTATGCATTTTTTCGCGTATGCAAATGTATTATTCTTTCTTTTTTTTGTTGCATATTTTTTTTTATTGTAGCCCATTGAGACTGACGATGAGTAAGAGCACACTATATTCTTGCAACAAAATATAGATACAAGGTCTGTGTAATTTTCACACCTGTTTCACACCTGTTTCATATCTGCAATACATTCTGGCTCTGAGAAATTTGACTTAATTCATTTCAGAAATCTGTTTGTCATATCATATAAGTATAGATTATAGAAGTCTTCAGCAGTTTATGATTTCCAATACTTTAATTTTCTGCTCCATTTATTTTTTTTGTTCTGCTTTTCATGGAGGATGAGAAAGATATGATAATCCCTCTAAGCTTACATGTCAAATTTACAATAGGAGTCCTGAAAACAAATATCCATTAACTAATGAATTCAGTTAATAGGCTAACACTGATGTCTGCTTACTTTGAAGTGTGTGGTAAATCATTGGTTAAAAAAACTGACTTATTTGGTTAATAAAAATGACAATATATGTAACAATATACAGTTTTCCTGCTATTGCATACAATTGGTAGCTTTAGAGGCATCAGAGAGTGGATGGTGTCGAAAGTATTTTTAATCCAACCAATCTATCTGGATTAATCTACTATCTATTCATGTATTTCTCCTAATTAATGCTGTGTTCTGCACATTTTTTGGTTATGATTTCTGGTTTATAATCATGAATTATTTAATGGCTAAAAATCAGAACGGACGTATTCACTGCCTATATCCAACTGCCTTCTTTCCCTATCTTTAACTTTCCTCCCAAATATCAACAAAGACAAGCCTGAACACCTCTTCTCTTCAGTAATGCTATTTAAACATGTTTTACCAGAACCCCAGCAGACAGTTTATTTGGAAATGTTATAAATGGAGAAAGGTATCGGAGGATCACTCTTCATTATAGCAACAGAACAGATATCTTCTTAGCCTACAATTTTCTTGGACATTTCTCTAATTATGTAGATTAGACAGAGGTTCAGTTATAACATGCTTTATCTTTTTTAAATGTGTCCTTATTGATAATAATGAAACTGTAGCTGTATATATATATATATATATATATATATATATATATATATATATACAGACTGGTAGAATGTGTGTGACACCTTGGAGTGGAGACTGGAGTTTCCTCAATTGTTCAACACAGTATCTACAGCTCAAATTTTTCTTTAGTGGTGCTGACGTTCGGGGCAGTACTAGACAATAACAGGGATATTTGGCTGTCTAGTGGTCTGTGTGGTCTTCTGTAATTACCAGCTTCTTGGCATATCAATTCCATCAGGCTTGCTGCACTGCAAAGCCTCAGCCCCACTACCCACGCACCTCTGTACATATTGACCCAGAACAGTGGGAGAGAGACACACACCTAGAAAAGAGAGGCAAGAGGGAAACAAACTGTCATAAATAAACGTCATCATGCTTCCCTTGCTTTCCAACTCACAGAGAGACAAGGATCAAAACATCTAAACAAATTCAAATAAGCCTACAGTTCAGTAAGCACTGGGATAGTTGTATATCACAATGTTTGTATATTATGTTATTGGCAGACTAGTTGAAAGAACAGTTAACCATTCTCACTGGCTAAAAGGTATGCTATTCTGAGTAAATCTGTATTTAGTTCTTCACGTACTACAGCCCCTTGTGTGAGGAATGACTACACTGTGGAAAAATTACACTTTCAGACTACAGAATTTATTAATTTATTCATCTTCAGCAACTGCTCCATGCATATGAGTACTGTGGTGAATCTGGAGCCTGTCCAGATTGCTGGGAATGCTGGACCATATAAAGGATATTTTAAGTATCAATTCCATGCTTTTACTGAAAATAATGTATGTTTATAATTTGCAAATCAAAAACACAGATACAAGGTGATGGACACTACAGAATGAGCGTTGCTGACATGCATCATCATGATAATTTGCATAGTAAAGCAAGCGTGTTCAAGACCACATGAAACTGTTGAGCATGGATGCATCACATGCAGAGTATGTGAGATGAGTTTTAGAAGGCATACGACTGGTTATTAGATGGTCAATATCATACCCATTCCAGAATATTAATTAATTAATTACCCAATTTCTGAACTTTTTAAACAGTTATTTTCTTCTAAAGGAGCATATCTATTTAAAGGCATCTTGATGCCAACTAGAATATTTGGTAAGACAAATGGCCAAGACCATAGGTCTGACCTGTCGAGGCATGTTCTGTGGTATCTGCCAACAAGATGTTTGTTTTCTGGATATTCTTTGGAATTAGACCAGATGGGATAGCCTTCACATGCTATGCACAAGAGAACCTTGGGCTCCCATTATCCTGTCACTGGTTCATCAATTGTCCTCGAGACCTGCTGTTTTGGAGAAGTTTTCTAGCCATCACAATTAGGTTCTTATCAAAGTACCTTAAATAAAATGATTTTACAATGGCACCTGTCAAGGGGAGGTAAACAGTCAGTTCTCAAAATTGGGGAAAAGATAAGTGACTGAGTGACTTTAATAAGGACCAAATTGTGATTACTAGATGACTGGGTCATATTGTCTTTAAACCAGCAAGTCCTGTGGGGTTTTCCCAGTATACAGTGGTCATTACCCATCAAAAGTGGTTAAAGGAAGGACAACTTATGAAACGCTGACAGGGTCACGGGTGCCCAAGGCTTACTGATGTGCTTGGGGGAATGAGGAGTAGCTTCAATCTCACAGAATCCTCCACAGAAGGATCTGTTGCAAATGCCTTGGTGCCAAATACCCCATAACAACTCCAGAGGTCTTGTGGAGTCAATGCCCTTATCAGGTCAGAGCTGTTTTGGCAGATGGTGTTAATGTTATGGCTGGTCAGTGTAGAATACAATAGAATAGAACTAGACTAGAGGAAAATAGAGAGGTTTTTCTTTCATGTATTATATATATAAAAACATACTTATGGACACAAGTAGGCACACGCTCTAGCCTCTGCTAAATATCCTTGCCCTCTGTGTTATTACTTTTATCTTCTCGGGAAGAGATGAGGCATGAGCTCAGGCTGTAGAGATAAGTTTTCTAGCAACCTCAGAGTAATAAATAAGAAGGGAGTACAAAATCTGAAGAGATAGAAGTAACATGGTCCTGAAAACAGAAATATCTATCCAACAGTAATCCTTTAAATTATGTCACCAAATTAATTCAGCATGTGGGTTTTATCAATGCATATTAGTATATCATAGGTATAGGGTCTCACCTGCTGGTTTCATTTACCCCGAAGCACAGCATAATAACACCCTCATGCTGCAAGAGTGACAGGGCTGGAAATGTCATAAGATTTGGCATTTCCACTCTCCACAGGGCACCAAAGAGAGCTGCTTAATTTTGGCACTACATTAATCATACCATTACCTGCCATTTATATACTATCCGGTTATGTGTGTGTGTGTGTGTGTTTGTGAATGAGTCTGCCATTGCAAGAAAGTGTAAAGTGTAAAGGAAAATTCCTTGTGTTAGTATTGATTGTGTATCTTTCATCTGTCCTGCCATTACAGGTTTGCTACAGGCTAAATTAGGCATAATTATAGAAATGTTAATATATTTCTAATCAGTCGTACTGACTACCTATATTGATCTTTGCTAAGATAAATGACTGTGTCATGATTTATGTGCTGTAGGCATCCTGCATGAAGAGAAAAGCCTGGACCAGTTGTGACATGCATATTCAGTCCTCTATGTGTATAAACCCCATAGATCAGATTTATTTAATAAGTTGCCTCTGAAACCAACATAAGACATGATTTGTATTAGATGGAAAGTCTATTGGACTCACAGTTTATCGATTCTTACCCTTAACAACAAAGCAAAAGTGAGTCATAACATAATTATAAAACATCCATTTGTTTTTATTCCATTTATTCCTGGCTCACTTCAAATACTGGTTTTATTTATTCTATAATAGTCCAGCATCATTAGCTGAGCTAATTGGTTTACTTGTGCAAATTTTTTTGTGTGTGTTTGTGTGTATATGGAAATGGTGCTGTGAATTGATTTCGATTTCTGGGTGTTGTTTCATCTCATGCACAGGAATCCTGGGATAATGTCTGGATCCACCATGGCCATAAACAAACAAACAAAAAAAAGCGGATACCGAAGGTGAATGAATTAATAAGACCAGTAAACAGGTTTGCTAGCAAGCTAGTTAACATCAGGTTAACAATAAATTTTTTATTGTTTTATTAAATGTAAATATCAAATAGAAATGTAAAGGTTATCCTACATGTAAATCTTATATGTAAATGAATATAATATTTACACTCAAAATGAAGAACAATATTTAACATGTTTATTTATAATGTACATTATTCATATTTACACAGTATTTAATGTGTAATGTATTTTCATTATGCACAGCAAGAAAGTATGAACTGAAATATAACATTGCTATACTGTATCGCTAAATCTATCAGAACATTCCTAAATATTAAATATAAATATTAATATTACAAAAAACCTCAGCTACAGAAGTGTAAATGTACATTACATTTTGCGCTCAATCTCCTTATCTAAAAGGTTATCTTACACGTATATACATGTCAAGGATGTTGTCAGGAGTGGACAGTAAATGCTCAATGCAATGTGCATGAACACCCCATGCAATGAATAGAGAACTACAGGGATCCTCCACTGCATTTATCCAGCCCAAAATTCGCTTAGGAAGTATTAATGGTAAGAAGATAGCTATGATTAACCTTATCCACACTTGAGATTATGATCTCCTCTTTTGATCTGAGCACTTGAATTGCATATTGAGAGTAAAATTACACATGCTTTGGCCAGTGCTCTGAACTGCCCTCTCTGGTCTTGTCATATTGATTGAGCTATCTGATTTACAATAGCTATTGTGGGCAGCTGTAATTGAGTTGTTCAGAGACTGAAAATAAAGTGTTGGCATTGTTAAGTGGTCCTTATTGGCTGAGAGCCATCTCTGTACTGTGAAAGGGCCCAAGGTTAGCCACTGTGGACAAAAGTGTTTTATAGAAATAAATTATTAATTTTTATAATTCCTTACTTGTTGATCTGTCGGCTTATGTAATGAATGTTGCTATTACCTAAGGGAGAAATTCATCCCTGTGGCTCAGATTTATTTGGTGTTTGGGTAAGCCTATGTTCACATTCAATTGTAAACCTACACAGCAAAGCAGCTCTAAGGCACATTAATGAAGCAGTGGACTTATTTTGCCAGCTGACTGAATTCCTTATTTCTTAATCCTTTAATTACTTGCTTATTTTAATGGGAAATTTGTATTTCCAGAAAAAAAACCTTTGAAACTTTGAAGCTGAATGTAAACTAGTAATTATGTGCATTTTATATGATATAGAATATTCCAGGATTCCAGATATTCACCCGGTTCCCACTGAACTAGCCCAATCTTTGGATCTATATGAATGCTTATGATACAATACTAGGTAGTGACATTATTATCTGTAAAAAAAAAAAAAAAAAAAAGGAATTTTGACACTATTTAATATTAGATAAGTCAAGTACTTGCACTTTTCACATGCAGTAGACTTTATCCCAAGGTTGCCACACAGAAATCAGTATATACACCCCAGTTAGCAAGCCAGGGGTGACAGAGGCAAGGAAACGCTCCCTGAGATGACATGTGGAAGAAATCCTAAAAGGAGCCAGACTCAAAACGCCTATACTTTTTTGTGATAACTAATAGTGAATTTACTGTATCCTATAACATCAGACATCACTCAAATGTTCAGCATGAGCATGCTGTGAATAGGAGTCCATGGATGAATATTATGATTACTGCGTCAGTTTTTAGGGAAATACGTTGAGAAATTTGTGAAGTAAAAGTCCAAAACACACAATAAATGCTAAAGCCATTAAAATGACTTCTGCTGTCAAAAAACACGTTCCTCTTTCGAGTTACACACCTATAATGTCTTTTAAAACCCTCATATAAAATTCCACAAAATCATCTGAAGTTTACTGACTCAAGCTATATCTGCTTAATGCATTTATATGTTTCTGTCATGGTGAATAAGGTGTGATGTCTCTTCTGCCTCTTCTCTGTCATGATCTCACTGCAGGTTGACAAATGTGAGAGTGGTGCAGGTGTTTCGCATTGCAGTGGCAGACATGGAGGCTGTAGTCATGAATGACAGATGCAGAGATTTGTCTGCCTGAAGAAGTGTTTGAGTCAGTGAGTAATTGGCTGTGGGAGAAACAAAAGGGAGAGAAGCAGAATAAAAAGGGAATCCATCTAATTAGTTCTGACATGCAAAATGCAAATAAATGCTATTACCATGTGTGTATGTGCATTATAGTTCATGTGCATTAATTCATAAAACTGAGTGTACATTCACTGCAGACTACCATAGTACAAATATAGTTTGGCTCCAATTGTTAGATAAGGCAATAGAATACAATAATTTCTGTTATTTGTATCAATTAGTTGGACTTGCACAATGTCATAGTCTCCCATACTGTTCCATCTCAAGGCTGGAGTGATACTGTGGGAGGATTTAACAAAGGCATAAAAGCATTTTTGGTTATATGATGGGTGATAATTGTTTCTTTCTCTTATGTGCAGAACAAAGCAAAAGGATGTGTGTATTTATTATAGAATTCTTACAATTAAGATTGTTATTTGTTATAATTATTTAAAGGATTACTTGCTATAAAGTGATGAGACACCAGGCTGGCTGTTACCAAAAGAGTCTTGATAAAAGGCAATTAGCCAATTACAATCACTGGTGCTGAAAGAGAAGAGATGAAGTTCTGATAAAAGACAAACAAACCAAAAATAATCCATAAAAAAAATCTGTGCATAAATTTGCAGTAGTTTTTAAACTACTGCAACATACATAATGAGAAAACTAGGGACCGAAAGCGTTTGCTTTATGAAACACAGTTACCTGTCTTTATTTATCTGTCTTGTCACGGAACACTTACTTGACTGTTCCCAGCTTCACCTTTGTGAGTATACTATTCAGGTTTCTGTGAGTGCTAGTGAGAGGCTTTTACAGATGAGAAATGCTTTTACACAACATGAAATCTAGTCTTTGATGACAACATCACACATGCTTTTAAACTGGCCAAAGGCAGCAGGGGTCCTTTGGGAGACTTTTTATTGGACTTCTTTGGCTGTCCTGATATTACAGCCGTGGTGAGATATGGATACATTACTGAGAGTGGAAACATTTGTGACATGTCACTTTCACAAGCAGTAAGGCAATGACATATGCCCATCACCATCTGAAAAGTCCAGTCCTTTTTGTGCTTTTGTCAGGTATTTTCTTAGCTCTGTTGAAGAGACATGCACTGTTGAGAGCTGACTGCAGGCAGAAGTCAATATAAAATACAATAATGTGTGTAATAAGTGCAGAAAATCAGATATTGGCATATTTATATACCTATTTAAAATCTAATGGTAAACCAAGTATACATTAGTTACTTAATAATCAGATTCTGCTAATAAACCGAGAATAAACAATTACCACTAATTTATACATAACGTATGTTAATAAGACTAGGAAAGTTGTACATGTGTTGAACTGAAATGATGCAACTTATGCAACCTGACTTAAAATACCATTACATTATATGTGCCCTGCATTCTGTCTGCCCAGTATTCAAATATTAAAAGACAACTCAAGAAGCACAATACTTGTTTAGATAGAGTTGAATATTTGTATAATGTCAAGCAGTGAGTCTACTGGGACCTGAGATACACAGTGTAACAAAAATCATTTACAGTTGGAGTATTGTGTTAGGTTGCAGAGGGTCTCCTAGCTAGCAGTTAGAGCAGTATTCCATGACACTATTATAATGGGTGCAGATGTCGACCTTGCTTTATGAATTAAACATAGAGGTGGTTTTATAAACTGTGCTTCCTACATACCTACCTGCTTTCTGACCGTTACCACTTTTAGAGGTTTATCCTGTTATACAGTGTCCCAAGTAAAATCGTTTAAAAAACAGCAGCCATTGCACATCTACAAAAATTAATTTTTAAAACCATAAAATAAAATGCTTCTGTTTTGTACAGCAATTATTCTAAAACTGGAATTAATCAATGATTAGAAACTGTCAGAAAGACCTGATGACTCATGATGGATAGTCTTGGGAAGTCTTGGAAATGCATGAACATCTACAGAGCATACATTTTTACCCTCTTATGAATAGAGTATTGGATTTTTACCCCCTTATGAGTAGAGGATTGGAGTTCATACTAAGATGTCCACTACATTGATGCTGGCACCAATTCTTCACTTTAGAAAAAGAGGACCAAAGTTCATCCAAAGTAAAATATTAAAAAAAATTGTGTCATATTGCCAGAGGATCTTCCAAAGAGAAGACCTGACAACAGGGAACAGGACAAGATGAGCTTGTTCCAGCTGTATGCAATTGCAGATAAATAACAATTTCTTTTACTCTCCTTTCTTTTTTATTTCATTTCTTTTCATTTCTCTGCCTGTTTCCTTCTTCCTATCCTGTTTTTTATCCTCTTTTCATGCTCCTGATGTATGTCATTCTTAAGACATAATGATTAAGAGAGAGAAATAGTGCAGTGCAGATTCATGTACATTAGCATTTAGTCTGCTCTAAATATTACTATTTTGTGCAGTGCCATTGCTTAAGATGTCCCTTGAATGTTCCATGAATCAATGTATCATGCATTATTGTGGATTGCAGTATGGTGGAAAGAAAGGTGCATGGCAGTTCTTGCAGTCATCAGTTGCTGCAGGTGAACCAGCCTTTCTCTCACACAGACTAATCTTTAATTACCCTGTAATTAAATTAAGACCTATCTGAAAGGCTTACCCAATTATCTAGGTCATGCTCGATTTTCCTCGTCACACTCACTGGATGCGACACAGGAGAGTAAACACGTTAACTGCATAGTTCACACGGATGCCACACACAGCATCCGAACCACTCTAGACAAGGTTTTTATGGACCTGACACGTTCAAGGTGAAATTGAGTGTGAAAGAAATGTAGGGACATTAAATAGAGCATGTGAGAAGGAAAGCAGAGTGGGAAAAGTATAGAACAACCTGTTCCCTTAATAACAGGCCTGCTGTTTAAGAGCACACTAGGGAGAGATTGCTTTTAGGAGATAATTATATGAAGCATTTGACCTTGCCTCTTCATCTCAGATGTGTGCGTTGAAGAGCCAATAGAGACAGTCGTACATTTATAGTGTATTTAATGTAGAATATGTACTGGTATGCAATTTGACAAAGACCTAGTTTTTTCATGTTTATATGCCCAAAAAATAGAAGATTTAGATTTAAAAGAATTAGATTAGATTAGATTTAACTTCATTATTTTTTTATGTCTTTTCAACCTCTTTCGAATAAAACTCTTTTATTGACTCTTTTATAGCTTTGATCGCTGTCTGAGAGAAGTTTAGTGCGCTCTACCCATGTCCACATGATTTTTTTTGCTGGGTGGATATACTAAATTGCCCCTAGGATGTGAATGAATGGATCTGTGTGTATGTGGTACTCTGTGATGGATTGGCACCTGGTCCAGAGGGTATTTTTGCCTTGCGCCCAGTGATTCCAGTTGGGCTGTGGACAAACAGCAACCCTGATGGATTTAAGTGGATAAGAAAATGACTGACAGACTGACTGATTACTGAAAACTTTTCACTGAGTGATAAGTGTGTTTTTTTTTAAACGAACAAAAAAATAAAACAATAGTAAAAACAATAATAGTGGTTCTGGGGGGTAATTATGGTATGCATTTGATCAGTATGTATCCTGAAATCATTCAGCTGGATTTTGCTGAATAGTTGAAAACAGCTCAATTTTATATTAGTGGTTAAAGAAAATACCTACTATAATCTTTATGTAAACTGTGTAAAGCCTTGTGGCTCATATTTGATATTTAATAGATAAAAATACTATTAATCATTTGATGAGTATGTATGTTTTTCTGTGTAAACAACCTATAACAGCCCACATAAATGTGCTAAAAGGCACTTTCATTGTAAGTCCTTCACATTTTACACCAGGCTGCAATTAAATCTGTTTTTATCCACCATTTTCCTGAGCTGTATGCTTTCCTTCTGCTTCGCATCCCCATCGTTCCTCTCTGAGCAGATCCCCACCAGGTAGCCTGCTTCATGCTCTGTTAAAAGATGCTCAAAAAGCAGAACAAAAATCTGTATATTTGAAAGAATTCAGAGGACATTGATTTATGTATCGAGCTGCTCTGAGTGAAATGAGGAGAGACAAAGCATCAGCAGTGCCTCTCCAAGCTGAGAGAGCAGGGCAGGACAAAGGCAGCCTGCTGATCAATGGGTGGAGAGGGACGAAGGAAGAGATTACCCATGGTTAGAAAACGAGAAGCAGGCTACAGGGTTGCCATTGTTCGCTTATCTTGGAGGTAACAGTGGCTGTGGAAAATAACCATGCACCAGCAATCAGAGAAGTAAAAAGGCACACACCTAGCCAAAAACCGTGGGACAGAAAACAAGCTTCCCCAAGACACCATAACCCAAAGAAAGGAGACACAAAAGCTGGCTAAATCATTGTGACCTTAACAGAACATTATTAGGCCTGCTGGAATAATTTAGCTATTTTTCACCATGGAGCTCAGTATGGCTTGATACTTTTAAATAGTCCATATCAAGAACTATTCATGCCCAGTGCATGTACCTGTCACTGCGGGAAAAAAAAAAAAATATGCAGGATAAATAAACTAGTTTTTAGAAACGTTTTCTTATTTTAAGAAATCTTTAAGAAGATACATTTACTCACTATACTGGCAGATAATTTTACTTGATTCATGTAATTTTTTTCATGATTTGTGTTTATGTTTCTTATTTTTTAACATAGATTTTTTGCAGTGTGTCTGTTTTCTATCATATACCAGTACCTGTATAAACTGAAGATGTTAACTAAAATTCTGTAATACTTGACAGATTCTTTTGTAGTTTCCACACAATTTTTCCCTCCAGGTTCTTCAGGTTTAAATGAGTGTGTATTTGCATTGTGCCTTGTGATGGACTGGCACTGCATCCAGGGTGTGTTCCTGCCTCACAAACCTGACATACAGAACATACATGTATGAAAATACACTAGTATGTTATTATACTACTATGTAGAGATCTCACCAATTTACACTTTTACAAGTTTTTTTTTTACAGCAAATCAAATGATTAAATACATCAAATCCAGTCTAATTCAAACTACTTTGCACTGATACTATGACCAATAAACATTGCAGAAAGACTGCCAATAAGGTCCACTCACTCTTCATACATTAAAGACAGAAATTTTATTTCATAGGGAATTTGAAAAATGCAAAAGGAGGTGACATGGTTGGGGTGTAGTTCACTTCATACAAATTAAGGTTTAATAGGGCACAAATGCTAATTGCATTCCTGATCCAAATTTTTTTTGTTCTTTATAATTGTACACATATACTGAGACAAATTTGCCAAGCGGAAAACATTTACTTTAAATCAGCTACTTTTCACTTTTAAATAATTAAATACATTTGATACATATATTTAAGTATTTTTTAAACTTTTACCTAAGAATAATTTTGGCTAACTACACACAATCCCCTCACTTTTATTCATTTATTAATCATCAATAATATTTTGATCCTAGTTGCAGGAACCAGGGCCGGCCCAAGCCTTTATGGGGCCCTAAGCAGATTTTCATTTGAGGCCCCCCATACCGTCTCCAACCTTACCTTTCTCCCTGCACCAGAAAAACAAAACAAAACAAAAAGGAAGCGGAATGCCTAAGGCTGGAGCAGATTTTTATTTATTTATTTATTTATTTGTTTGTTTATTTAAATGTTATTTTATTTTCTTAGAGCGATTTGCCCAGAGAGAGATATTGTGCAATACGCTGAAGTGGCCGACAGTGGCAGAAGCCAACAGCAGCGACTTATTAACCTATATATAGGTGTGCCAACTATTAAAATAAATAAATATAATAATCACTTTTACCTGTGTAATACTATTTCATTTTATTATTCAATTTTTTTTTTAAATATATATTTTTTTATCATGATATTTTGGTGCTCTTGGGGCCCCCCTGGTGGTGTAGGGGCCCTAATCGGCCGCGTAATTCGAGTATGCCTCGGGCCGGCTCTGGCAGGAACACTAGAGGCAAGTTAGAGCAATGCTACCTATTGTGTCACTTTGTCTCCCCATCTCTTTAAAAATTATGTACTTATTTTCTGTACTATTTATAACACTAGTAATGACCTACAACTGTATTTGGCTACTCATTGCTGTGCACTACTTCTGCTATCAGCTGGAAAACACTACCAGGTCTGCAAAGATCTACTATGCCTTCTGAAAAATAAGGTTACACTTGTAACCAGTTTGTAAACACTGATGTATTATTGGTCATGTATCTGATAGTACATCTGAATGTGACCTACTTTATTCAGAAATCCTGCACACCTGCACATTTATTCAGTATTCAACCAATCAAGTGCCAGCAACACAATGCATAAAAAGATACAGTTTGGGAGCCCATATACATAGAACAATCAGCCTTTAAAACATTTTGCTTGGCTGTATGAGCCATGCCTCTTTTCCTCAAGCAGTTTAAAGTCGCCATCATTGTTATTTTTAGTGATTATGACTGGCATTGCAATATGAAGTATCACAGGTCAATATGACACAGGTCAGTGAGTAATTTTCTATCAAGTCCTCTTTTTTCCCTTTATATTTCTCAGTCAATTTTGTTCTCCTGTAATGACTCTCATGATAACAGTGCATTAGAGAATAACTATATGTTAAAGTCCCAGTGAACAAAAGCAGGCTGTAAAAGCAGTGAAGTGATCTAACTGAGAGCTGGCTTGAGTCAATCTTGTAATAAGTGAGTAGAGAATAATTATAAAGCATGCAAAAGCACTACAGTAATCGAAATGTATATTTTGGAGTGATTGCTCTTAAATGACTTACTTATAATAATGTAGTTTGAGTCAATTTGTTGTTTTTTTATATATATAAATGACAATAACATAACAGGCATTTCCAGTGTTATATTATTATGCATACATAAGCCTATGTTACCTAATTATATGCATCACAATATGCATGGTATTCATAATCATTTATATTATTAAAGGTGTACGTTAGCTCAGACTTTAGGCTAATTAAGTAATCTGGAGCAATTTGCAATTCAAAACCAGCACCACACACAGGCTGCTTTGAGATGACATTATCACAACCTATCCACTTCAATAGAGTATTGTTGAAAGTATAAAATGGGTGTGGTGAGATCCTGACGGCTGAAAGTAAACCTTTCACCCCATTATCGCTGCATGTTCAAATCCTGGCAATGTCACAGCCATTGTTGGTCAAGAACTGTAGGCCTGTCAGTTTAGACACTTTTTTAGAAATTACTTCATTTGAGAGTTTCTTTGACCCTTCTATCCATACATGGATTTTCAGTTTCATCCACAACATCTTATATTTGTAAGCTAATAAATATTAAATATAAATAATAAACAAACAAACAAAAAATACATACACACAGTTTTGCTTATTTGTGGGCCTTTATATTTAAATGTGCAATCCTCCTGATTGTCCAGTCAATGACTGATAAAAGGTGCCATTGTACAAGAACAAATATCATCTACTTTCATTCATAAAATATATACGGGAAGTAAATTGAACATTGTGACTACATGCACACAAAAATGATGTGTAAATAAAATAGACAGGGAATATTCTGATATTCTGAATGTTAAATTTTTTTTCTTATATGCATTGTTGAAATGTGAATGAGTTGCCATGACAGTAAGGTGACGTGTCAACTAAAGCTTTGTGTGTGCTGTGTGTCAATACTTGAGGAATCCAACCTGGAACGACATGCTGGTATTTTTAAAGTCTGGGTGGGTGGCAAATGGAACATGCTACAGCACTGAATGTTTAACTCTACAGGGTGACAGTTGACAGGTACTTAGTTGAGTGGTGTGTGTGTGTGTGTGTGTGTGTGTGTGTGTGTGTGTGTGTGGTGCTTTTATATCTTGGTGAAGACAAATGTCCACATCAGGTTAGTAATATTTAACAGGTTTTACTTTGGGCTTATGCACGCAAAGATAACCAGGTGTAGGTGTAGTAAGATGAATGTGTCTGTGTTTTATATCCACAGCACAGTTGTGAATTGTTCCAATTTGCCCACAGAGCAATTTTACACCATAAACCAGTATATTAGTTGAATCCATTTTATTTTATTTTATTTCAGTATCTTACTTCAGCAGAAAGTGACTTTAATTATTTATTTTTCTGCAGCCCCAGTAAATCAAACAGTGCCTTATACAGTGCATCCTCCTGTGCCGTTGACTTCAGTGAAATCTGATGGCGAAAAGACGAAGTGTGCATAAACTGCAAAGGTGAGTGTCAGCACTTGCTCACCAGTTTTACTAATTGAAAACTTTCTGCCTGAAGAAAAATGGAGCTGTAAACAGTGGGTGCTATGTTGTTTAGCCCCTATTTTTTTCTGTTCTGTTCAGACAGAGAGAGAGAGAGAGAGAGAGAGAGAGAGAGAGAGAGAGATCCCTAACAGAAGCTCAGCTAGTCTGTGACCATAGAGATAGCAATCTTGGCTAGCAAAAGTAACAGATGTACTCCTCATCTTTCTCTGGCTCTATGTTGGTTATATTTGTCTGTACTGACCCCAGGTCACATGTAAAACTGTTTCTGCTGGCAGAAGGTCAAGGTGGATCTGTAGTTCATCAGATGGCAGTAAAATAATAGAGAGCTGCTACTGAGTCACTGTAGTCTACTGTGTCAACTGATTCAGTCTTAATAAATACCATGCATCACTGTTCTGTGGGCAAACCTTTTCCTTGTTTAAAATCAGTGAAATGCTGACTGAATGTTGAAATCAGGCGGTGACCTTAATATTGATACATTATGATGAAAACCAGCTAGCACCTCGCTGCATTTTTAAATTCCTTCTAACAACACAGCAGGCATTTCTCACTGAATACTGTCATTATAATGAATGCAAAATTTGACCTTTTTTCACTCTACAATTTCAGTTTGCATGTGTTAATTAATTCACAATCATGTCTAGTATCTTAAAGCATTTTACACTGAGCCTTAAGAATGAGATATCTGCAGCCTGTCCATTGAATGTCTAATTAACAGTATAATAAAACGAAAAAAGAGGAGGCAGAAAGCAGATTAAAATTAATAATTTTAGCAGGAAAGATTTTTTTTTTTAAATGTTCTTATATGAGAGTTCATTGACCCCTCTCCCCATCCATGGATTGAAATTTTCAGCCACAACTTTTTGTTACCTCATAGGACATAGCTAATTATATTATCCAGCATGTACAAATACTGTGTTGTAAATGGATACAGCTACAGATATGAACAGGGGGTGGACTATCCATTTTTATGTTTTATGTTTAATTTTTTAAATATGTATTTATTTTTTATTTTATTTTTTTTAAGAAATCTTGCTTGAAAGATTCACACGACATCTGGTGCAACAATGGGTGCAATAAGGGATTTAGGGGTGCAACAAAAATGTATTTTATTTAATTTTTATTTTTCCCTGTTGGTTTTAAATGTGAAACGGTATGTACAAGGTTCATTGATTTAACCTTAGTAGCTGTCTTTACTAAGTCACCTGTCATGGTTGCATTGTAGTAGTTCAGAATAAGCCTCTAATAGCACATCTCATAAGGAGACAGATGTCACATCAACAGACAAAACGCTCGATTTCCACTTTATTCACTTAGACTTCAGAGACGTCCAGTTCCTCAGTCAGGAGTTTGAACGTGTAAATACAGACAATGAACTGCAATTTTTGGTAATTGTTAGTCAATAAATGCATTGATTTACAATGTTTATAGCATGATGATGTGGATGTACTTTCATCATTTGCTTTTTTTATGTTCGGTATTAGTGTTGAGGATTAGTGTGAACACGTCTTCAGATGTGCTGATAATATACAATTTGATTCCTTAAAATCTTACCCTTTAAAAGCACTTCTATTGGAAAGAATGAAAAGAGTTTGTACATGTATTTTGTGTCTGTATTCAGATTTAAACCTTTCAAGCATCACACAGATACAGATCGTGCTATGACTAAAAATCACCTTTGCCTTGGGAGTGCTTTGTGTTACTAAGAATCTTCTTAATAAATGAGGGCTGTGTATTTATTTTTACTACAGTACATCTGTAATCTATACAGTATTTGTTTTATTTGTTTCAGTGTTATTATCCTGGGGCTGTTCTTTTCTTTCTATCTTTTTCGCTTTTACTTATATAATTTTTTGTTCAGATCTCCCTCAGTTCTCTCTGTGTTTCTGACATTCACTTGGGAAAGATCTGGAAATTGTAGAAATGTGCAATCATAATGTGACTACCATATTTCACTATTACTGCTGATTTCTGTCAGTCCATCTGATCGGTTGTGTCTCATTTGTCTGATAAACAGCTGAGAGTTCTTTCACATCTAACTTCACTTGCCAGTGACTTTATGTGTTGTGTGCTTGATATTGAATCAGGGTCAAACAAAGCTGCCGTGTGTTTGTGGTAAATGAACCAGCCTTGTGACCGGAAGGTTGCCGGTTTCAGAGAAATTTGCTCTTATCACATACCAGTGAGAATGTGATACTTTTATCATGCATTTTTTCTTCAAAATGGAAGTACAGACACTATCATTAAGCATACATTCCCTTAATGTTGAATAATTAGCAATATCTTCATTTCAAAGTAATCAAATGAAACAATGTTTTTTATTAAAGTCACAATGCAATGCAATTTTATTAAAGTCATTTGCAATCATTTATTAAAGTACTTTACAGGGTAACGTTGTGGTATCTAATGATCAACAGTTCCTTAAATGTTGAAGACTTGGATAAAGCAAGGTATTCTGGGAAATAAAATGCTGTCCTATCATTTTCCACAATTTGAAAGCTATCACAAACTGTTTTATAGAGTATGTTTTTAAAGTTAATTTGTGTCTAAAAAGGCCTATGTATTTTGTGTCTGTATTCAGATTTAAATCTTTTAAGTAAAGGCCTATTAACTACAAATATTGTGTACATAAAGTCCGCACAATTATATCTGTATGAAATTCATGTTGTAATCATATGTAATATGTACTGTAAAGCTTGATTGTTAAATTCACCTTAATTATGTACCATAAATTTCTTTGTATTTCATGGAATTCCAATTCTACTTTCTGCATTCGAATTTGAATTGCAATTCCGCTTCCTGTTTGTAATCTCAGTTTAAATTAAAATTAGATTCAAAATTTGATTTGGAATTTAGGGGTCATTCTCAATTCAATTCTGAATTTTGTTCAACCGTGCTGTCTGTCGCTTTCCTCCATTGGTGCTGCCTATCTGTCTGCCTGGATGTCATTCCCTTATTGTACTGGTTTCTGTCTGAGCATCCATTACCTGTTTCTGCATTATCATAGCCAGAAAGATAATTATGTTTTGTTTGCCTTGGATATGGCAATACTTTATTACATTATGTCCTGATATACTAAAAACTACAGCATGTAAATATTAATAGCTGCCTATTTATACACCTTATAGTAAAGTGTTACATGTAAGCACCTACATAATGCTTGCTGCTTTTGCCAAGGTAATCTCTGGAGAAAACAACATTAAAGGGATATTTAGCAAGCATCGGTTACAAAGATAAGACGGGGAAAGGAAATGAGCCAGAGGTGAGAATTTTACATTAACCAAAGACAGACATTGTGTGTGTCACATCCTCCATTCTTCCACATGAAAAAATGTGTGTGCATATAATGTGTGTGAAGTATTAAGAGCCTAGTGAGTGTAGGTTGACCTCAACGTGATACACAGACGCGAGGGTCTTATTTAGCTGGACGTGCTTTAGTCTGATAATTTTCCAATCAAGCAGCCCATTATAGCTCCCAAAACCCTGGCTGTAAAAATAGTGCACAGGTATTTCTCCTTTTTTCTTTCTTTTTCTTGGGTTACCATGGGGACAACAAGCTTCAGCAGGGCTGCTTTGGAGGGCTGAAATGAAAGCTGGGTGATAAACTAAGGTTCAAATTTGGCAAAATGTCATTCACATAATATAATAACTTATTGCTATGCTAAATTTAGTGTTAATGAAAATGGCACATAGCAGCCTGATTTATAGTAAGACTGGCTTATGAAAAAACAGTCCTCGTAATGTTTTTTGCTATTTAACATATGTAACATCCCTCCAGTCCTCATTAAATGTAAATGAGGAGCCAAGGGGGAGTGAATCCTGATACGTTTCCGTTTATAAAACTCATTGTTAGCCTTTGGATCAGACAGGATGCACCCGCACCAGCACAGGTCACATGTGCAATGATGAACTGTGCTAATTGCTCCATCATCTGATACAACAAACCTGGCATGCTTAATGAGCCCTGGCTAATGATGTCCTTCCTAGAGTTGGGGATGGGAAGATGAAAAAATCATGTGATTTTTTGGTTGACCCTAGAGTTTGATCCAGCTTGTGTAATACAGCCAATTAAAATCACAATGTTTAAATAATACAGATACTGATTTTTACATGTTCCAATTCTCGGTTTCTTTTTCAGGTTGAGAGTACATTTTGTGTCTCATTTTGTAGTGCTGATAGAGTTTGTTGCTGCTGGTTGCTAGTTGACACGGACCTCCTACACACCAGCACTTAAGTGGCAGAAATCTTCTGGACTTGATCTTCTGAGCAGCAGCAGGATGAGTGTCTACTGAACATGAATTGAATGCAGCATCTGATCAATTTTACTGTGTCAGGTTTAACACTGTGCTTTGTGTCAACCCCTGAACTGTGACCTTTATGTAGCTTGGAAGCAGACAAATTTCCTTTTACTTATTTTTTTTTTTTACTTCTTGATAGACATTCTTTTTTCATTCTGCATTTTTTTATTTGCCTTTAAAAGTACAGATTGTGATTCTGTAATCAAAACAATACAATACTATTTAATTTAAAACATACAATAATACAATCTACAATCTAATAAAATGTTAAAAAATAATAAATAAATCTACAGCTGAGGTAAAGCACCCAAGATGCTGAGATTCTGCACATTTCGGGTGGTCGGACAAAAAAAAAAAAAAAAAAAAAATTATTTATTTATATTTTGCTTCTATGCTGAATTAAAAGACTCAATGCTTACTATACAACCAGGATGACTATAGGTAACCTTCTATAGGTAACTATAGGTAACCTTCTAGCAAGGCATGGTATGCTAACTTACAATAATAACTTAACCAAATGAATAAATGAATAAAAATTTAGCTATTTCTGCACAACACTAAACTTTAGATGCACTCATGTCATTACAGATAATATATTTTGTTTTTGTCTTCACTGAACATTTCTTCACCCCTGATTCCCATGAACATAAGCATGGTAGATGACTGATAACTGGCCAGATAATTAACATTCAAGCATATGATATGGAGCTCATTTGTTTCATTTGTTTACTATGGAGTAGTAGAAGGACGTCTAGAGGACAATACTTGTACTGTATTTCTTCTGCCATGATCTACTGATGTCTATTGCCATGATAGCAGGCAACTCTTCAAATTTAATTGAATAATCACCCTTCTTCATAACTTAAGGATCACATCCAACATATGTTATGTTTTTCTGCTTATACATTTTTCTCTAAACTAGCTGAGTATTAGCTTTAACACTTGTCCATTCCGCATTTTCCGTTCTGTGCTCCATCTGGATTTCACACATTCCCGGAATCACGTGAATGCAAAACATATTAATAATTCTTTATCACCTGTTGTTTGTTGCCCATGTCTAGTTGGCCTGTTTTTAGCATTTGCAAATTACTGTGGTGGTCAGTTCCAAAAACCACAGTTTGCGATTAAGCCTGACAATTAAGTGAAGATTCACAAAAATCTGTGTTTTTTCCCCTCCAGACAGAAGTTAAAATCAGTTGCCCCAGCACACTAAGCACTCAGAAATGAACCTTGACAAATTTATTATAGTTAAGATAGACCTTTGTTTATTGGTATTTGAGGAACTGGCAATGCAAGCACGTTTCATCAGTGCCAAAATCATCTTTTTATTAATTTGTGAAGGGTTTTAATCCAGGCATGGAAAATACTTTAGATTTTGAGTTTGTTATAGTTGTTGTAGTATCATTTTTGGAAGATTTGTATTATACTCAAGTATTACTGAAATTGAATACTTGTTTTCTTATTTTCCAAGAGAGAGAAAATGTTTCATACTTTTTACCTTTTTTTTTTATTTTGACCTTAAAAGTGCTCAAATTCTAGGCAGAATGATAATCAAACATAGTCAGGCAAGATAAAGCCGGTGCCTGTAAAGATACAAATGGTTTGTCAGAGTCAGAGTAATCAGTCAGAGTACTATTTTCTATTTGCAGTAAACATTTAATCTAAGTGGGGTTCACTAAAACTGTACAATTATTTACATGTACACAGTTTACAGATGAGTGTAGAGGTTTGGTCTACTTATTTGGACACATGGTGCATTGTTCTGATCTGTAAACTGACAGAATACATTAGGTCCCATTTGTCTGCTTTTTTTTATTTTTTTATTAAGGTTTGGATTAAACCCATTCTATATGAAGGGATCAATCAAATATGATTCACAAAACCTATTTTGGGAGCCACTGCCATTAGGGGACAGATGGGCCAGGACCATGACAACAACATAACATAGCTGGGTTGACCTTTCATTTGCACCCATCTGTATACATTTATAAGTATTTTCTATAAATAAAATGATGTATGCTCTTTTATTCTATGCACCAGTGGTTGGCTCTTTGACTGTTTGAAGGGCAGGGGCAAAAAAAAAAAATTAAATTAACATTACCTTATTAGGGATTTTGATTACTGTGCTGTAATATGTTCATTATCCTCTTATCTGCCTAACATCACTTGGCTCTCTGATATTTCCACCATCACACTCTGTGCTGTCTTTATCCAAGATTGAGCAAATATCAATATTTTTATTATAATCAGTTATAATTACACTGTATGGACTATGAATTGTGTGATATAATTGCATCTCGTATGTTTTCCAAGAAAACTCAATAAAGAGCAAATTAAAAACAAGCTGCAAAATCACAGAACACATGCATCAAAAATGTAACATGTACTCTAACTATGATTACCATAGTTTTACCATAGGTTTATGATACAGAAACTGAATCCTAATGTCAGTTCATCCATTTTGCTACATGTTTTGTGAATTTGCAGATTATTTTTAATTTGCAGTGTGATTTACTTTCTCTGGTACTGTAATGATGTCATACATCATTAGCCCTTTTGACTTGATTGAAATTAATCCTCCACAACATCGAACGTAAAAAAGTAATGTTTATCACTCTGAAGTGACAATGCTGATACATAAGCACCAGATTGTCAATAAATAATAAATACATAAGACAAGGCAGTGCATAACTAGCTGTCAGAAGTCATTCCTTTATCCTTCTCTCCTCATTTACTGCTGCAGCTTTGGACCCAAACTTTCAAAGAAAAGCTGCTTTTAAATATAGTTTTTTTTCATCCTTGGCATTCCATAGAGTGAAACCCACTTTTACATTGATTGAAAAAGCAATTCACGCCAAACTTTAAAGTTCCTATAGCCATTTGTGTAAATTACCCTAAAACAATTCTTTATATGCAGGTGTTTCATCATGATTATGCATCTAGGCTAAAGATGTGAAGAATCTATCACTTGAAGTGGACATAAATTATTACATAGTAATAATAATGCTTTTATTGATAAACCTCAATCTTTACAACTTAAATCTTTCTGTATTACCAGCTTACACACTGCTGAAAGATGCCAGGGTTACGGCTCAGTTATCTGTGCCAACTGAATGTTCTAGAGAAGGTGTGGCTAATACAAAAATTTAACTAAATGGAATAAAAGTTTTAAAAATGGGAATACAAACACAGTTAAGGATACTAAGATGCTGCTGTGGTGTAGGGTTGGTTACTAAGTGGTTGCTAACGTTGCTATGGTGCAGGTGTTGGGGTGCCAAAAATTTTGCCGAAACAAAGCTTGGTCCAAAAGCTCTCCCAATACGCCCAATGTGTGGAATGACATGATCAATGTAACTGTTCATTTCTACACTCATAAAAAAAGGTGGATATCAGACAAGGATTGTATGACATATCAGTTCATAAAACATAAATCATAAAATTGTGCTATTAATTCTATAATTACGCCAAGACCAACAAGAAAATCAAATCAAATCAAAAGGCTGTATACCAACTAACATCACATAGTTGTACTGAAGAAGCTGGAGGTGGAACCGTGTCAGTATCTTAACTGTGGGACAATTTATGCAGTGAAAAACAGGCAGAAAAAGATAAAGTAGCTAACAATATATAAGATTGAATAAAAATGTATAGCTCTGTATTAACCTTTGTATTAACTTATTGGGCCCTTGCAAAAATGCATACTATGTTTGCTAGCAGTTGTACAATGTGTTTTAAAAGTAAGATGTACGTTTAAAATCTTATCAAAAGTATTTCACTGGACACCTAGACTGCTGTCTTAGCACCAACTTTGGGAAAGCCTGTCCCAGGACGGGTTTACAAGGGCACTGAATTATGTTTTCTTACTTGGAAGAGCATCTGAGAGGGCACTTCACAAGTTTTCTTAATTACATAGGGGATGTTGAATTTATCCCATTGTGGGGGCACCTATAGGGCACCATATAACATTTTCTCCACTGACGAGGATTCCATTAGGAACACATTCTTTCTGATGTAGATACACCCTTTGCATGCCATTTTCTTTACTGGTAAGGGTACTGTCAAGGAGGGGCACAATAGAGAACATTTAATAATGAACCCTTGTCCATTGAAAGGCAACCATATTAAGGCACTTCTTAAGACACATTATCGAGTTTATGCAAGAAATGGCACCAAAGAGGGCACTCAGTTATTTATTTCCCTTATGAATGGCAGCCAAGGGCACTTTGTCTTGTTTTTGCCACTCTAGAGGGCACTTTAGCAACATTTTTTCAACCCTCAGGGCATGAGGGGGGAAGGGGGACTGAGTCCACCAGTGCCATGTAATATTTATTCAATGTTAGAAGAAATAACCAAAATAGTAGACACTGTCAATGGGTAGCTTTAACCTTTTTTCAAATATAGTAATTATTTTTATTTTAAGTAAATAAATATTAAGCATTAAGGTCACATACACATGCACGCACACACACACAGACACACAACTGAGCAAAAATGACCACAAAGACAAGATAAAGCCCTATTTCATTCTTCCTATTTGAGTAAACAAACATTATAACACTGGTATTGGAAGGGTCGTTCCAGTGTTTTTTCACAGCAGTCAGCTAGTCCACAATCATTACTGAAATCACAATAACAGATTTTTTTTTCTCAGATGTGGCAGGAAATCAAATGCTGAGGTGAAGTAGCTGAGATATTTTGTAAGTGTAAAGCTGCTTACTTGACCTCCCCAAGCTAAACATGCTGGTTAAATATACATGTTGGAATTCAAATAATCAAATAATATCTACTAAATTCCCTTCGATCACTAATCCTCATGCTAGCACAACAACTTAAGTTGACAGAAAAGCTAATTACTGACAGAAATATCCCTTTGGCATGATAGACCTGAGCTGTTGGCTATATCATTTTGGATTCACTTTCTCTTTGCTCTCTTCCCTCTTCTCTTAATACATTCAGATATTATTACGTTTTGCATCACCATTCATCATATATTCCACCAGTCATCCTGACTGTGGCAGCGGGGGTGTAGTCTAGTGTCTGCTGTAATGAAACTAAAATAAATAAAATATGTTTGTTGAGTGGGCAGTGAAGGGGCTGCCACAGGTAATGTGCATGCTACACAGCTCTAGGAAACTGTAGATTGGTGTGTTCTCCCCGTGTCCGGGACTTGCTGGGTGCTCCGGTTTCCTCCCAACACCTGAAGAACACACATGGTAGGCATATTGGGTATGTTAAATTTCCCCCTAGGTGTGAGTAAATGGGTATGAATGTGTATGTGGTACCCTGCAATGAATTGGGTCCCTATCCAGGGGCTGTTCCTGCCTTCAGCATCCAGTGATTCTGGGTGGGTTCCAGACAAATTGTGACCCTGACAAATTGAGCAGATAACAAAATGACCAACTGACTGTTGAGTTTCCCTAAGCCTGCCTGCCAACTCCACATTTCCCCGACCCCAAACCTACATTGTCACAATGGCATTTAAAAAAAAAAGGTACTAAATCATACTTCCAAAACTTACTTAAATGTCTTAAATAAGGGGTTTATCCTGTTCAGAGACAGTGTATGCAGAGACTATGAGAAGGGAATAAATCTTCCCAAATATGCTACATTGCCAGAGGTTTGTGGACACCTGAACATCACACCCATATGTGGTTCTTCCCTAATTGGTTCCCCAAACTTTCGGCCATATAGTAAATCTCTGTGTGTAATAAAGTGTGTTTAGTAGTGGTAGCCAACAACACACAAATAAAAAACTTATATTTCTTTTTTTACCTGTACCTTCTTTTTTGTTTTTGGACAGGGCCTTTAACCTTCAACCGCTTGGCTGCATAAATGAGATAAAAGTAAGTCACTCTGGATAAGAGTGTCTGACAAATGCCATACATGTAAATTTAATTGTGTTTGTTCAAAAATACAATATTGCATAAAAGAAAAAAGGGAAATAAACACCAAGAAATTTGACTATACACCACAAAAAGAAATAATAAATCAAGTGCAATAAACTAAGTGCAATATAATTCTACCTTAGTCATCTATATTTGGATCTGTCTATTCCACTTTGGTTACCCCACCATCATTTATTAAGAGTGCACATCCTAACTGCACTCTTTTATTAATATGAAGGGTAACTCTCTATTGAGAGAAATTTCTCATTTATTTGATCATGGCACAGGGTGATGCTGAGTTCACACTGGAATGTAGTTGCTACTACTAAAAAAAACATTATATCTCACCAGCGATTGAAGTGACATAGGTCATTGAGCAAATGTAGAGGTTGTTTAGTGTTGAGCCATCATTATTTTGTTTCTGCGTGGAGCTAAAGTGAACTGGCTGAAACCCTGAAAGTCTAAATCACTGAGCCATTGAAGACTGCCTCTTCTAAAAATCCTTAACTCACGTAAACAGTAATTATTCCTAAGATGCACATAAATAACACTAATATGATCAGCTTGATGCTGATAACAAAAATGATCAGCTTGATGCTGTCAAATAACATGTTTACCAATTTTGACCAGCATTACAAGATCACACTGATTAAGCCACTCCACATGCTGCTCTCAGCGTGAACAGGAAAGGATTCAGGACATAATGTGTAAATAAAGAATTTAATTAAAGGAGATAATAGACAGGATATTACCAGTTTCAGTGTTGGACCTTGGCACTTGAATATACTCTGAATGTACCCCATAATGGACCGAGCTGCCTGTCATTTTAAATTGTGAGCTTGGCTGCTGTATTGCAGTGTTCTGGTTTTTCTGAAGGTCTTGATATTGGAGTGACAGAAGCAAAACCAAAGAATCCTTGAGTGTACGTATGAATCAGAGCTGCCCATGTGTACTGTGCACATCCACTAATGAGGACACTTGAGGAACAAAGATAGTGACTCAAGCCTAGTGACTAAAACGCACAAACTAAAAGAATGCAGCAAACTGGCAAGGTTGAACATTTCAGTATGCTTTCTATCACATCTACCTACCATCAAAGTTGAAAACGCTTTGTGAAAAAAAGATTTCTTTACTCTGCTCCCACCTCTAACATATGAGCTATCAGTATGTGTGATAAAGGCCATTTAAGACTATATAGCTGCACTATGCTGGAGGCTGACAGAAGCCAGAAGGGTTCATCATTAAAAATGACCTGATAAACAGGAATGCAAAGTAACGCCGAACTCCACCCTTGCGTCATACAGACTGCACAATAACCTTCACTGCAAGCAGCAGGAGTGACAGCTTATTAGAGCACATTTTGGCACCATGGGTATGTTATCTGAGTGCAAAGAATTTGTCTAGGGAGAAGAAGGCGAGAGAGGAGACCTCAAACCAGAGATATAGCCACATAATTCTAGTCATTCTTTTGATAGAAAACTAGGAACATCTCATTTGTTGTTAAATTGTGTGTGACCATCACAATCTTACAAAAATGTAACATGCATGCAATGTATTTGCAGCACCTTCAATACACTGAATATCTGGCACAAGCATATATTGCATAGCAAATCAAAAACACTTTCACTTGTTTTTCACATAATGTTCTGTATGAGACATCCTGCACAAAAGGATAATAATTAAGAAATCGTCAAATACTATGCTATCAATACAAATACGATCAGTATTTAAGGGAAAATTTGGCCTCTTTTTAACATAGTATTGTCCATCTTAAGCATAATGTTTGTGCTTTTTATAATACATACAGAAAAAAAGCTTTTCAGTAGCATTGTTTTGTCAGTATCATGAAGTTAATTGTTAATATGGTTACTCAGACCTTTTTGTGTGGGACCAGAGGTTTGATGTGAGTTTCCTCAATAAATCTGTTGACTGAATGCTCTCTGAGTCAAGGCCCAAGCCTTTATGAAACCTAAGCAGAATTTGATTTCGGGGGCCCTCACTACCACAGTGCTGCCAATACTGTTGACTTCTGTCAATGCTTGATTATTTGGGCAGCTGTGGTCTAGTGGTTAGAGAAGCAGTCTTGTGTGGTTCAATCCCCACACAGGGCAAGATACAACTGAAGTGCCTGTAAGCAAGGCACTTAACTCCCCCAACTGCTCACCAGGCAAGTGCCCCCCACTCCGGTCAAGTGTGTTCACTGCCCCCTGTTCCATGGTGTGTGTGTGTGTTTCATTGCATGGATGGGTTAAATGTGGAGGTCACACTCCTCTGTGTGCAAGAACAGTAGGCAAATAGCCCACGTTCATAATTCATTTGTACACCTACAGTATATCTCAAGGCCTTCACACACGTCAGAATAATGAATGAACAAAAATACCAGTTGTGACACTTTTTCGATAAAATGCCAGGTTATTTCTACATAAAACATGAATGCAACATGTTCCAGTGATGATGATCTTGTCTTTGTCAACCTCACTCAGATTTTGGGTACCAGAAGGGAAATTGTACTGCCTCATTCATGAGCTGTACCATTGGTTTTCCTGAACATATTTAAGGATGTCTCACTACCAACTCTACTACATCCAAAAATCACCTACATAAACTACTTACTGTCCCGATAGCCCAGTAGTAATAGGGAGTGTGGTCCTTCATTTTATTGTCTTTGTATCCAATGTCGTATAATATAGGGTGGTGGGTAACAAAATGATTTGGTCCACCACTACTGTGACATGGTGTCCGTTCTACACAACATAAATGCTTAGTGTTTTGTGGGGTGAAAGCTCTGAAAAATGAAAACATGTATTGAAGTTTGATTTAATTGCATAAAAAAATGCTTGGTGTGTAAAGGCTTTAACTTTTACTAAAATTGTTGAACTCTTTTTTTTAGTTATTTAATCATACCAATGTTAATAATAATAATAATAATAGCCATATTAAATGTTGTATTAAAAGGTATTATAATAGATCATGCAATCCCTGAGTTGTTACTATAAAAATCTAGATAACACAACAAGCCTTAAAGGAAAAAAATCTGCTTTTTAAAGATTTTTTGAGGTTGCCTTACTTTAGTTTACCTCGGATAGAAAATTCTGGTGCAGAACGTACAAACCGGATTCCAAAAAAGTTGGGACACTAAACAAATTGTGAATAAAAACTGAATGCAATGATGTGG